>JADWQK010001140.1:600000-1135972 GCA_017933935.1 Sesamia nonagrioides | reverse complement strand
GTCAAGCACGAGTTTATATAAAAAAAAAAAAAAACAAGTTAGGTACACAAAAAGCTGGTAGATACGAATGAAAATTATGAGTGTGAGAAAGTGATGAGTGAGTCGCTCGGTAGCAATAGAGTCAATCCTTAGCGTTAGTTGGAATGACAACTCACTTCACCTAAATTTTCACGGTGAAATGGTTAGGTTAGGTTAGAATCCCTGGGGTGCATGGCAGAAAACCTCCCCGAGTGCTCAGTGGCTGCTGGTCCTCTTGTTGTTTCCTTGAGGACGAGCAGACGCTGGGCCGGTGCACCCTGGGCGTGGACAGCAATCTCTTCGTGACTATTGTGCGGGAGGAGATTGTTGTCCACGGCGAATTTCTGCCGGAGCGGAGGAGTCGCTCCCGAGGGCTCCCTATCTGCGCTCTACAGCTCTGCAGCAGAGCGTACGAATAGGGAGCGAGGAGGTGTAGACCGTGGTTTTCACAGCCGCGGTCTAGGGGTCACGACGCGTGATCAAGGTGGGGAAGACCGTAGGTTTCTCCTCAACCTGCGGTCTATGGGTATCCGTGGCGATGGAAGGTTTGCGGTCACGGTGCCCGGGTGGTGGGTAGGTTTAGGTTAGGTTAGGTGTAGGTTAGTTTTAGGAGGGTAGGATAGGTTAGGTGTAGGAGGTTAAGAGAAAAAAAAAAAAAAATTGAAAACCAAAGAGAAAATAAACAAAAAATCAAAAACCAAAAGAAAAAACACATAAAATTTCAAAAAAACCAAAAAATATCTTTAGTTAGTTACTTAGTTTTAGATACCGAACAGCGGGCGGTATATCCGGCACCGGAGGCATCTGCAGGCCTCGGGAGGACTAATGCCCTCCCAAAAGAGCAGCCGCATCGCCTTGGGGAAGCGATGTGCGTAACACCCACTATCGTAATGGAAATGTCTGAGATAGCGAATTGTGTTTTGTCTTGCGATCCGGCTGACGCCCGGCGTTCGCAGGTATCCGGGCCTGCGAATGTTAAATTGGTGACCGAAGAACGCGCAGGGGTAGGCGACCAGGCCCCTGCTGTCGTTAATGCTACTGGCAGCGAATTCGATGCAGTCGATGTGGACGAAGGGCCGCGTGAGCCGTCTTCCGCTAGGAAGCGACCACGCGACTCTGCTCAGAAAAGAGGTGGGTTGGCGGAGCTGACCTCTGAAGAAGAAGGCCTGCCGGCCCCGAAGGTGCCGAACGCGAGGAGAGGTCGGCAAAACTTCAGAGGAGTGAATGCTTCGCGGCCGCGGAGGAACGCACAGGGTAGGTTCGTGCGTACCCCGGCGGCCAGCGAAGCAGAAAGTGACATGGGGGTCACGTCGGAGGACCCTGGTGGCGAGAGTTGCGCCTCACTAGGGAGCTTAAAGGCGGAGCTCAACGCCGCCAGGAGGGAGCAGCGCAAAGCCGTCGCGGCCGACGAAGTATCGGAAATGGCCCGACGCGCTCGAGAGCGACGCGCTGTTCTATCGGCGGAAGGGGGGCAACCGTCGGCGATGGAACTTAGTCGGCTGGCCTTGGACGGAGTGGACCTGGTGCTTAAGGTTGCCACAAAATCTGGCAACCTGAAGAGCACCTTCATTCGCGGTCTCAAGGAGGCTGCCGCGGACATCAAGGAGGCGGTTGGCACCCTCCTCAACACGACGGCCTCAGACGAGGTCGTGAAGTTGCAGGAGGAGAACAACCGCCTCCGGAATGACCTAGAGGACCTCCGGCGACAAGTCGCTGCGCTGAGCGAGCAGCAGCAGCGACACACGCCCACCGATGCCGCTTCCGAAGTGGCCCCGGCTCCCGCACCAGGACCGGCACGTACGGGGGATGAGCTGAGCGCATCGTGCCTTGAGCGCATCGTCCGTATGTGCATGCTCCAGTGCGGGAGTATGGTCAAAGCCCAATTGGAGGCGCTTTCCCGGCGCCTCCCTGAGGAAAACCTCCGCCCGCCCCTAGCAGCCGACAAACGGCGAAAGGCTGGGGTGACGCCGAAAACTGCGCATCAGCGAGCTCCAGAGAGCGAACAGCCCGCGACTGCCGGGTCTAAGGGTGAGACCTGGGCGACAGTCGTGGGTCGCAAGAAGGCCCGCAAAGCCGCTAAGGCCGCCAAGGCGGCCTCAGCAGCACCAGCGCGCGCCTCCGGTCAAATCGCAAAGGCGGCTCCGGAGGCTGCGCGGCGGACTGGCAAAGGCGGTCGCAAAGGCGGTCGCAAGGGACCAGCTGTGCGTGCGCCGCGTTCCGAGGCTGTAACGTTAACGCTTCAGCGTGGCGCTACGGAGCGCGGCGTGACGTACGGCTCGGTCCTTGCTGAGGCCAAGGCCAAGATCAAGTTGTCAGATCTTGGCCTTCAGTCCGTCACTATCAAACATGCTGTCACGGGTGCGACGCTGTTTGAGGTGGCTGGTGCTGCGAGCGGCAATGCCGAGAAGGCGGACACTCTGGCCGCCAAGCTGAGGGAGGTCCTCAACCCTGAGGACGTCCGGATCTCCAGACCAGTGAAAACCGCAGAGGTGCGGATTGCTGGTCTGGACGAGTCCGTGACTCCTGAAGAGGTAGTGGCGGCCGTTGCCCGAAGCGGAGAGTGTCCGCCGGACAAGGTGCGGGCCGGCGATATTCGCACCGACGCCACCGGACTCGGCGCTGTCTGGGTTCGGTGCCCTGTGGCGTCGGCGAATAAAATCGCCACAAATGGCAGATTGTTGGTAGGCTGGGTTGCAGCGAGGGTTAAACTCCTGCAGCCCCGGCCTTTGCGGTGCTTCCGGTGCCTGGAGAAGGGGCACGTCCGGGCCAAGTGCGCCGCTGAGGTTGACCGTAGCGATCTTTGCTATCGCTGCGGTCAGCCCGGTCACAAGGCGGCCCAGTGTTCCGCTGCGCTCAACTGCAGCTTGTGTTCGGCTGCAGGGAAGCCGGCGGGACACAGAGTGGGCGGAGGGGCCTGTGGCACGCCTGCCAGCAAGAAGGCCACAAAGAAAAAGAAGAGGAGCTCTAAGCCTGCCGGGGAAATCTCGCCTCCCCCGCAGGCTAACAGCTCCGCGGCCGACTCCCGGCCCAGGACCGTTGCTGAGGGAATGGAGTGTCAATAATGGCACAACTCCGTTTCCTCCAGGGCAACATCAATCACTGCGCCAGAGCTCAGGATCTTTTATTCCAGAGCATGGCGCAGTGGTCGATTCAAGTAGCTGTGGTCGCTGAGCCGTATTTCATCCCCGCCCGTGACGACTGGCTGGGATGCGTTGACGGTTCGGTGGCCATTATTGGCGGGACTCTGATCGACCCGTCTCGGGGCCGCGGTTGGGTAGCTGCGGTCTCGGGCGGCATCGTCATCGTGGGGGCGTATTTCTCCCCCAACAAGAGTCTCGCCGACTTCGAGAAGTTCCTTGTCGAGTTGGGCGCCGTCGTAGGCCGCTATCACCCTCGTCCCGTTCTGGTGCTCGGGGATCTCAACGCCAAGTCATCGGCGTGGGGATCTCCGGTCACTGACCCTCGGGGCGAGGTGTTAGCGGAGTGGGTAGTGACGACCGGTCTGGTCGTCCTGAATCAGGGCTCGGTATACACGTGCGTGCGGCAGCGGGGCGGGTCAATAGTAGACGTCACTTTCGCTAGCCCCTCTGTCGCCAGCCGTGTCCATGACTGGCGTGTCGCCGTGGAGGTGGAGACGCTGTCGGACCATCGGTATATCCGGTTCGACGTCTCCACCCAGACCGCGAGCGGCCGCCATCCAGGAGCCCCGATTAGCGACGGCCCGCGCTGGGCGCTTAAGCGCCTCGACAGGGAACTTCTCGAGGAAGCTGCCATAGTCCAGTCCTGGATTTGGGAGTCGGCGACGGACAGCCCCGTCGACGTCGAAGCGGAGGCGCTGCGGTTTCGCGGGGCGATGACGCAGATCTGCGACGCGTCCATGCCCCGCGTCCGCCAACAGTCCGCAAGGCGCAACGTGTACTGGTGGAACGACGACATTGCGCGGTTGCGCGTCGAGTGCGTCGCGGCTCGCCGCCAGTACACGCGCTACCGGAGACGACGTCGACGGGATCCCGTCGAGGAAGCCGCGCGGTATGGGGTGTACCGCGCGGCCCAGGAGACTCTGTGGCTGGCCATTGGCGACTCTAAGTCGCGGGCCAGGGAAGAGCTGTTGGGGTCCCTAGATCTGGACCCGTGGGGGCGCCCCTACCGTTGGGTACGGGGCAAGTTGCGTCCCTGGGCGCCCCCACTGGTGCAAAGTATGCAACCCCAGCTGCTGGAGGCGGTAGTATTTACCCTCTTCCCTGAGCGGGCGGGACATGTTCCCCCGGCAATGGTTTCACCCTCAGCCACAGACTCTCCAGAAGAGGAGGGCACCGATGTCCCCGAGGTGACGCAAGCAGAGACGGGAGCGGCCGTGTCGCGGCTCCGGGCCAAGAATAAAGCGCCCGGACCTGACGGAGTTCCTGGCCGAGCTCTCGTCCTGGCTCTGAAGGAGCTTGAGCCCCAGCTGAGGGGGCTCTTCACGGCATGCTTCGAGCAGGGTCAGTTTCCCAGTGTGTGGAAGGAGGGGAAGCTGGTCCTGCTTAGGAAGGAGGGGCGCCCTGCGGACTCACCGTCCGCGTATCGGCCCATAGTGCTGCTCGACGAGGCGGGCAAACTTTTTGAGCGTATTATCGCAGATCGCCTCGTCGGCCACTTGTGCGGAGAGGGGCCGAACCTGAACGACAACCAGTTCGGTTTTCGTCGTGGGCGCTCCACTATAGACGCCATCATGCGCGTGAGAGCCCTGGCGGAGGATACGGTGTCCCGGGGTGGGGTGGTGTTGGCAGTGTCTTTAGACATTTCCAACGCCTTCAACACCCTACCCTGGAGCTGTATTAGGGAGGCCCTGAAATACCATCGGGTGCCTCCCTACCTCCGCCGCATAGTAGGGGCTTATCTGCAGGACAGATGCGTCATCTATCGGGGACGTGACGGTGCCGGTCAGCACCAAATGTCGTGCGGTGTTCCACAGGGATCGGTCTTGGGACCGCTCCTGTGGAACATCGGCTACGACTGGGTGCTGAGAGGCGAGCTCCCGTCGGGCGCCGACTTGACGTGTTATGCGGACGACACGCTTGTCACTGCCCGGGGGAGCTCGCACAGGGAAGCGACGTTGGTAGCCACGGCTGCGGTATCACAGGTGGTGAACCGCATCCGGCGCCTGGGCCTGGAGGTGGCCCTTGACAAGTCGGAGGCCATGGTTTTCCATGGCCCCCGGCGTGCGCCGGCGCCGGGATCGCATATCGTGGTCAGTGGGGCCCGGATAGCTGTCGAGTCCACCATGAAGTATCTGGGATTGGTGCTCGACAGCCGATGGGAATTCGGGCCCCACTTCCGGCGACTGGCGCCCAAGCTGATGGGTGCAGCAGGCGCGCTATCAACGTTGCTTCCCAACATGGGGGGCCCGAGCGCCGCCTGTAGGCGGTTATACGTGGGAATCGTGCGGTCCATGGCCCTGTATGGGGCCCCTGTGTGGGCGATGGACTTGACGGCCGGAACACTCGCCATTCTGCGCAAGCCGCAGAGGGCGATGGCCGTCAGGGTCGTCCGCGGGTACCGCACGATTTCCTACGAGGCGGCTTGCGTCCTGGCCGGATCCCCGCCCTGGGACCTAGAGGCGAAAGTACTCGCGTCATTGTACCGATGGCGCGAGGAAGAGCGGAAACGGGGCTTCAGTCCGGTGCAGCGGCAGATCGAGCTGCACCGAGAGGAGCTCCGTCAGGTCCTGGTGGCGGACTGGCGGCAGAGGCTTATGCGCCCTACCGCCGGCCTCGTTACCGTCGAGGCGATCCGGCCAGTACTCGACGACTGGCTCGGGAGAAGGCACGGCTCCCTGTCGTTCAGGGTGACGCAGGTGCTGTCGGGGCACGGCTGCTTCGGCAAGTACCTGTGTCGCTTAGGCAGGGAGCCGGACGCTCGGTGCCACCACTGCGTCCAATGCGGGGAGGAAACGGCGCAGCACACGCTCTCCGAGTGTGTAGCTTGGGAGGAACAGCGCCGTGTCCTCACAAATGAAGTAGGAGGCGACCTGACGCTGCCGGCAGTAGTGCGGAGGATGGTCGGTAGCGCAGAGTCGTGGGATGCAGTGGTGTCCTTCTGCGAGGACGTGATGTCGCAGAAGGAAGCTGCGGAACGGGAGAGGGAGATCTCAACTCCCTTCCCGAGCCGCAGAAGACGCACCGGGCGCCGAAGAAGGGTGGATAACGCCCTCTTCCGCCCCCCATGAATGGGTCCAGGGGCGAGGGACATGGGGAAGTCCCCGCCCCCTATGGACCCCGAGGCGGAGGCGCGCGCGAGTGTCGACGCACGCCCCTGAGGCGATGCACGGGGTAGTTTAACACCCCACTACCCCGTGCAGGAGACGGGGCCCGGACAGACCGGGCCAGCACGAGGGTGTGAGGCCGTGGAAGAATTTAGACTCCCGCGGCCTCACGCGTTTGCTCGTGATAGAAGAGACACCGGGGTGGTTTTAGTCAGTAAAAGTCTGACAGACCCCGTCGCCCACCCAGGGCGGCGGACATCCTATGAGGATTTCCACCCCGAAAAAAAAAAAAAAAAGGTTAGAATCCCTGAGGAGTAGCAGACGCTGGGCCTGTGCACCCTGGGCGCAGGCAACAATCCGCGGCGAGGAGATTGATGTCCGCGGTGAATTTCTGCCGGGTGAAGAAGCCGTTCCGGAGGGCTCACTATCTGCGCTCTGCAGCACTGCAGAGTGCATGAATAGGGAGCGAGTTGGGGTAGACCGTGGTCCGCTTTTACAGTCCGCGGTTTAAGGTCCATGGATGAGGGACTTGGTGAGTCTCCGCCCTCTACTCGATAGACTCGAGGCGGAGGCGCGTGCGATTGTCGGCGCACGCCTCAGAGATGACGCACGGAGTAGTTGAGCACCTACCACTACCCAGTGCAGGAGTCGAGGCCAGAACGGACCGGGCCAGCACGAAAGTCTGGCGCCGTGGAAGAATCTGGATTCCCGTGGCCCTACGCGGACGTAAGAGAAGAGAAACCGGGGTGGTTTTTAGTCAGTAGGAGTCTGACAGACCCCGTCGCCTACCCTAGGGCAGCGGATATGCAAAATCAAAAAGGTTAGAATCGCACAGCTGAATTGCGTTCATAACCTGTCGGTGTCAATATTCCAGAACATTGATGTCACTGATAGCTTTTGATTGCGATTTTGATATGCTGCACCCTAATTGAGCAATTCACTACTACTATCAATTGGAATCATTTTGAAGTATATTGGTAATCCATTGCTCTACATGTACGAAAAATATGACAGCTTAATAAGGTAAATAACGCAATGAAGGCTTTTGAAATCTCAAAATTAAACCCATTGCACTGATCGTGTATAATTTCATTACTGAAATTGGCTTTAAAACTGACTAGGTACCTATAAAAAGCTAAAATTAGATGGAGTAATTCCATTTCAGGCATATCACTTCTTAAACATAGATCCACATTTAACTCAGTAATAAAGTTAACGTCAAAGCGATTTCATATCTGTGCGAGTTATGATCTTTCAAAATATGGATTCGATGTACTGTCGTAAAACTGACGGGATTTTAACGACCTCAAACGCTTTGAAGGCTGCCAGATAGATTTAATATTGCAGCTTCCTTTGGAAGTTTATCGTACGGTGGGGAGACGATAAAATATTTTTGGTCGGTCATTTTGAGTGGTAAGAAGAGAAGAGAATAAAAGGGGCACTTGCAACTACGACTCCATTTTTGTTTGAATGCGGAGTTCATTTATACTCTAGACTAGCGGCCGCCAGCGACTTCGTTCGCGTGGAGTTAGTTATGCTCCGCTCCTATTAGTCGCAGCGTAATGTTATATAGACTAAAACCTTCCTGGATTAATGGACTATCTATTGCAACAAGATGTTTTTAAATAGGACTAGTAGTTCCTGAGATTAACGTGTTCAAACAAACAAACTGTTCAGCTTTATATATTAATCCATACTAATATTATAAATGCGAATATAATATATCATTAGACCTGTTCTCCTGTATGGCAGTGAGGCGTGGCCTGTGCTTGAGCGAAACAAGCAGGAGCTGCGCGTCACGGAGATGAATATGCTGCGGTGGATGTGTGGAGTTACGCGGAAAGACCGCATCAGGAACTCCCGCATCCGGGGCAGCCTTCGTGTCCGTGACATTGCGGACAAACTGCAGGAGGGTCGCCTACGCTGGTACGGCCACGTCTTACGCAAACCGGCAAGTTACGTGGGTAACAAATGTCTTGCCATGGCGCCTCCGCCGGGCCGGAACAAGCGGTGTAGACCAAAGAAGTGCTGGCTTGACGTTGTAAGAGATGACATGCGTGCCAACAAGCTCTTACCACAGGACGCTAAAGATCGTGCGAAATGGAGGAGAATGTGCAGGAAAGCGGACCCTGGGCTCCAACGCGAAAGCCGCGGATGCAACCGGGATAAACGCTGAGATGATGATGATGATGATGATGATGACTAATATTATAAATGCGAAAGTAACTCTGTCTGTCTGTCTGTCTGTCTGTCTGTCTGTTACGCTTTCCCGCTTAAACCTCTCAACCGATTTTGATGAAATTTGGCACAGACAATCTTTAGACCCTGAGAAAGAACATGGGCTACCTTTTATCCCGGAAAAATTTGATGTTCCCGAGGGAAATCTAAAAAGCGCGATATAACCGAACTCCACGCGGGCGAAGCCGCGGGCGAAAAGCTAGTATATATATAAGACTACCGGCCACCAGCGACTTCGTTCGCGTGGATTTAGTTATGTTCCACTCCCATTGTCGCAGCGTGATATTATATAGCCAAAAGCTTTCCTGGATTAATGGGTTATCCAACGCAAAAAGAATTTTCCAAATCAGACCAGTAGTTCCTGAGATTAGCGCGTTCAAACCAACAAACTCTTCAGCTTTGTATATTACTAGCGGCCGCCAGCGACTTCGTTCGCGTAGAGTTGGGTATGCTCCGCTCCTATTAGTCGCAGCCTGATATTATATAGCCTAAAGCCTTCCTGGATTAATGGGCTATCCAATGCATAAATATTTTTTTAAATCAGACCAATAGTTCTTGAGATTACCGCGTGCAAACAAACAAAAAAACTCTTCAGCTTTATCCATACTAATATTATAAATGCGAAAGTAACTCTGTCTGTCTGCCTGTCTGTCTGTCTGTCTGTTACGCTTTCCCGCTTAACCCACTCAACTGATTTTGATGAAATTTGGCACAGACAATCTTTAGACCCTGAGAAAGAACATAGGCTTTTATCCGGAAAAATTTGATATTCGAGGGAAATCTAAAAGCGCGATATAACCGAACTCCACGCGGGAAGCCGCGGCCGGAAAAGTATATACAGCGAAGTCTCATGAATAGGATTCCGTTTTACCTTTTAGGTACGTAACCCTAAAAACGAGCTTCATATTTATAACTGACTGACTCCTTGATAATTTAAAGGTGCCTGTAAGTAAATGAATCAATGAATGATTACAAGGTAAAGGAAAACATCTTGAGGAAACCTGGATTTTAAGTCTGAAATCACCAACCCGCATTGAGCAAGCGTGGTGATTACGCTCAACCCTCTGTATGAGAGGAAACCTGTGCTCAGCAGTGGGACGATAAATAGGTTGATGATGAAGATAAAGTAAATGATTTGTCCATACTAATATTATAAATGCGAAAGTATCTCTGTCTGTATGTCTGTCCGGATTTCACGCTAAAACTACTAAACCGATTCTAATGAAATTTGGTACACAGATAGTCTAGAGCCTGAGAAAGGACATAGGCTATATAACATCCCGCTATGACCAATAGGAGCTGAGCAGTAACAAAACATGTTGCGAAAACGGGGGAGAACTCACGTATTGCTCTCATTATTTTAACAGGCGCTTATTTTATATCAACTGAGCTCTTTTTATTTTTTTCGGAATGGGCTACGGCTTTTGCAATAACTACTAAATAGATTTTGACCTTGCAGAAATGTAGGCATTTATCTCGGCATTCCCATGGATACGGGAACCACCGCGCACTGTAAACTGGAAATAAATGCTTTGAGTATGATTACATTCGCACATGTCAATTAATTTTGGTTTAGTTACGCTTGCCGAGTTGGGTCTGCGGATGAATTTTACGTACCGCGGAGTCTTGGTATGATTCTTCCGTGGCTCGAAAAGCACGTTAAGCAGTTCGTCCCGGCTGTACTTTGGTTACGATCGCAAGAAGGCCGAAATCTAACAACTAGGATACCATGGGTATGAAACCATAACTGGGTTATGGAAATAGGCAGTCGCTACTTATTAAATACTTATATCAGTTCAATATACAGTCCATTAAAATTTATTTTTTCTACGGATTTCGTATGATTGTAAAACCACAATGGTCCTTATTGACTTTAACAATAAGGTTGCTCTTGGGTTGGTGCTGTGACTGTAGACGTTTTAAAATGCAAATTTAAACACCGCCACGGTGAGGAAGATTGAACTAATTCAGCTTTAATTAATATTCTATGTATGCACTTAAAACATATTAAAAATATCGGATAGAAGCAACAGAAATCTGTAACGATGAAATGTAACCCATACTATGATTTTAAAACAGTGTCCATGGAGTTTCTTGCACGTTCTTCTCCATAGATATCTACGCTTTGGAATGTGCAATTTAGCTTCACTTTTCTTGGACTGACCGACATTGACTATATACTACTTGGACTGGAACGATTTGCCGGCGGCGGTGTTTCCGTCACATTACAATTTTAGTGTCTTCAAGGCTAGAGTGAATAGGCTCTTAATAATATAGCGCGCTTTACCATCAACGATCGCATCACTGCTTACCATCAGGCAGAATTGCAGTCAAGCGCTGGTTTATAATTATTAAAAAAAAACTATTCAAAAGTACCAACGGATGGTTAATTTGAAATAAACAATTTTGATTTGATTTGATATCGTAAAAGCGTAAAATACTACTTCAAAACCAAAAGTAATCGCGAAATTTTATAGAAATAAGTTGTACACACATGCATGGCTACGTAAAAAAAAATAATTGCGAAATAAAAAAATGTTTTAATTTAAATTACTACGCTGGTCCCAGGGCAACCTTTACTTGAAGTATTATTCGTACTAGGCAGTTTCAACATTCCCAGGATTGTGCCAGATTAAAACAATTCGTCATGGACGCGCAGCCCAAGACATCTGTCCGAAGAAAACCGCCACACGTACAATGTCAATACGAACGATGACGAAATAGTTCTTACCAGCCAGCGTCACTCCTAACGTTCTGGACCTTTTTGATGCTTCCATTAATTTCCGATAAATTTGACAGCCGATGGCGGCCATGGTAGATTCTCTGTTGGCGCGAATTTTTACAGAAGAGCTAATTAATGTTATAATAAAGCTGTGCAAAATATAGGCGGATTTTTAATTCACATAAAAACTGTCTTTTAGGGCGCCTGGAATCAATAATATTTTATTGTAAATTTTGACTGTCAAACGTGCCTCTTAACGTGTGTCTGACAAACTGACAAAAAAATGTTGTTTTAATATTTACTTTGAAATTGTGCTATCACCCTATGTACCAACTCATAAAAAAAAAAAACTCACAATACATTTCTCATATTTGTGTGACTTCTCCTGTATTCCAATACAATTATTCAATACCGTTACGAAAGCCTTAAGCAAATGTCTGTAGCCCATACAAATATTTGTTCCCGCAACCGGAACATATATTGTGTGTGACCTACCGAACCTCATGTTAGCTACCCGTACTATGCCAAACGAGTTGTCCAAAACTGTTCTCAGTATAAATATATTTATGTATGTATATATGATGCCCATGTGGTATCGGGCTTAGAATAGTACCAACCCATTCCTCCTGTGGGTGTCGTAAGAGGCGACTAAGGGAACTCTCACCGGGTAAGGGGTGCAGCAGCGCCGAAAAAATGCTGAATAAATGTATTTTCATTCTTTCGCTTCTCTTGTGGAATATCAAATTAGTGCCATCCCCAACCCGCCTGCCAAGTGTGGGGATTATGGCAATGCCCCCCAAGGGAATGAAAGCCTTGACCACGCACCGGAAGACGCAGCGTGGGTAGGCCCCCGACAAGGTGGACCGACGACCTAATGAAGTTCGCGAGAAACCGCTCGCTCGATGCGGCAGGCGCAGGACCGGTCTTCTTGCAGATCCTTGGGGGAGGTCTTTGTCCAGCAGTGGACGTTTATAGGCTGAGAAGAAGAAGAAGATATGATGCTACATACAATAGGTTCATACATGTGTACTAATAATATGTGTAAACTTAATTATGGCATCACACACATATATTGACACATACTGTGCAAGCCATTGTTTAAATCTATACTAATATATAAAGCTGAAGAGTTTGTTTGCGCTAATCTCAGGTACTACTGGTCCAATATCAAAAATTCTTTTTTTTTGCATTGGATAGCCCATTAATCCAGGAAAGCTGTAGGCTATATAACATCACGCGTCACTATCACTGCGACCAATAGGAGCGGAGCATTACTAACTCCACGCGAACGAAGTCGCTAGCGGCCGCTAGTGATTTAATATTAAGCATTTTTGTGTCGTTCTCAAGTCGGATTACAAAACCGACCTATTTGTTATTTCATGTGAATTTCAGCTTGATACGTCCACGCGTTCTTCAGATAAAGGGTCTTGACAGACAGACAGACAGACAGACGGACAACAAAGTGATCCTTTATGGGTTCCGTTTTTTCCTTTTGAGGTACGGAACCCTAAAAAACGTTGCCCTACACTAGGAGTCCGTGGGTACGTTTACAAATATATAAACTCACATACGCGAACAGCCAGACCCGGAACAACTACTTGTTGGTCATACAAAAATGAATCGAACCCGCGACACTCAGCGCAGCAGTCAATAGCTTAACCGTGCAGACAACATTAAAACATAATAATTAAGATTCTTGGTAGACAAAATGGTAGTCCAAATTGATTGATCCATCTACCAAGCAAGTCTTCATGGAAAATTCTAGAACCAAACACATAACTGTAATAAAAAAATATTTAATACCATAAATTGATTGCCGAATAAAATGAGACTTCTGGCTAGGTCTGAGTACCTGTAGAAGCCAAGCATTACTTTCCCCATAAGCATGTTCCATTACAAAATACAAACAAACTCCCGCAAATCCAATCTTATTTAAATTAGATAAACATGCTTAATAAAACTGCAAGACCTTGACAAGAACATCAAGACACTGAACGAGAAAAAAATCCAACCCAAGTTTGTGGAGGCCAGATCATTACCGAAATACTCCAACCGTAAAACGAAGTTATATAACGTAGGAGAAGAGGGGGGAAGGGATCTCCAAATTATGTGTTTACTTTTAAACGTTAGCCACAATAGGTTTTTCGGGTCCTTGTTTTTTGTTCGAGATAAAGACGTCGTTGGGATTTTGATTAGGGTTTTAGTAGCTATAATACTTGTAATCATATAAAGTTATATTAGGAAGTTGATGCTGTTTGAATGTGCCAGTTCCATCGCTGCCCGTTCGATATCCTCCAAGCACAGGATGGAGAAGTTGCCAGTAAGGTTGAGTAACTTTCTAGTAAGGATAAATTAATAATAAATAAAGTCCAGTAAGTATTTAGTCCAAATGGAAGATAATGAATTCAACGATTCACTTGTTCATAAACGAAACTACATTTTAGTTATTGCGTCTTTTTCTATCTATTTGTTCAGAAATGGACAGAAGGTATATAAATTCTATAGCAAAACAAATTGCTCTTAAATTTTGCCAATTTACACAGCAGAGATCTATGGATGATATTATTTTAGCTATCGAATTAAAATCTATTAAGATTGAGAGTGAGTAATTACTCTCTGGTAATTTAATTATTAATTTAGTTCTGTCAAATTAGTCAGCGCTTGATGTATTTTTAGTAGCCGAGTTTTTAATCTTGTCTAATTTGTCTATGGAGATTCTTAATTTAACTAATATTTATCTTCTGACTTTTCTTAAATTAATGGAAAAAAGGTGTGCTTAACTTAAATTTACTGTAGTTAGGGAACAAATGAATCAGTGCCATTGCTTAAAATATTCTATTTTCTAGTGACGTCATCAATCACTGTGATAAGGAGATGAGCAAATTGCTTATTATCGTACTAACAACCGAAGAATCGCAACACTAGTGGCAGTGGGCAAGGCATATTGCTCGTAGGACCGATGCCCGATGGGCTGACGGGTTCTCGAGTGGCGACCACGAACCGGAAGACGCAGCGTGGGTAGGTCCCCGACAAGGTGGACCGACGACCTAATGAAGTTCGCGAGAAACCGCTCGATGCGGCAGGCGCAGGACCGGTCGTCTTGGAGATCCTTGGGGGAGGCCTATGTCCAGCAGTGGACGTCTTTCGGCTGAAATGATGATGACGATGATGTACTAACGCAATATTTCCAAAATTCCAGAGCGTAATTACACACTCTCAATTTTAGTAATTATAATGAAATTTGACAGCTAAAATAATATTATATGTCGAGCTCTACTGTGTGTGTAAAGAAATTCTTTAAAAAATTGAATAATTGCCGAACAATTATTTTAATATAATAAGCTTTATTTGTGCTTTTGAATTTATTTTTGGCAGTTTATTAACATTTGGAGTTAACAGTTTATTTTGCCACTGACCACCACCACTGCCACTGGTCTAGATCGCTTCCTGACCGATCTTGCGTCCGCACGCACTGGTAAGTTATTGCCAATGAATAATTGTGCAATTGTGTTTTACGATTATTTCCAAAATTTTAAATTTAGGTAATGACATATTTTGATTCTTAGAACGGTTAACCATTGGAGTAGACGTGTTCTTCAGTAGAGATCACGAATCGCTAAACGTAAGGTGGGAGGTACTCAGGTTAGGTGAAGCAACGATCTTCGCAGGATGGCTGGTAATAGCTCGATGAGAGTTGCCAAAAATCGAGTTGAATGGCGTGAAATAGAAGAAGCCTATGTCCTGCAGAGGGCTGCTTAATATTTCGACTTCTCAAGCGTTTCAATCATCATCATCATCACAGCGTTAATCCCAGTCGCATCCGAAGCCTTTTTAGCTTTGCAGTCTGGGGTCCGCTTTACCAGTCCGACTGCTGATATGGCTAAACTTCGACATTTTCCGTGAAGTGACTGCCACCTGACCTCCACAACCCGAAGACGACGTCGAAGCATTGCAGTTAGACCAATTGTTGGACTTTATAGGGCTTCAACAACCCGTAACGGCTGCCATTAGATGTTCGTACGGCAACCGGGACCAACGGCTTAACGTGCTTTCCGAGGCACGACCAGGTCAGTGCAAATATTCATATCCATACATACAAATATTTGCACTGTGCGGGGATCGAACTCGCGGCACCTTGCGCAGCGGCCACGCCACGGAGGCTCTCTCACGCGTTTCAATATCATCACATAAAAGTTTTACCTTTCCAGAAACCAGTGGAAAATTTACAGGAAGATAATAATCCAATTTAAATTCATAATACTGAATATAATGTTATTAAAAGCACCATAAAATTGGACAGTTAGTACATAAATTCTCATAAACAACTTAGAGCCGGCCCTACAAATGTTTATAGCACACACATGTAATAAAAATTGTATGAGCTGTATAAAGTTCGTTTACACTGGGATAAATCGCGCACGGTGACGTCGTTTTTTTTTTTGCCTGGTCTTATAGGTTATGTTCGGAATTTTTGAGTTTTGTATGTATAGGTAAATTATACAGACTAGGTACAATCATTTGTATCTAAGCCATTGGTGTAAGGGGCAGCAGTGACATTGACGCATTAACCTAAACCATGAACTCGATAAGTCCTAAACCCTTTAAAGGCTTCTAAAGTAAAACACGTTTGGTTATTCAGTGCAGACTAACTTTTATTATTTTGACACATTGACATTAGAGCGTTTAGTTTACACGCTTAAGACTAGATGTCGCTAGGTAGTTACATTTTGATACAATGTATGAACCGCAACACCCCCACTTATCAAAATAAACTAAACATAAAACACAGAATAAGTAGAGAACTTATAAAAACAAAATAAGTATAAACCTGAGTTGCATCACAATTCTAAAATGCCTAATTTTTCTATAAACTTATAATGTTTAATTGTACCCAGCCCTTTAGTCAACAAATCTGCTGGCATTTCATTTGTAGATAAATAATTTACCACTACTTTGCCACTTGTGATAGATTCTCTAACAAAATGATGTTTAACGTCAATATGTTTTGACCTATTATGACATTGATGGTTCGTAGCCATCCTCAATGCACTTTGATTATCACAATTTAACTTAATTGTTAACAAAGAACCAGTTAATTCATACAATAGTTCTCTAAGATATATTGCCTCCCTACAGGCTTCAGAGAGTGCAACATACTCAGCCTCTGTGCTGGATAAGGCTGTTACTTTCTGTTTCCTACTTTGCCATGAAACAGCTGTTCCTGACATAACAAAACAAAATCCACTGTAAGACTTTCTATCTAGGCTGTCACTCGCCCAATCAGCATCAACATAACCATGTAAGCTCTCTCCTTGACTACTAAATTTCAAACAATACATTTTAGTTTTCTTTAAGTACCTGAGAATCCTCTTAGCATAGTTCCAATGTTCAACACTGTAGCAAGTATTAAATTGACTTAAATAACTAACAGAGTAGGTTATATCAGGTCTTGTCATGACCGCTAAATACATAAGACAACCCAAGAGTTTTTGATAGCTTATTCCTTCTGTACATTTTTCTGCTTTTGTTACATTTAATTTATTCTCTATAGGTGTATCAGCTGTTTTACAATTAGTCATATTAAATTTGTGTAATAATTCTTCTATGTACTGTTGCTGATCTACAGTGATCTCATAGTTATTACAAGTTTTGTGAACATTGATATTCATACCTAGATATTGCTTAACTTGACCTAAGTCTTTGATTTCAAATTCAGAATTTAAAATAGATTTTAACTTTTCACTCTCAGTATTACTATTTGAAAAAACCAGAAAATCATCTACATATAATGCTATAATAATTTTTACATCTTTACACATCTTTGTAAATAAACAGGGCTCTTGTGTACAGTTTTTAAAATTATTTTTACATAATACATCCCTAACTCTCTCATACCAAACTAAGGCGGATTGTTTTAATCCATATACTGCCTTTTTCAGTTTGAGAACTTTCCCTGACATTTCAGATACAAAACCTTCAGGAGCACACATATAGATTTCCTCTTTCAAATGACCATTAAGATAAGCAGTTTTAACATCTAACTGAGTAATGTCTAGTCCTAGTTTCACACTTAGCGCAAACAACAATCTTAATGTTGAGTGCCGTACAACAGGTGAGAATGTTTCATCATAGTCCAGTCCATATTTTTGGGTAAAACCCTTAGCAACTAATCTCGCACGATATTGCACTTCACTATCACTTTTGACCTTTTTCTTTAGCACCCACCGACACTGCACTATAGTAGCACCTTTAGGGGCATCAACAAGCTCAAAAACATCATTCCTCCGGAATGATTCCAATTCCTCATCCATTGCCTTCCTCCACTGTGCACCTTCAGGACTTCTCAAAGCTTCGGAAACTGTCAGTTCAGCATCTATGGCAGCCAACCAGTTCATTCCATATCTTTGAGGCTTCCGTCTCACTCTTTTGGGTCTATCCGAGACCTGTTCTGGTGACTCGACTAGACTGTTACTTTCTGACAGATATTCAGGAACATAGGTCTCGTCAGCATCAGCTTCATAAAATGATTCACTGTCACAGCTCTTCTCAGTGTCTGATTCTGATCGTTCCCGAGATTCAGATTCCCCCACTGAACGATCATTTCCTACAGGAACAGGCAATACTTCTTCCACACACCATATTGTTTCATCAGTTGTGGACACACCTGACTCTGCTGTTTCCATCACCACTACATCTCGGCTCGTAGTAACCTGGTTTTTGACAGGATCATATATTCTGTAGCCCTTTACATGTTCTGAATAGCCAACAAGAATATGCTGCCGAGCTTTCTTATCCCACTTAGTCCTTCTCTCTTTTGGAACATGCACCATGACTGGACTGCCGAAGACTCTTATATGACTCAGGATTGGTTTCTTTCCATACCACACCTCGTATGGTGTTTTGCCATTGAGACCTGATGCTATAGATCGATTTTTCAAGTACACAGCTGTAGATACAGCCTCTGCCCAAAACCTTTTGTCTAACTTAGCATCAAACAACAAGCATCTTGCCTTCTCAACGATACTTCTGTTGTTACGTTCTGACATGCCATTCTGTTCCGGCGAATAGGGGTTCGTTTTCTGGTGTACAATACCAGATGATTTCAAAAAATCTTCCATTGCTTTCGAGCAAAACTCTCCACCGTTATCTGTTCTTAAGATTTTGATATTTTCATTTTTCTGTTTCTCCACCATGGCCTTGAATTCTCTGAAGTATTTAAATACCTCATTTTTTTCTTTCATAAAATAGACAAATGATATGCGAGTATAGTCATCCACAAAAAGAAGGAAGTATCTTGACATTCCAATAGATTTAGTTTCCATTGGCCCACATACATCAGAGTGTATAATTTCCAGAACTTTTGTAGCTCTTGTGCCTGTGGGGAATGGCAGTCGGGTTTGTTTCCCCTCACAACAAACCACACAATTAGATTTTGTCACTTCATTAGTATCCGTGTAGTTGACACCTTCCACCGCTCCATTTTTCATTATATTCATATCTTTAGTGTTTATGTGTCCCAACCTTCTGTGCCATAACAAAGCACTTTCTCTGGCAAGTAAACATTTTGTCACTGGTGTATTCTGTAAACTCAACTTGTACACACCATCAACTAGGTTAGCAACAGCCACCAATTCCTTCTTCGCATTATATATCAAACACTGATTGTCTGAGAAAGAAACACTGTTGTTGTTTTTAATCAACTGACTTACCGACAGTAAGTTTGTAGTCAGGCTTGGAACACATAGAACATTCGTGATCGTTATATCATAACCTTGTTGCGTTGATATCTGAACATTTCCTTTGCACGAAACTTGGAGTGTCGCATGATTTGCTATCATAATCTCAGGACATGTCTGTGGACTCGAAACGTCTTGCAACCAACTGGAGACAGCCGTCATGTGAGCGCTGGCACCGGAATCCACGTACCACTCATCTTTACTATATTTAGCACTTAAGAAAACAGCACTGAATGCATTTGACGACTTATTTTTGTTTGATTTTTCTAACATTGGGCATTGATTACGATAATGACCCGGAGTTTTACACTTGTAGCAGGTTATGTTTTTATTTCCACCGGTTACTTTGACATTTGACGTTGACTTCCCGCCATTTCCGCTCTGATTGGTGTTGCCATGTCTGGGTTTTGGTTTCCCCCATTTCGATGCAAACGCCGCTTCAGTATTCTGCGTTTCTTTCGATGTCACCCCCATCAATTCTAACGGCTCAGAATCTAACAGCTTTGTCTTGATGACGTCTGCTGTGATTGCTATACCTGAGTGTTCGATGGCCATGATCATAGGTGAAAATTTTTCAGGTAAACCTGCAAGCATCAGTGATCCAATCCACTGATCGGTTATTTCAAAACCGATTCCACACAGCCGTTGCGATGTTTCCACGATTTGAGTCACGTAGCTGGTCATATCTTCGCAATTTTCTCGGCGTATTGATATCAAGTGGCGCAATAACGATATCTTCCTCGAAAAACCTGAGTCGTCAAACAGAGATTTGAGTTTATCCCACAACTCTTTCGAAGTCGTCGTTCTCTTGATATGCACATACAAGGTCGGGTCGATAGTTAGGCATAGTTTGGCCCGCGATTTCGCATCGTCTTCGGGTTTTATTTCTTTTCCAGCCACCGGCCGAATACAATGTAACATGCCTTCCAATACGAGCACATTTTCAACTGCGAATGTCCACTCATCGTAGTTCTCTCTGCCTTTAAGTTTAGGCACACTACTTAAATAGTTTGTTGACATCTTGCACAACACAACCGTGTCCAAAAATATATGATAAAACACTATATTTTCACAAAATGTGGAGGCCCATAACCTCTAAAGTAAAACACGTTTGGTTATTCAGTGCAGACTAACTTTTATTATTTTGACACATTGACATTAGAGCGTTTAGTTTACACGCTTAAGACTAGATGTCGCTAGGTAGTTACATTTTGATACAATGTATGAACCGCAACAAGGCTGTGCTAAAGCCCATATTGGACTGCTAAACTAATTATGGCGTGACTTCAACAGCGTTTTTTATAGAAGAAATCCCTAGGCCACTTGAGAATTTTATATGATCTATCCTGTATTGTAGCCTGGACGAGATGTTCTGTGGAAGATGATATGAAAAGCCGCAGGATCGAGGGGAAATAGAAATCTTTGATATAGGTATGTCCTCACCACCCTACCGGCCGCTGCAGCTTGATTCACTCACACAAATCACAGTGCACTTATGTAGTTTTTAGTTTTATGGGTACCCAGTTACTCCGAACATTTAATCCAGTTTGAACACGAATTTAAAATTAGTTTTTAACAGACTTTAAAGGTCTGTGCTGAAGCCCATTTTGGACTGAGCATCCAGACAAATGGGCCAAAGTCTTCACACAGCTGTGGGTGCCTAAAGATGAACGTTGTCACTGAAGCAGGCCTAAGAACGCTGGCGTTATGATTTGGATTTGTTCTTGACCATTTAAATGTAGAAGACACACACAAAGAAAGTTCGAAGAATATTTGGTATATTAAAAACAAAATCTTCTGTTTCATAAAAAAGTCAACGCAGAGGGATGGATAGTGGTGTGTGTGATGGTATAATCACGTTGCCATAGATGTTATGGAAGTATTAAAAAAATAGTAGCTACAATAATAAAACAACAAGCAAAGGCGGATTGAAAAATTATGAAGTTTTTAGTTGGCTACAGAAAGTTTCAACAACCATAAAAACGAAGCTATATTTCGAATCAATAACCCATGTAACAGACCCTTACATCCTTATAAATGAGATGGCCAGTGTGGTTCGGCAGTAAACAGCACGCATACAGTACACGTGAACAGAATAGCTCACTCACTCTAAATTATTCACTCACAACTTTCGATTCGGCGTCTTATGACCGTCTTTCAAGTTTACGGCCGATAAACATGTGTGCAGACAGCCTAATAAAGTTTTGGGTAGTAGCAAATCGGTTTTAATATAACAATATAACATCAGAAGGACTATTCCTGTCATTGAAATGTTCAAAACATACTCACAATTTGATCTCAGCATGAATTAACATCAAAGACAAACAGAAATGGGATTGAGATTAGGATGTGAACGTTTTCATACGTACGGTTTTTTCTGCCTAGTTTTGTGATACCAGAAAGTTAAGAAAGAAGAAAACTATCGCCAAAGCCTTTATCTAATCATTTTGAAAAAAAATCCGTGCACATGCAGATCACAGGTGCGGCCGTAAGTAAAACAAATGAAGATTCTACTTAGGACGACTAATAATAGCCATTGTATGCAGAAATAGTCCTTACTGGTATAAATTTAGGCGTCAGTAACAAGTTCACCCACGCTTCACCAACTATGTAAATCCAATGTGATAATGATGAGAGAGCCTATATTTACAGAAGGCATAAATTCACAGTCTGGGCTGCTACTGAGAAATTACTGATAAAAAAATCCTATAAAATTTCATTCAACCGGTTAACCGAATTCCGCAGGTTAATTGCGTACACGCACATTGGTTGCAAAAGGTTTCAATTTGACAGTTCAACAATATTCATTGCGTTGTTTACGATGTTGAGTAAACACATTTTTCGCACATATTGAGCAGTGGATTAGCAATATGCTGCAAAGTGAGTAATAGTGTGTTACGCAATTAGGATGCAAGTCCTTATGCACTGCAGTGGTTATTGTGACCATGAGACCATCAAAAAAATTAAACGGAAAATTTTAATGATTCAGTTTATAAACATAACCATCGCATTTATATCAATACTTAACATAATGGTCTTCTCTATACTTTCTATGATAAATATAGTCTCCATTAAAATATTTTTTAATAAATATCATCATAATCATTATCATTTCAGCCGAAAGACGTCCATTGTTGGACATAGGTTTCCCCCAAGGATCTCCACGACGACCGATCCTGCGCCTCCCGCATCTAATGGTTCCCGCGACCTTCACCAGGTCGTCGGTCCACCTTGTCGGGGGCATTTAGTTTTAATAAAAATATATTAAAATTGTATCTCCCAGAGGGCACTTACACTTCATTACTTACTAGGGCAATATTTTATTAACTTTAATTTTGAATGCTCTTTAAAATAAGACTCGAACGAGAAGTAAACTCGAAGTAGAAATACCAATCTCAAAATTCCCTTCCAAAACCGATACTAACTGACGAATACCAATAAAATTCGACCAAAATGGAATCAAAAGTATAATAAAACTTTAAACGATTTTCAATTCAAGACTGAATTGCTTGGTTCTTAAAGAAAGAGATAAATCGAGGTCGAAGGATCGAGTGATACAATTTATCTGTTGCCAGACTCCTAATGCAATTGAACGCATTGTGAGGCGAACAAAGATTCAACTAAGATCTATTATTATATTATGTTATAAAGGACGTGTGAGAAATATATGTGTTTTAAAATATAAAGAGTGGTTTGGAAAGATTTTGAGGCTCAAAAGCTCCCATTATGTTTTGGGGTGTGACATTCGATAACTAGTTCTTTTCATTTGAAATAAATAATGAAAAATACAAATTTATTTACATACATTGTTATATTTAGAATATAAATTGATTAATTTTTTTCACTTCACTGTACGGACGAAAGCAGGTCAAGCTACCCCAAAATGTCAGATTTTCCTAATCAACCTTGAGCCTTAATGCTTTAGATATAAAGTTGAAAATCTAATGAGGAAAATTGACAGATTTTAGTAGCTTGATGTGCTGTCGTCTGTACATAACATTTATTTCAATTTTAAAAAGTCAGCGCCATGTTCCTCGTTATTGATGCCTGTTCTATTGCACGCCATTCGGTTTTAGCGATCAATTATCCATCTGCAACCACATCCTACGAAGATCGTCTCTAAGCCCTACCTTACGTTCTCCGACTCCCCTTAATGCTATCCTAAGTATTATATATGTACCTAAATTAAGTTATCATTGTTGTAAATATTTTATGATTGATTAGGTTTTATGGATAGTTTTTCAATACTGTCCTAACTTCTAGATTCTTATCACAAAATCAAGAGTTATCTATTTAAATTAAACTGTGAATTAGCACTTATCCAACATCGAAATTGCAAAGACAGTCCCTTAAAAAATCTCCTACCTCATACCATTCCTTAGTGCTTTCGCTGCGAAGAAGTGGCGCAACAAACTCCACAGTTGCCTGTTCAGTTCGGAAATTTGCATTTTTTTCTTAATTTTATTCTTTGTGTGTGTTTGGTCCTGACAGCTTATGCATTTCAAGGTTCAGTTCACGTAGCTATCACTTGAAGTCACAAAAGATAAACTAGGACTATCAAAGTAAAATAATTGGACATGTTAATACTAATCATCATCATCATCTCAGCCACATGCAGTCATAAAGAACGGTTGGACGCGGCCTGCATTCAGCGCTTCCCTGCGATTTTGGTCAGGTCATCTGACCACATATTCGGTGGGTGTCCGACGCTGCGCTTGCTGGTACGTGGTCGCCATTGAAGAACCTTTCTGCCCCATCGGCCATTGTCTCTACCAGCTATGTGCCCCGCCCACTGCCACTTTAAAAAGTCAATCCGCTGGGCTATGTCGGCGATTTTCGTTCTTCTACGAATCTCCTCATTCCTGATCACGTAAAGGAACACCTGGCATAGTCCTCTTCATAACTCTCTGTGTGACCTTGAGTTTCCTTAGGGCTGTTTGCCATTAGTTTTAAAATTAATACTAATAACAACAATAAAACCATGATTTCAATTAATCACTCATCATGATTTCAATTTTGTCGCTTGATCGCGATCCCCCGATTGATGGTGACCAGTGGTGCAATCGTTGCTGGTAAAAAAAAACAACGTCCAGAATATACAAAAGGTTATTAATGAAATACCAAAAATGCCTTTAAGAAGGTCCCAGCTTTAAGTGCTCGAAAAAAAATCGGCCATTTGCGAGTCGGACGAAAGGTTCTGTACCATTAAGTAAAGAAAAATGAACTTGTTTTCAGCGCTTGTTGTTATAGCGACTGCACAGATAAACTGTGAAAGTTTCAACTGCATTCCCGGTCCATGAGGTACAGCCTGATGTCAGTAGAGGAGCTTTAGTATAAGGTCTTGTTTTTAATACGGTTCGCTTTGGATACGGATCCTAACTATAAACAACATCAATAACCACATCTTGAGTCAAAATATATCAGTTTTTTTGTATAAATTATAAACTAGCGCTTGACCGCAATCCCGCCTGATGGTAAGCAGTGACGCAATCGTTGATGGTAAAGCGCACTAGTTTATTAAGAGCCTATTCACTCTAGCCTTAAAGACACTCAAATTTTAGTCCGACGGAAACACCACCGCTGGCAAATTGTTCCAGTCCCGCGATGTACGCGGTATAAAGGAGGAGGCGAAACGCTTCGTCCGGATCGTAGTGGTGTTAACAACGTAAGGGTGGAAACTAACCGTACGACGGGTCGTCCGATGGTGGAACGGAGATGGGGGAATTAAATCATGCAATTCCCTCGCACACTCTCCAAAATGCATCCTATAGAACACCGAAAGGCTGGCTACTCTACGCCTGTACTCTAGGCTTTGGAGACAATCTCGAGTTAAATCAGGGTCACCAATCAGCCTCTTCGCACGCCTCTCCACTGAATCCAAAGTGGCCAGGTGACACTTGGCAGCACCAGCCCAAATGTCGCTGCAGGACTCCACACACGAACGGACCTGTGCTTTGTACAACATTAGAAGCTGCCCTGGTGTGAAGTACTGCTGGACCTTTGCGATAACGCCAAGTTTCCTGGCAGCCACCCTGGCCTTGGACTCAATGAACTGCCCAAAGTTAAGGTTCGAGGAAACTGCCAAAAGCTGAAGGCGGTTGGTACACTCCAAGGACACATTTCGAAATGTAGGAGCCAAGGTGAACGGGCTCCTTTTGGCAGTGAAAAGACATGCCTGTGTTTTGGTGGCATTGAATGCTACAAGATTGGCATTGCCCCATTCGGAGACTGCCTATAGTGCAACACTTGTTTGCTCAACCATGGCCTCTCTTTCGGACCGGATTGATTCCCTACTAGCCCGAGCATCCGGCAGGTATCTCTCTACAACTCTGCTGTCATTTGCATACCCATAGATACCAGGCATCAGCAGATCGTTAATATGCAGCAGGAATAGAGTTGCAGAGAGAACAGACCCCTGAGGTTGCGAATGAAAGGAGACTAGTGTCCAGCAGTGGGGCGATAAAAAGTTGATGATGATGATGACTCAAAACATCAAAATCAGAACAAATGTCTGACAAAACTTTGAAAAACCTCAGAAACCGTAAAATGTTGCTAAAAATGTTTTTAAAATACCTTGCTTTAACAAAATGCTTGAAGAAAACCGCAGGAACCATTAGTTAGGTCGACCAGCCCACAACTATTAAGCGACGCGCGACGTTCTGTTAAAAATGTGTGAGGTTATGTCACTGAGGAGACAAGGAAAGAAGGCCTGCTTGAACTATAATAAACAGGATGGACCTTTGTGTCTGGTTTGTATGCTTCGGTATGGCTCGTGACTAAATAATTACAACCGATCTTCAAGTTAAAGCAACCCCCGTACTGGACCGTCCCTAATATTTCAAGGCTTCCCCGTGCATCGTTGTTCCTATTTTTATATTTTAATTCTTTGACAATCGTTACGGGTAGTATTTTTATTTCGTAATTCTTTGACAATCGTTACGGGTAGTCAGATGTCAGATGTCAAATTGAGACGTGGTCACTAACAATGAACCTTATAAGAAGGCTCAAAGTCACTCAAAGGGCAATGGAGAGGGCTATGCCAAGCCCAATATACCCAAGGAAACTAAACACAGAAAGCTGTGTGTATTAAGCAATAGTACACAAAGAGGTATACTACAAGCAATTGAGGAAAACTTTTCTAAAGTATTTAAATTCTGTAGCTATTCATTTCCTAACTCTATGATAAAGCAACTATTAGCTAATTTAAAATCGAAATTAACGGACTACAGTATGAATGACTATTGTATAATTTTTATAGGAGAAACTGACATTAAATATAGCAATAATTTTATTGACTCAATAAAAGCTATTAATGAAAGCCTGGCGCAGATAACCCATACAAATATTATAGTATGCACTCCTACGTATATACGAGGAGCGCCAATATACAACTATAAAGTGGAGATGTTTAATGACCTACTCTATACGAACCTCCAATATCATGACTGCGCATACTATTTTGACACTAATTATGACTTGACATTTGAATTTGACATGTTTTCACATAAGACAGGTATATTAAATAAAGCAGGAATACAATTCATATTTAAAAATATAATGAATAGAATCAAAATTGACTTGGAGTTATTCCCTATAACAACTAATACAATTTACGAATCAGAGCCAAATGTTAAGGAGATGTTTTTTCTCGAATAATTATATTAATATCTTACATCAAAATATAGCAAGTTTGTTAAAAAAATCTAATGATTTATCTGTATGTCTAGATCAACTAGCTGATAAACACATATGTATTGATATATTATGCATCACTGAACATTTTATGATGGAAGGCTATGAAAGCCAATTGTATGTACCCAATTATACTTTAGCGTCATCTTATTGTAGAAAATATAAAAAAAAGGGGGGGAACATGTATTCTTGTTAAAAATGGTCACAAATGGAAAGAACTGCCTAAACTTGTTCAATTATCTACTACTGGTATTTTTGAATGTAGTGCCATTGAGCTTATAAGCCATAAGATAATTGTCGTCTGCATTTATAGGGTGCCAAATGTCAATAATTATAATGATTTTTTGATTAAGCTTGAGAGACTTTTGGAAATTGTATCAAAGTCATCCTGTAAAAATATTGTTATAGCAGGAGACTTTAACATAGATTTACTAAAGTCAAATAAATTTTCTGCTACATTTGAGTGTCTATTATTAAGTTATAATCTAAAACTAATAATTAGACAGCCTACTCGCATGGCCAGTCAGACATGCATAGACAATTTTGCGCACAATTTCAGTACATTATGTAAGAGTGAAATATTAGAGTTTGCACTATCGGACCACACAGCACAGCTATTTCAATGTCCCGTTAAAAAGACGTGTGAATTTAAGTATTGGTTTAGTACAAGAAGAGATTACAATAAAGAAAATATAGCGAAATTTAATCACTGTATACAAAATATTTCGTTCTCAGAGTTATATGATACAAGCGATCCTAATATAGCCTATAATTCATTTTTAGACACTTTTAAGTTGTTTTATGACTTGTGTTTCCCATTTATTCGAGTCAAAATAAATATGATAAGAAAACCTAGATGGATTTCAAAGGGTGTTAAATTGTGCAGTAGAATGAAAAGAAACCTTCTGTGGCAGTCGAGATTAAACCCTAGCCGAGAAAATAAAATGAAATTGGCTAAGTATTCCAAGTTATATAAAAAAATTATCAACCTTACACAAAAGGCACAAAACAACCATAGAATAGAAAAAGCCACAAATAAGGCAAAAACTACGTGGCAAATAATAAATCGCAGAAAATTCAACATTCCTAACCAACAAATTACAAACATCAAAGTTAAAAACAGTAATATATTAGATGGCAAACGAATTTGTGATACTTTTAATGATTACTTTGTGGACAAAATACAGCCTATAATTGATGATTCTACCCAGCCTGTCACACAACGTAAGATAGATACAAGATGTAAGTCGATGTTCATGGCACCAAGTGTGCCAGAGGATATATTCAAAATAATAATATCACTGAAAAATACAAACAGCGTAGGTTACGATGGTATCTCCACAAACATTATTAAATCTGTAGCTGTGAAATTATGTGTGCATTTAAGTTATATACTTAATCTCAGTATAAGTGCTGGTGTATACCCAGAGGCTTTGAAAATTGCCATTGTTAAACCAGTATTAAAGGAAAATAGAAGTCTTGTAGAAAATTACAGGCCAGTCTCGCTGATTCCTATTATTTCGAAAATATTTGAAAAGTATATTCACAAAGAGCTTTTAAAATACTTTGACAAATATAATATTCTCTGTGACCAACAAAAAGGATTTAGACCAAGAAAAACAATAAATATGGCGATATATGATTTTATATACAATGTCATTAATAATGTTGATAAACGTAACCCGGTCTGCGCCATATTTTGTGATATGACGCAAGCATTTGATTATGTCCTACATCCTACACTAGTACAAAAATTAGAAGCTTATGGTATAAGGGGTAATGTTTTAGCACTATGTCAATCTTATTTACAAAATAGACGACAAATAACCGAAATAAACAGGATAAATGTATTTAATAAACACGATGAGATGTTTCGATCAGAAGTGCGAAGAGTGAGTTACGGGGTGCCGCAGGGTAGTGTGCTGGGTCCTTTATTATTTATAATATATATCAATGACTTACCGAAATGGATTGAACAACCTTTGACTTTATATGCAGATGACAGTACCTTGACAATACCTTCGAAAAGTGTAGATACATATGAAAGTGACATTAATAATTCGTTAAAATTGATTATAAAATGGTTAGAAGAAAATAATTTGAAAATAAATTTAAGTAAAACAAAATTAATTCAATTTAACCAACGTATGACAGATATAGATAATCTCAATGTGCAATATAACGGTAATAAAATTAACGAGGTCGTTAGTACTAAATTTCTAGGGCTAGAAATAGATAAAAAACTTAGCTGGAAACAACACATTGAGTTGCTTTGCAAAAAACTAAGTTCATCTGCATATGCTCTATATACCTTGTCTGCGATTGTAAATCTGGATGCATGCCTTACTGCATACTATGGTATTGTTGAATGCCATCTGCGATACGGAGTTATCTTTTGGGGCAATTCAACAGAAAAAGAAACTGCATTTAAGGCCCAAAAAAGATGCATACGATCTATTTTTAAATTAAAAACTACTGACAGCTGCGTGACATATTTTAAACAATATAAATTATTAACCCTCCCATGTTTGTATATTTTGGAAATGGCAGTGTTCGTAAAATTAAACCCAGGTCGCTTCACACGAATGGCTGATGAATTCCCAAGGAATAGGCGTGACAATAGCAGTCTATGTATCCCTGGTGCTAGAACAACTCTGATGCGCAAGGGTGTCTGCTGCATGGCACCGTTGATTTATAATAAAATACCTAGTAGTTGGAAGGATTGTACTTTGTCATTGTTCAAGAAAAGACTTCGTAATTTTTTAGTAGACAAGGCTTATTATAGTGTTGCAGACTTTTTGTTGGAAAAAGATTTTGTTTGACTATTTTATGTAATGTATTTATTATTATTATTAGAAATTGTGACATTAATTATATTATTGAATGATGACATTGAATTAGGATTATTGTATTTATTGATGTAATTATATCTATAGTTTTTATTTATTTTTTGACATTGTAATAAAAATCATGGACATTTTATAAATTGACATTAATAAGTAATATATAATGGGATGACTTTAACATTGTAATTAGATAAATTTTAATATTTGCACACCACATCTAATGGTAGAATGTAAAGGGGCCTACTTTTATTTTTATGAACAACATACTATTATTGTACACCTACATTCTTGCAAATAAATTATTATTATTATTATTATTATTATTATTATTATGCTTGGGGTTTCACTGCGCGATCGAACCAGGAATGAGGAAATCCGCAGAAGAACGAGAGTGACCGATATAGCCCGAAGAATTGTAAGACTAAAGTGGCAGTGGGCTGGACACATTGCCCGTAGGACTGATGCCCGATGGGGCCGACGGGTTCTCGAGTGGCGACCACGCACCGGACACGTAGTGTGGGTTGGGTAGGCCCCCGACAAGGTGGACCGATGACCTGGTGAAGGTCCGGAGAAATCGCCGGATGTGGGAGGCGCAGGACCGATCGTCGTGGAGAACCTTGGGGGAGGCCTATGTCCAGCGGTTGACGTCTTTCGGCTGAAATGATGATGATGATGATGATGATGAGTCAGATGCCCGAAAGTCTGATAAACAGTCATGAAATGAAATCGTTTATTATGCAAGTGGGATCACTGATCACTTTTACACGACATATATTTTTTAAACTAGCTGGAGCCGGCAAACAAACTCAAGGATCATCGTCTTTTTTCAAGTACAGACATTAAAAGTGAAATTTTTTGCAATAATAATATGTGTTTGCTTTGTACACAACAATCAATTAACGTGATTCGAAAAAAAAACAGTGATTAAAATGTCATAATTACGCATATTGTTTAATGACATTGTTAAGCAGAGCGAGCAGCTCAGTCCCAAGCTTGCCAAAGGGTTGTACATTTTAACTGATAACTGGGGTGTAGAAGGCAGTTAAGCAATCGATTCATGTGAAAAAACATTCAGTTAGACTGGAATCTGTTCTCTACACGAGGCTTTTCTAAACATAGTCAGAATAAGCCTCGACGCTTAGACTTGTAGCTGATCCTAATGTAGTTTGAAAAGTTCTAGGTAAATTATTAGAGGCTCTTCCAATTAGGCGAATATTAGTAACGTTATTAAATTCCACGGTCACGATCCCGAAACGTGGCTGCAAGTCTTTTAGCACACTTTGGAGTGGGTTATGATCGGATAATACATTACAAAGGAGTAACTGAGTCCTAGAATGGAGATCACGTATCGGTTAGCTTTCACGTATTCGTGTATTCGTATCGGTTGTCGTAGCGTTGGGACGCCTTCCAGGAAGATGGACAGACAACCTTAAGCAGAACCCTAGCTAAGTAGCATACTACTATCGATTTGAAGCATACTATAATTAAAAGCATAATAATCCATTGCCTTCTATGTTCGAATGTCTTTTTTTAGTAATTATAAACTAGCGCTTGACAGCTATCTCGCCGGATGGTAAGCAGTGACGCAATCGTAGATGGTAAAGCGCACTAGTTTATTAAGAGCCTATTCACTCTAGCCTTGAATACACTCAAATTGTAGTCCGACGGAAACACTGCCGCTGGCGAATTGTTCCAGTCCCTCGGTGTACGCGGTATAAAGGAGGGGGCGAAACGCTTCGTCCGAATCGTAGTGTTGTTAACAACGTAACGGTGGAAACTCGCCATACGACGGGTCGTCCGATGGTAGAACTTGGAAGAGATGGGGGAATTAAATCATGCAATTCCCTCGCACACTCCCCAACATGCATCCTATAGAACACCGAAATGCTGGCTAACTACGCCTGTGCTCTAGGCTTTGGAGACCGTCTCAAATTAAGATTGTAAATATCGCAATGAATGTTGTTGAACTGTCAAAAATAAACCCATCGTGACTGATAGTGTGTTCCGTAATTATACTGTTGGTGGCTGGAGCAGAATGGATCCGCAGCCAGGGAGAGGCCTAAAGCTAACAATTTATAGCGATCGGCTAACATGACTAAACAAAACAGAAACACATTTATTCATAAATGTTGCTTAAAGTTAACTAGTTCTCGGTGGTAGGCCATAACACCGGTTACCAGCAGATGTTACCACCCACCAGACAAAGTCTTGCCGCCAAGCGATTCGTCGTGTTCCGGCACGATGTCTGTTGAAGCCGTACGGAGGAGGGGTCTAACCAGTTGTGTTGCGATGTGTGCCGGATACGACGCGCCGATTGATGTTTGCGGGAGTTTTGTCGTGGAGGTTCTCCAGATCAATCTCCTTCTGGTGCAGCATCGTTGGTCGTGTTGTTGGGTTCAACATTGCATTCACCTCGCTCAACTGTCGTCTTTCTTTCTATTAAGTGAATAAACTCTTTATAAACTAGCGCGCTTTACCATCACTGCTTATCATCAGGTGGGATTGCGGTCTAGCACTAGTATATAAATACAAAAAAAAAAACTAGTGATTAGCCACTGTTTAGCCATACATTTTTGACGTTTAAATATCACTTAACTTTAATCATCGTTTATGAATAAACCCCCATAGTTTGAAGTTCTATATGATAAGTAATTAATGAACGCCCGTCCTTGTTCGGTCGTGTTAACAAAACCACAAACATTTAATTAAACAATTATTATAATATTTCACTCGCCGCAAAACGATATGAACGTGACTTGAAATTTTGCCATGCTGATGCTAAACGCTGGACGTTGTCAGCCCAACTGTGACGGTAGGCGTGTGGATCGCGTATTGAATATTCAAGGAGTCGGGAGAGTATTAGCATTTAGGACAGTTTTTTTTATTTTTCTGTGGTATTTCGCCAAAATAAAATATATAAGAAACTAGCTGGCTCGCCCGCGTGGACTTCAGTTTACAGGAGCTCAGTTGATATAAAATAAGCGCCTGTTAAAATAATGGGAGCAATCCTGTTTTCGCAACATTATTTGTTACTGCTGTGCTCCTATTGGTCATAGCGGGATGTTATATAGCCCATGTCCTTTCTCAAGCTCTAGTTACTATCTGTGTACCAAATTTCATTACAATCGGTTTAGTAGTTTTGGCGTGGAAGCCGGACAGACAGATACAGATAGATGATTTGAGATGATGCGGATTAGTATGGATTCTAGCAGTTTGGCTTAAGGATTTTATTGGAAATATCAACTCAAAGGATAGTAATGTCGCAAAACGCAATTCATTTTATCACTTATTTCATGGTTTAGAGGCATGAGGGACTGGGTGTAAAGTTCCCTCATCCTCCATAGAAAAAGCAGGCTCCTCTGAGCAGACAGCTATTATCTGCTAGTTGCATAGTAAACTCTGATTGTGAGATGCAGGATATTCGTGACGTCAGTATGAGGTACCGCTACAATGAAATAAAACATGATATGCACATAGAATGTACATCATACCACAAGACATTCTCTGCCTTAGAATATAAATCATATTCAGCCTGAAAAATGTTCTCCCTATTGGGGCACTGACCTAATCTTTGTAAGGGCCATGATCCACCTGCACTGATCGGTATCACATGTCTTTGAATTATTAGATCTTGTTTATGGCACTTCCCTCATGATGTTACTCTTCATCATTTTGATAATAATGATGATGAAATAAAATATATATACAGTTTGTGTCTGAGATGTCTTATATACTGGAATTAAACTGCATTCGGTTAAAGAGCAATGCGAACGCAACATAGTTGAAAAAATGCCAATATATGTATGTATATGATGTAGTTTTATATCCTGAATGAACATAAAACTACATTCTTACGAATAAATAAATTCTGATTCTGGAAATAATCAGATCAGCGGAAATATCATTTCCTCCCTTCCCTCTCATTCATGTACCATTTTCGTAAATGATTCTTCTACCTTTTTATTCCAAAAAGTCACTTTTAGATTTAACGTATGTACATAAAAGATTTCCGACATTTATGCAATGTACGAATAACTTGAAACTCCTTCACTTCACGAAATTGAAACTGTAAAACAGATTTCGCACATGCCGCTACCAGTAAGGCTGTGAACAGATGAGCCACTATAAACCACGTTGTATCTACAATATTTTGCTCTAGAGCCGAAATTGACTGTTTATCAAAATGTTTGTTTGTCATGAACCCGAACACCCAATGTATTGCGGTTGAAAATAACATTATCTGTGCTGTAACTACGGTTTCCTAGAAGAATTGTGGCCGCCATACGCACATAGCGTCCGTTCTTACATTTGAATCGTTAGTGGCTTCAATATATGCGATATTATTTAGTATATATGCCGATATTGAAACGTTATTTGTAAAAATAAGTTAATATGTTCTCTTCGAGAGCGTTTTCTGACATCGAACGTTGCATGGCCAGCCCACTGACACTTCAGATTGCTAACTCTATAGGCATTTTTCAGTTAATTTAGTTCTTTCCTCAATAACTTCATACCTGATTTTATCCATGAAAGAAATTCAGAGTATAGTTCACTCCATAACATGCTAAGCGACTTTGAATTTATGGACTAGCTCGACTGTCAGCTTCGGCGCACAACCGTTCCTAAATTAACTTTTAACGGCGTTTACCACGGACAATTACCTTAACCTTGATATAAAAAAAAAATGCTTTGAAAGTGGTACATCTGAACAAGTCCCTACGTTAGACTAAGGTAAGTATACACTCAACTTAATTGAGCTAGCTTTTACGAGATCAGAAACTATTAAAATTGTTGATCAAATCTTTGAGTTCAGTGTTTGTGTTGTGAGTCTAATGTTTGTATTTTATATTGAAGAAGTCGGTCGCTGTCTGTTCAAATAAATGTAATATTTATTGGAGAGCACTTTCGTTAATTAATCGGTTTCGATCTTAATAAATAATCTGCCATTTTATAAGATATCTTTATTATACATTTATGTATGTGTAAGTGACTGTAAGCAGCTGTAGTTTATTTTAAGCCTATTCAATTAAACTATTAGTTACACGAGACTAAACGAGTGGCAAATTTCCTGCCTTGTTTATTGAACTGGGAACACACTTTACTCTCTTTGGGTTCCAACCTCATTTACCTATATTTTTGTGGATAGGAAATCATCAAATGACCTCTGCCGCTCTGGTATCGCCAGGGTAGGGCCGAGGATGCTTTAAAAAAGGATGCCTGTAAGGATTTCAGGATAGCTTTTGCTCCACTGTGGGACAGTGTCGGATAAATAAAAAAAAGTTGTTTTAAGCGAAGTAGCCAAACTCTAGAACATTTAACGTATAAGCAATATCAAATATTTATTTGAAGTACACATTTAAACGTTAAAATATCTTCTTCGTTATTCACCATCATCATTTCAGCTTTAATCTCAGTCGCATCCGAAGCTTTTAAACTTTTGGAGACTGGGGTCCGCTTTACCAATTGCTTGGTCATTATTGTACGCTATTAAATTATCACCTGAAGGACTAGTGTTGTAATTAGAAGTAAACTAAAATGTTCGAAATCTAGTTGCAGTCTCATCCCGGTGACCAACAAATGTCAACTGTTTTTTAAAAGTGTAGGAAAATGAAAGGATGTTTTGTCAGATGTTTTCAGATTGACATTGAGATCGGACTCTAAATTTTCTTAAAATTACGAGAAACCCTCTGTTCAAAAGTAATTATTACAAAGAAGTCATTTTTATAAAGCGTCTTTTTTAGATTTATGTCTTTTATGTTTTTATGTAACTATATGCGATAATAATACAGGAACAGACATATTTACGCGCTAAAATAAAAATTAGAAAGCTGGTTTATATTTAGGTACGCTCTAAAATAAAAATAAAAAACTGGTTTTAATGTGACTAAATGCGATAATAATACAGGTATACACATATTTATACTCTAAAATAAAAATTAATACTGCGTTTTAAAATTTAAAAAAAATAATAATAAAAACAATGTATTAAACAGTAGTAGTAAAAAGGTGTTAAGTTGATTCTACGCTATTTCTTTCGAAAATAATTCTACGATTTCCGCTTAAATGAAAATCTGTTGGTAGCCATCCTGGTACCAAGAGGAAACGTATTCCAAAGAAGAATGGACTGAAAACAAAAGGAAGAATGAATGAATCATGGATACTTTACACGCCGACGGACGTTTCTGCAATCCTATATACATACATAACACAACACTGAAAGATCTGTAAATAACAACAGTCCACAAATAAACCACGAATTTTTAATGCATAAAAAGCATGTACTATGTGCACGCAGGTTTAAAGGTTCGCAATAAGTGTAATGGACTCTGGGGGAAGAGCAACCGTGTCCATTTTGATCTGGAACCGCTTAGGTAAATCATTTGTCTGCCTTGAGCTTTATTTTCAGCCCCTCATTTCAAACATGGTAGAATTTTCTCTTGATATGTGCATCATTTGGGTAAACATATTTTGGGGAGTACATGATGAAATTAGGGAGTAATGAACAATTTGCCGACAGTAATCTTCGCTTCAGATTATAATTTAAGTGTTTTCAAAGCTAGTGTGAATAGGCTCATAATCAACTACTATACTTTATTTACCATCATCGATTTCAACACAGCTTACCTTTAGTTGGGATCGCAATCAAGAATAGGTTTCATCATCAACCTTTTTATCGTCCCACTGCTGGGCCCAGGTCTCCTCTCCTACAGAGAAAGATTGAGTGTAATCACCATGCTTGCTCAATGCGGGTTGGCGATTTCAGACTTAAAAGTCCAGGTTTCCTCAAAATGTTTTCCTTTACCTTTTAATCAGTTATTGGTGTCTAAGGTATACTTAGAAAGTTATTTATAACTTAGAAAAGCTACATTAGTACTTGCCTGATCTGGAATCAAACCCGCACATTAATACTTGAGAGGCTGCTGTTATAATTACTAGACCATCACAACTTGGCTGGCTTATAACATAATAAAAATTAACATAGTCTGATGTGGATAGAGTTAGTATTTGGGTAACTATATTCTCTGTGCACTTGACATGATACCATATTTTGTGAGGTTTGCTTATTGTGACTTGCGTTCATGCATTTATGTAAGCATGCAAGAGAACTCATACTAATCTATATTATAAGTCAAACCCGCATTTCACGCCTTTTAGTGTAATCGGTAGCAGGGTAAACAATTTTCACCTAGATCTGTACATAAATCGTTATGAACCGTGAAACATAGGTAGCTTAAGTCCTGAAAAATTGAAGCCTGGCTTTATCGATTTATTTTATTTTTGTTAAAATGTAGAAGTTCATCAGTTAGTCTTTCGCTCAGTGGTCTAAATTCGTCTTTAAATTGATCTTATAATCCGCATTAACTTAGGAACGAACAAACCAAAACACTGCAAACATTTTCTAAGCAACGAATAGCTACGCGTTTGCTACGACGTAGCTGACGTAGCCGCTACGAGAGCTACGCCGTAACAGCAAATAAGCAATTCGTTGAGCGGAGATTTATTTCAGTCTTTATTGTTCGGACATGTATGTGAGAATTCAATGTATTCAAGAAGTTTTATACATATAACAGCTATGTGGACACCTAAGTATCCTTTAGTTTATGTATTATTTAGAAATAATATTTTAATAATTGTGTACATACCGTTAAATACAATTATGACATAATTATAATTTTAGTAAAAGGCACTTTTATTTCTTGAGAAATTTCCTCCAGCAGACTTGCGAAATATTAGTCGTCCTCCGTGGCGCAGCGTCTACTTTACTTTGGTCAACACGTCTGCCTGCGACGTGGAGGCCCCGAGTTCGATCCCCGGCCAGGTCATGATGGAAAACGATCTTTTCCTGATTGGCCTGGGTCTTGGATGTTTATCTATATATATATCTATTATAAATATAGTATCGTTGGGTTAGTATCCCATAACACAAGTCTCGAACTTATTTTGGGGCTAGCTCAATCTGTGTGATTTGTCCGTATATATTTATTTATTTATTAGTTTATTACCTAGTGGAAATAATTATCCTTGCAACTTTAAATAAATTGTGTCCCGGTAGTTGGGTTATTAGGACAATAAATAAGGTGACCATACCATGCATTACTAAAGTATTTTTTATTATTCTTTCAATAGGCCAGTTCAAGTATTAAATTAAAGGGTAGGTAGTGCCTTTAATTTAACACTTGAACAGGTGTTATTAAAGTATTTTTATCATACTTTCAAAAGAGGCGTTAAAGTATTATTAAAGGCACTACTAAATCAATACAAACTAAAAGTATCGACTTCACAAGTACTTACTAACACAGAAACCTCAATTGATTTTTACAGCGAGGCGCAACTCGAAGCGGTTCCTACCGCTAAGTGTGCACCCGGCACTCAACAACAATAGCGACATTCAGTTTAAAGAAGCTTGGTCTAGATTCTAAGTATATATTTATGTTTTTCAGAACTTTTCTAAGGACTTTGTTATGGTTCTATTTATTATCATAACTGGATAAACTGAGAATTCACTGTATAAAAATAGACAGATTAATAATAATTGTCTCGGTGAGGGATTACCTGGCTATTTTGAATTCAGTAGGGGGGCGTACAAAGAAGATTTGGCGACCCAGATTTAGCTCAAAACGGTCTCCAAAGCCTGGAGCACAGGCGAAGAGTAGTCTGTCGGTGTTCTATAGGATTAATTTTGGAGAATGTGCGAAGGAATTGCATGATTTAATTCCCCCATCTCCGTTCCATCATCGGACGACCCGTCGTACGGCGAATTTCCACCCTTACGTTGTTGACACCACAACGATCCAGACAAAACGTTTCGCCTCGTCTTTTATACCGCGGACATTAATGGACTGGATAATTTGCTAGCGGCCGTGTTTCCGTCGGACTACAATTTAAGTGTTGCCAAGGCTAGAGTGAATAGGCTCTTAATCAACTAGTGCCCTTTACTATAAACGATTGCATTACCGTTTACCATAAGGCGAGATTCCGGTCATGCACTAGTTTATAATTTTTATATAAAACAAACAACAGTGTGGGCCATGATCAACCACTTAAGCATAGTCTGCGGCTTGGTATATGACATATGTATTATAATTTTCGGTTCTCTGACTTCGTCCACTAAATGGAGTTTCATAAAGATCGGCGGCTAACCTCAGCGGATTAGAACAATGACACGGATCAGTTTATTTAACCACGAATATATTATAAAATAACTGAAATACTAATTATTATTATTTAGCACTATTTCCTGCTCCTGGCTTTGGTAACGTTGTATGTTCTCAAATTTCTACATTTAAGTATATAAAACATTTAAGTATATTTATTTATCCTTACTAATATTATAAACTCGCTTTCCGCCCGCAGCTTCGCCCGCGTGGAGGTCGGTTATATCGCGCTTTTTAGGTTTCCCTCGGGAACATCATTTTTTTCCGGGATAAAAGGTAGCCTATGTTCTTTCTCGGGGTCTAAAGATAGTCTGTGCCAAATTTCATCAAAATCGGTTGAGAGGTTTAAGCGGGAAAGCGTAACAGACAGACAGACAGACAGACAGAGTTACTTTCGCATTTATAATATTAGTATGGATTGGAAAGTGAGTTCGTTTCTTTGTTCCGGTTTCAGGCCATAACTACTAAACCGATTGCTTTGAAATTCTGCAGACGTAAAGTTAGAAGTCCGGATTAAATAATAGGTTACTTTTTGTCACGGAAAAATTTAATATTCCCTAGGGTAAATTAAAAGCGAATTCCACGTGGGTGAAGCCACGGGAAGAAAGCTAGTATTAGATAAAATAATATGAATGAAAAGCTTCATACCTATAATATTTTTCGTTCTACTGTATAAGCTGAGTTTGAATTTGGAATCAGGACACAACCCCTCTCTTTTATGAATGTTTTATCTGGTTTGATTTTTGCCAGTAATCCATCACCTGCCAACCCAAAACAATATGATAATTTACAAGGAAATGCCATGGGTTCTTACATTTTTGTTATTTTTAACATCCTACAATATTTCCAGTCATAAAATTCGGTATCGCCTTCGGGTTGTGGAGGTCAGACGGCAGTCGCTTCACGGAAAATATTGAAGTTTAACCAAAATCAGCAGTAAGACTGGTAAAGCGGACCCTAGACTACAAAGCTGAAAACGCTTCGGATGTGACTAGGATTAACGCTGAGATGATGATGGTGATTTCCAGTTATAAAATATTTATTTAAGTTTAGTTTATGTGAGAAAAATGGACCAAAGCGGAAATTGCAGAGTTATTTTCGCAACAACTAGCGTAGAGTTATTGCTACACCCCTCTCCCAAATTTTAGTTTTTTTTTTTTTATGTATATATTATAAGTATATATTTTGGTAATAGTATGTATGTATATTTAGCTTATTTAAGTATTTTTTTAATAATTATAGGGTTTTTTTTTCCTTTTGAAAGAAAATCAAGCTAAAGCACCTACCATCTTATCTCTTCACCACCTGGGGTTGACTGGTAGAGAATGCCTAAGGCATTAAGTCCGCCTCTGTACATTTTTTTTTTCTGTGCAAAAAGAATAAATAAATAAATAAATAAATAAAAAAGTTCGGTACAAAATACATAACTTAGGAAAAGGGCTAGTAATTTATAAAATGTGTAATATTTTATTTTTGTAATTCAAACAGCAACAATTTAACGGTAATTTTATTTATTTAAGCGCCATTTGGTATCATCATTTACGCAATTTTTCCCAGAAATTTTATAACTCAAAGGAGAATGCCCGTTTTGTTAGGAGATTTGGGCCCCCAGAAAAAATTTGCGTGCCATGGTGGTTTTAACTTTATTTTGAAGAACTACAATTACCTTTTCAGATCCTGAAAACAATTTATAACTTTTCATCCTAGTTTCCGAGAATTATTGAATTTTTTTCTGATGAAGAAATTGAGGTTATTAAACAATATTTTTTCAAAAACATTTTACATTAAAACAATAAAATATCTTTAGTATTAATATTGATTCCCAAATGAAATAAAAACATTAGATATCATCTTTTCTTGCTAAATAATATATTAAACTGTTTACCTTGCAGTCAGCGGAAGTAGGTTTTGCTGGCACCAGTAGAAATAAATATACTTAGGGCTAAATTGGTTGGAGGAGCATGTGGCTACGTTACAACAGCCACAAGGAGATATCTTAAGTTAAGCTACTTGTTCAGATTGCACATGGGTGACCATCCATTACAAACTTCACCTGGATGGCTGCTAGTACATTCAAACTGTTGATACTGGGTGCATTATTTATACTTGTTACGAGTAGCTAGAATCCCGCAAGTGTGACAACCTCTTACCAGGAGGTAACATGTTATAACCCAGTGTATCAGGTGTGGAGGTCAGATGGGCAGTCACTCTTTGAGCAATACTGTATTCAGCTGCATCGGTTAGACTAAAAGCCGACCCCAAGATAGTTGGCAAAATGCTAGGTACCTAGTATACAAATAATACGTGTATGTATGCCATATAGGACAGCATCTCCTGCAAGCGACAAAGTAAAATCACTGCCCTGCTACTTAGTAAGATCGCTGTGCCATCCATGATTAGCTGTAGTTTATTTAGAAAGGGCTTAATTATAAAGGAGTTTAAAATATAGTAAATGCTATACAGATGTTTAATAAGAAAAAAAAAACAACCAATTAAAATAATAGACATTTATTCTTCAAGGAATATATTGTCTAGAAATTGTGCTGGATTACAATTTAAAAGTTCATTGAACTGCTCTGCAGTAAGTCCTAACCAATAATGGCATAAATGAGAATCCATTGAGTTTATGTCGTTAAAGTCTAACTGTCTCTCAGTAGCTTTTTCAAGTTTACTGAAAATATCATCTACTTGAAATCCAGTAAAATCGGAATATGGTGCTTCTAGTTCATCCCAACGATTGCTATTTAAATGATATCGGCAAATTCTTGCAGACAAGGAATATACACTTTATAATTTAATAAAAGAACTTCCTTTAAAGTACCTGGTACCAATAGACGTTCAATATTCGCACAACCAGGAAATAGGCAATGACGTGAACTTGCCGATACCCGTTTATACTTTTGTGAGTTAATCTTTGAAAATGATTGACTTAATTGTTGTTCCTGAGGTGATGTTGGTTGTGGAACCAGCGGTGGCAGTGGTGGTGGTACAGGAATTAGCGTATCTGTAATTATGTTTCCATACATGATACCAGTCTCCGGTGCAGACTCCACTGTGTGTTAGCTACTGCCAGCAACGGGTTGTCTTGTGATTGGAGGCTCCTTTTAAGCAGAAAAGCCTGTGTTAGGAGACTCCGCTCTTCCTTAACTTAATAAGTTTCAATAAGGTACTTGTTTTATACAAAATTAAACTAAATAATAATAAAAGAATAATAAAAGAGAGACTTAAGGCTAAACATGCAGCACGCGCGCAGGCATGCGAGTGAGTAAGTGAGAGTGAGTGATAAGGAGTGAAAATGAGTGTGTGTGTGTGTGTGTGTGTGTGTGTGTGTGTGTGTGAGCGTGTGGGGGTGTGTGCGTGAATGTGAACGCAAATGAATTAGAATGTGCACATGATGGTGCAGAGATGTAGGGTTATGTTTCTCTTAACAACGCCTCCGTTTCATCATATGTTAGTGTTTTTATCCAACTAGTTAGAATTTTTTTTAATTCGTATTGTTTCTTATTATAAACATAAATTAGTTCAACACACATACATACGCATTCATACATTAAGTTTAAATAAATAAATAAGAATAAACACTTACGTGATGTGCTGGTGTCCATCTTAGTATAACATTCCTTTGAGGACAATCTTGACTGACTCTATGAGTTCTACGACTTGCTATTGACAAGCCACATACATAGCATATGTTTAGGTGTCCAAGAGCAGGGGATACAAGTGACAGATTTGTGTTAGATGCTGTCTGGTTTTGTAATAATACAAAACATTCCACACACAGGATGTCATCAGACGATATCTGTAAAAAATGACAAAATAAGATGTAAGTTAGTTTAGATAGTTAACTAATGAAGTCATATAAAATACATACAAAGATTATTTAAATTCAATTTATTACCTCACATCGATTTTGGTAAATACCTAATTGTAAAGATTTTTAGATAGAATTTTTAGACAACTTTTAGGTAAAAAGACATGCTAAGATTGTTTACATTTAGTTAGCTACCTAAACCGATACACTGTAGTTAATATGCACATTACTTCATGTGCTTAAAATCCATTATAAAATAGTTTTTCCAGAAATGATAGATTATAGAAAATGTATTATCCTCATTTATTCATTGTATATACCCACATTTTTAATTATTTCAATAAAAATAAAAAACATTTAATAATAAATGTATTATTATTAGGGAATAATTAGGAGTATACCCAGAAGATACTCGTAAGTCTAAGGTCAATAACTACCTAAAAAGTTCAAATAATTATGTGAATCTACCTTTTTGCAATATGCCGACAACATCTATACCTAACTATTGTGTGCACAACAGCGAATGAGAAGTTAGCAGCCTTAATAAGGTTTTTTTTTTTCGGTGGGTAAAAATCATCTTGTATGACTTCTCTCGCTCTTGGGCGGAGCGAGAGGGCATGTCAGACTCTTACTGACTAAAAAACCCACCCCGTTCCATCTTTGCCTTTAGTACCGGGACCAGTCTTTACTTTCGTAATCAAGTCCAGCCCCGGCAGCCTTAATACGGTAAGTATTTCAACTTTTTGTCAACTGTTAATTTCGGATTTAGGTAGAGGAAACAATACTCTTAGATATTTTCAATTCAAGATGGCTTTTTCGTTGGCCAAGTAGGCATCCTAATTGTTCTTAAAAATATTGTTAATAACACAAACTTACCAATGTAGGTGTTACCCAGGATCTCAGAAGGATAAGCATTGGTTCATCTATTTCTTCGATTTGACGTCTACGAAGATGAGGCGCTAGACGTAAAGAGCAATTAACACACCGGCGAGACAAAGAGTAGTTTACTCGACTTCTACCAGGTGCAGACATTTTTCCGGAGTAAAACAAAAATATCACTTAAAATCGAGTCAATTTGCTCACTTATCACTAAAACAAGAGTCCAATGCTCACTTAAACTAAATAAGAGTCAATTTGCTCACTTATCACTAAAAAAAACAGTCCAATGCTCACGAGTCTATGTGCTCACTTATCACTAAGAAAAGAGTCCAATATCTCAAAAAAAAAAAACCACTGGAGGCACGAAAACGATCAGCTCGACAGTGTTTACGCAAATTGTATCGATCAGAAGCAAATACGGAGGAATAAATTCAACTCTACGCATAACAACCGGCACGAAAACAATTTGAATGACGTATTGATTTGACAGATAAATCATAGCCTCGAGTTCCGAGTAGATGTTACCAGGTTAAATATTTTGTTAATCGATTTCCTAAATCGATTTTTTATAAATAATATCATTTACTAATTGTTGTGTTCCATGTATGGCGTAACCGTTTTATAGATATAGTTTAGTGGTGACTTTTGTTAGTGTTGATATTTGATTGTTTATGCAACAGTTGTAAACAGTTTTTCTTTCTTCTTTTCTTGTTTACTATTTACGAGTGCATACTTAAGATATACTTGTGCATTATGATATAAGAGAAAAATGTTATTTTGCAACCTAATTCTTCGCTACAAGACAGAGACCGCCCACATTTTTTTAAGTGAAAAGTCTTGGTTTGACCATCAAGGGCGGATCCAGCTCCGACGCCAAGGGTGGGGGGGGGCAAAACATAACATAATTGTTTTTCGGTGAGCTAAAATCATCTAAGTGACAACCCCTACTTTTGGGTGGATTGGAAAATAATGTCAGACTTTTACTGACTATTGTAACTTCATCTTGGCACTTTTAGTGACCTGAATAAAAATATATTTTATCGATATTTTCAATCGATCACCTCGTTCATTTAAATGAGATAGTCTGTCGTCTACCTGGCAACATTCAGGTTAAATTATAATGGCGGAACTAGCTTAGATTCAATAAAATAAATATTAATTATGTTTTTCAATGCTATAGTACAAGAAATTCTGAAAATAAATAGTTAGTTTTGTAAAATTACGACTTGATTTTTAATAAGAAAATATTCTTGACACTCTATCACAAATTAGGGGCCCATCGGGTGGCATTCTCCTTTATTCAGTGTTATCTTGTTTTCACAAACTAATTGACGATATCAGTACATCAAAAATAATCCTATATTCACCTATATTTTTGGATATATCTTATTTACCGACTTTATCGGATAATTAGGGATAGTCAGAATAATATTGACAGCCTTCGTGGCGTAGCGATAGCGGATGCGGCCGCTGCGCAAGATGGCGCGGGTTCGATCCCCGCACAGTGCAAGTATTTGTATGCATGAATATGAATACTTGCTCTGGTCTGGTCGTGCCTCGGAAAGCACGTTAAGCCGTTGGTCCCGGTTGCCATACAAACATCTAGTGGCAGTCGTTAAGGGTTGTTGGAGCCCTCAAAAGTCCAACGATTGATCTAACTGCAATGCTTCGATGTCGCCTTCGGGTTGTGGAGGTCAGACGGCAGTCGCTTCACGGAAAATGTCGAAGTTTAGCCATTCCAGCAGTTAGACTGGTAAAGCGGACCCCAGACTTCAAAGCTGAAAAGGCTTCGGATGCGACTGGGATTAACGGTGTGATGATGATGATGATGAGTCAGAATCTCAAACGTCGGACAACCAGTCTTACCAAAGATTATCCATGTACCCAGTTACTGGGTTGATGAGGTCAAATAGGCAGTCGCTTTATAAGAAACACTGTTATTCAGCTGCATCTGTGTGAATAAAAATGCCTGATTTTTTCCCTAGTTGGGAATTCACGTAAACTTTACAAAATCAAAATTGTATATTTCAAATTAACCATCCGTTGGTGCTTTTGAATATTCAATGTCGGTCAGTCCAAGAAAAGTGAAGCTAACTTGCACTTTCCTAAGCGTAGATCTCTATGGAGAAGAACGTGCAAGAAACTCCATGGACACTCTTTTAAAATCATAGTATGGGTTATATTTCTTCGTTACATATTTCTGTTGTTTCTATCATGTGAGCACAATGTACCTGTAATTATAAAAATCAATCAAAATATAGAAAATGAATTAAGCCCACTGGCAGCTAAGAGATGACCAGTCTCCACTGACGGCCGCCGTTCACGAGCATGACGCGCGCATCAGTCCCACTTAGCTCAACCATTTTGAAGGGAACCAAATGACCCAACAATACGCGCCACCATCAGCAAGACATTTGAGTGAGCTTGACGAACTCTCAACTGCGATGGTCGTAATGTAAAATTATTAAAAAAAAAAAACAAACCATAGTCCATGGTGCCTCACATTCACAAACTTGAAAACTTTTTTACCGAACGCAAAATAAAACGTCAGACACCCAAAAAACTTATCCAATATACGCTTGTAACGAAAGCACGTATCACTATGACAAAATCAGACGCGTCTAAAATAAAAGCAAGATTTCTTTACTGGGCGCCGGCCAAGCGAGTAACATCCTATTTAGATTGATAAAGCAAGGAACAAAAGAAGCGGCCAGGCGAATAGCGACATCAGATACTTTGTAATATGATGGCATTGTCCTGTAGGCAATAGCATGGACGTTATGGTTTTAAGTTTTTTAGCAAAAGGTTTGTCGATGTTAGTGATTCGTGAAAATTGGAAAGAGCACCTAGATCAAATGATATTGCTTTAGTTATAGTAATGATGCGAAAGCTTGCCGACCGATATCATCACCATCATCATCATATCAGCCGAAAGACGTCCACAGCTGGACATAGTTCTCCCCTAAGGATTTCCACGACGATCGGTCCTAACCTCCCGCATACAGCGGTTCTTCGCGACCGTCACTAGGTCGTCGGTCCACCTTGTTGGGGGCCTACCCACGCTGCGTCTTCCGGTTCATGGTCGCCACTCGAGAACCCCTCGGCCCCAACGGACGTCGGTCCTACGGGCAATGTGCCGGGCCCACTGCCACTTTAGTCTTGCAATTCTTCGGACTATGTCGGTAACATTCGTTAACTCCTAACTCCTGATTCGATCACGCAGTGAAACCCCAAGCATAGCCCTCTCCACCTTCCTATCATAATCTGCCTTTTGAGTGACCTTGAACTTTCTTATAAGGCCCATTGTTAGCGGCCACGTCTCAATTAAATATGTCATCACTGGCAACACACACTGGTCGAAGACTTTGTCTTAAGACACTGCGGTATTTCGGACGAGAAGATTCTACGTAGCTTCCCGAAAGCAGCCCAGCCTCCTTCTCGAAGTTGGACCTTCCTAACTGGATAGTTTGCCGACCGATAAGCTAAAACCAACCTATATACGAGTACTGTTACGCACTGTCTTGGTCCACAATACTCATAAGTACTTTTATTTATCACCTATTCTTGCTTACCTTCTCAAGATCTGTGATGTGGTTTGCGATTACTGCTTGCAATCAGAACGTTTTTCCTTAAAATGCCATTTCAGATATCAATCGTTGAAATAATCTGTCTGAACTTTGAAAAAAGAGATATTTGAATTTGATTCGGCCTTCCTTCTTAGATTAGTCAGATATGAAACTTAGACTCCATTTATCTTATTTTTTTTAATGTTATTGACTTGTCCTCATCGTATTTATGAAGAAAACAAAAAAAAAATCCTATTAACCCATTATCATTATTTAATTTATTTTATTTTTAAGGTAATAACCAGCACCAGATAACTTTTATTCGAGGAATAAAATTTGCGTTTAATTATTTTTTATGATATAACTCTCTTATAACTATTAAAATACATTTCGAAATTTCGATAGCTATAAAAAATCTGTCAACTGTCAAAAAAAAATCATTTATCTCAAAAGTTTTCTGGCGCTAAAATAGATGCATCAGCCCTTACAAAGTCACGTATTACGTTCGATAGAGTGAAAACATATTTGATGAAAATCGATAACATTATCCATTTTTGAGTTGCAATCGCATTGGCGTCTATTTAGAATTAACTAGTGATATGGTGCTCTTTGACGATATCGTCTTCCTCTGTTTACTTTGACACTCCATGATGGCGCTGATATCCGGTATATACGTTCGATATTTCGAATGTGACAGATATTTTGCCGATAATTAGGATTTAGCTCTTGATTTTCGAGAAAGAGTGAGACTTCTATGTAAGTTTAGTGTTATTTCAAGTTTTTAATCACAAGAAATGGAGTCAGGTCTTTCCTGTTTAACCCAAGGAAAACATATTTTTTAGACTTAAAAGCGTATCGGATAGCTAAATAGTATCTATGTGTGTTAATCCAGGTTATAAACTATCTACTTTATGCCAAACTAGCTTTTGGCTCGCGGCTTCGCCCGCGTTGAATTCATTTATATTGCGCTTTTTAGATTTCCCTCGAGAATATCGATTTTTTCCGGGATAAAAAGTACCCTATTATTTAATCCGGATTTCTAACTTTACGTCTGCAAAATTTCAAAGCAATTGGTTCGGTAGTTACGGCGTGAAACAAATAAACTCACTTTTTTATATTTATATATATATATATATATATATATATATATACAACGTGTAACATAAAGGGTATATACATAACAAAGGCATGGCATCTTTACATGATATCAAACCATATTGCAAGGGTTTTTTAATCCTATCTCTTTATGTTAGGAAGTTATGAGGGAAAACACCGCCTGTGACAGGCTACTATCATACTAGTCGCACAGAGATATTGAAGACGGTAACGAGTAGTTATTAACATATGTAGTGTGCTGCCACGTTTGTTATGATTTGATTTTATGAAACACACGAAACCGAAAATTTGGTACCAATTTTTTGAGTATTTTATTTTGAGTTTAAACCTTTCCGATATCGTTTGATATCATCTAAAGATGCCATGCCCTTGGTATGTATATACCCTTTTTGTTACACGTTGTATATTATAATCTAGCGCTTGACCGCAATCCTGCCTGATGGTAAGCAGTTACGCAATCGTTGATCGTAAAGCGCACTAGTTTATTAAGAGCCTATTCACTCTAGCCTTGAAGACACTCAAATTGTAGTCCGACGGAAACACCGCCGCTGGCAAATTGTTGCAGTCCCTCGATGTACGCGGTATAAAGGAGGAGGCGAAACGCTTCGTCCGGATCGTAGTGGTGTTAACAACGTAAGGGTGGAAACCAGCCGTACGATGGGTCGACTATTTCACTTTTCGATTTATAATATTATTATAGATTTTATCCAAATCCAGTCATCCATGCGTAAATGAGAACATCCTAACATTCATATTTCTACCAATATGAACAACATGAGATGATAATACTCTACATCAGAGTAATATCCTCACAACAACAATTTATCCAACTTCAAAGACATGAATTCAAAGTTTGATTTTTGCTCAGTCGCGAACCCCTTCATTGTTTCAGCTAGCCTTTATCTCATCAATGGCAGACAACACTGTTGGAGTGAATCCAACAAAGGAATTGATATTTCCTTACGTACCTAAAATGAATGGAAACATATCAATATGGCTTTGCTCAGGACTATTTTTCATTTTCAATTCATTAAGTTATAGCCAATTGATACTATACAACGTTATTTTTTCTTTAAACGATACTATAGTTTGTTCAAAATAAGCAACTGAATCGATTCCAATCATTTTTCCACAATGTTATGTTTTTTTCCCAAATATATTTAGAAATTATTGCAGTATGGTTACCGAGCGCACAACTCAGCTGACGTTAGATCCACCCAGATAAGATAACAATCTCATATACTTTGTGGTTTTTAGTGATATGTTTTTGAAATTTTATGCATAGATTCTTTATTTAAAAATACTGGACAAGTGTTTCAGGTTTCGTTTATACAAAAAATAACATTGTATACACAGGGTCTAATTAAATTAGATCCTAAAACTCTGCAGATGTGGTGGATAATCAATCTGCCCAACCTTTCCCACATTTGTTGGGTGCGATTTCCAGTCTAACCAGATGCAGCGGAGTACGAATATTTTTCTTGGAGCGACTGCCCATTTTCTACAACCCAGATACTGAGTAATACGATAACCTTTGGATAAGACTGGTCGTCAGATTTTTGAGATTCTGATGATCCGTAACGACCGTCACAGATCTGCAAATATAAGTCGCGACTAACTTACGGCTTAACATTGTTTTTTTTTTTTTTTGGTACAAAACCACTTCACTTTTCTTTCTTTTTTTATTTAGGTTTCTATGTTTTATAATTGTATATAGTCTAACTTTTTTTTTTGTGACAAAACCCGCCACACTTTTCCCAACCCACTGCAACTCCTGAAAGCCAGAATTACCAGTGAAGACCGCCAGAAAAACGCCGAGCAATGAAGCTCGACCAGTCCCGGAGAAACGATTCAACTGTCTTGGATCCCGCAACGAAATTAATCAGAAAAGAATAGCGGAGGAGTAAGAAAAAAGATAATTTTCCACTTCCCTCCATAACAAGCAGGAGACAGAACAGAACTAGGCCAATCTGCACAAAGGGACATTATTACAACTGGTAGAAGCCCAGATTGCCAAGCACCACGGAATAAAATTTGATTAAGTTAATGGATCCTAAGTAGGTATGTGCTGATATAATTGATTCCAATAATAGGTATGGCAAAAGCGCCCGAACGCACGGAAATTAGCTCTAGTTTCTACAAGGTCCGTATAATAAACGACTCCGGATGTAACTCGTACACTATCCAACATAATATTGCGTTCATTCTGCCAAAGAATACACTCCCACAAGATGTGATGTGCGGACTGTTCAAATTCACAGTTCGATGTAGAACATTAACATTTAGTATATAAATATGGTCACCTATCCATGGACCAACTGCAGCAAGCATAGCTTTACTTAATTTATCGACCCGTAAAGCTTTTATACATCATTCTACGAAGCAGTGATGCTGGCAAAGGAGGAGGCGGAGCGTGTGAGGTAGCGGGAATCTCAGCGTCCTCATACCTCTAGCCGCCGCAGGAGATGCCCTGGTCGGGAGACAACAGCCGACAACAGACCTTCTGGCCACGTAGACGCGGCCTTACGGGCGGTGAGCAGTGGGCACCTCGCCATCGGGTAAGGACTAGGCCCGAGTCGACGCGGTTGTGTATCACGCGCGCCTAAAACAGATGTCAGCACATCGTGACAGGGTCCACAAAGACCGATGCCTCCTGGGTCAGGGTTGCGGGTTGGTTAAAAAGAAACCGTGGTTCTGGCGCAGAGGCAAGTGAAGAAACACGGGTGGGTTATAGTCAGTAAAAGTCCGACACACCCTTCCGCTCCGCCCAGAAAGGGAGAGGTCATTTGATTCCCATCCTAAACAAAAAAAAAAGGCTGTTATACACCTCTGGTGGGAATCGATATCATAACAAAATAAAACCGGGTAAAGTGCAAATTGGACTCGCACAAGGATTGCGTACAAATCTGCAGATATGTGATTTATTCCTTTACTTTTGCCATATGAGGTTGCTTCTTGCCAAATGACAGGATTCTAGGTCAATAGGAAGTACCATACAGGTTTTGATTCCCTTGCGAGTGTCAAAATATGCCACATAAACGGAACACAAATGTCCGTATCTTTTGATTGCGTTGACTTAGAAGTTTTATTTTTTCACTGCATCATTATACTACAGCCTTAAGTGTTTAATATTAATAACTCTACACGGTCTTGGAAAAAAGGGTATTTCCGAACGGATAAATGACGTGGCAATAAAGTGATATTTTAAGGTATTCCTTTCTCTTTATATATTTATTTAAATTTAAATTAAAAGAGAAATAATTCTATAAAATCTGTCATCATTTCTTAGTCTAATTATATTTTAATATCGATACCAAGGGGTCGATGTTAGGAGGAGGAGCGGGTGAGAGAGAGGCAATCTCTGCGCTGTCACGCCCCTTGTCGCCGCAGGAGACGCCTTGGTCATCGGGACAGCATGCTTTTCCCGGCCACCGCAGGTGCGAGCGGGGATGATCAGGCCCGGGTCGCCGATACGTTATGTTCCACGGGTGTCTCAAAGAGATGTCAGCACATCGCAACAACTGCTCAGACCCGTTCTCCGCACGGTTTCACCAGACATCATGCTGGAACATGACTCGGCTGGCGGCAAGACTTTGTCTGGTGGGTGGTAACTTCGGCCGGCAGCCAATGTAAAAAAAAAGTTTAGTAATTAAAAGTGTTCACATTCTAGTCACATTCTCTTCTCTTCTCATAGGACGCACGGCTGAACGCTGAACTCTAATACATGTTCAGTAGGGTAATTGCGTAACAAACTATCAGTAGCAATGGATTTCATTTTGACAGTTCAACAACCTAGATTGCGTTATATTACGTTGTTGAGCAGACACACTATTCAAACATATGGAGCAATGGATTAGCAATATGCTTCAGAATGATTCCAATCGACAGTAATAGTGTGCTACGTACTTAGATTGCAGGTCTCATCATTATCATCAACAACCTTTTTATCATCCCACTGCTGGGCACAGGTCTCCTCTCATACAGAGAAGGATTGGGCGTAATCATCAAGTGCAGGTCTAGTTTGGGGTTTAAGATTCAAATTCTTAGAAATGCTTTGCTTTTACTCGGTGGTAGGCCATAACATCGGCTGCCGGCAGAAGTTACCACCCACCAGACAAAGTCTTGCCGCCAAATGATTCGTGTTCCGGCATGATGTCTGGCGAAGCCGTACGGAGGACGGGTCTGAGCAGTATGCATCAAATGTTGTTGTGCCGGGAGTTTGGTCGTGGAGGGTCTCCACTTCAATCTCCCTCTGGCGCAGCATGGTTGTTCGTGTTATTGGGTCTAACATTGCACCACCTCGCTCAACTGCCGTCTTCCTTCCTATTCACTAAGGTTTTTAAGTGAATGGGCTTAATAAACTAGCGCGTTTTACCATCAACGATTGCATCACTGCTTACCATCAGGCGGGATTGCAGTCAAGCGCTAGTTTATAATTATAAAAAATAAACCCTCTCGCTCCGCCGTCGCTGACGTCGTCAAATATAAATAAGAACTACGCACCAAACTCGGACAGAGTTTACCGTGTAACTAGCATATACAAAGGTCCGACGTGAATCATCGGGCAGTTGCCCACTACACACCACCCGACTTATCGAAGGATTCCCCCTTTTTCTATGGAGGATGAAGAAACACTATACCTTGTTGTTTATACAATATGTTAAGAAAACCCTGTCCGACCCGTAAGGATAGTAAAGGTTAGGTAAACACTTGACCAAATATAATATAAAATTTTACATAATCATCATAGTAACAATACTAATGAATTTTGAAATAATCCTTTTTTCCGGGGAATTAATTCCAATTTCCCCGAACTTTGGTATTTTTTAAAAAAGTGACAACACCGGTATTATTATAAGCGAATAGCGACGCAACCACGTCACAGGTGCCGCGTGCCCTGCTCCCCGCCGCCCGCGGAATGGGGTTGCTTACGGCACATGTGTTAAGTTACCTCTTTTTGCGAAATAATATTTATTTTTTTAGGGGGATTTTTTTTTAAGTTTTGCCTGTCTTTGTGGGCATTATTAGAATCAGTTATCGATACCTAACAACACCTTCACGGATCGGACAGGGTTTTCTTTACATATTGTATAGCTATAGAGGTATTTTTGTATGACTGAAATTGATATCAAACTGTGAACTTGCTTAAAATTTAACTTATAACTGCAACAACTAAACTGAATTAGATAAAATGTGGCACACGGATAGTCAATGATCCGGGTTAGGATACAATACTTTTATCCCAGTACTACGTTCCAGTAAGAAACATTTTCGACGGCGTTGGAAAAACCGAGTATTTATGTTGAATATATTCACTTATATTATATTAACTGACAGCTTCGGTGATTCCCCGAAATCTCGTTACTGAAATAATAGACAAAAATAACGAGTATTCGGGTAAACCTTCGAAGAGGCTATCCAATTATTGTTGAGGTTAAAGTAAAGTACTCCTGTACTACAATGGCATTTTAAAGCTTTTGAGTGATTGAATGAAGAGGAAATTTTCCGGTAAAAAAAATACGCTTGAAAAACAAAATTTTCACACAGCAATCTCAAGCGTGGCTGCAGATCTATAAATAGAGTGCTAGTATTGTGATAAGGTTGTGATGTCATCCATGAACAAAACTAAACATAAACTAATAAACCATAAACTAGTGATTAAACGCGATCCCGCCTAATAGTTAGTAGTGATGCTATCGTTGATTGTAAAGCGCGCTAGTTTTTTAAAAGCACATTCACCCTAACCTTTAAGACACTTAAATTTCATTCAGACGGAAAGATTACTGCAGACAAATTGTTCCAGTTCTTTGATGTTCCCGGCATAAAAGACCACCCCGTCTTTTGTAGATCGATGGACTGGGACAATTAGCTTCTTCCGGATCGTAGTGGTATCTACAACATATGGGTGGATACTTGCATTACGACAGGTCGTTCGATGATGGAACGGAGAAGGGGGAATTAAATCATGCAATTCTCTCATCAATCGTCATTGAAAAACACGTTACAACCACAAGTAAAGTGCCAACAAAATATCGACTAATCATTGACAACTCAAAGCCCGCTCATTTCACCAATATATTCTATAATCTGCTGATCTCAGCATTGACTTCAAGCATACGGCTTGCGTAAACCGTTGTCATTAGTCAAAGAGACCATGGCATAAATTATATGCCTAATTAGTTACATTGATGCACACTCTTCAAAGTGGGTCCTAGGTATATAATACCGACAGGCTGGCTACTTACACCTTTATTCTAGGGCAGTGGATCCTAACCTGGGGGTAATTACCCTCGCAGGGGTAAAACAGAGATTCTAGGGGGGTAACACGGGATGCCACGAAATAGTAATAAAATAGCAATAAACAAAATAATAAATTAATTATGAGCGGTGAGTGAACCAAATATTGTCAAACTTGCGAATGCAAAGCAATTAAAAAAACAACTTTTTTTTTTAAATTAGCTAGGTGTAAAATCAATTCCAATATTTGTTTACAGGGGTAGTACATTGAAAAGGTAAGGAAACACTGTTCTAGGCGCTCATTAAAATAAATAAACGTAAAATATTTACAAATGAGATATTTTTAATCCACGCCAGACGTAACCTCGACGGAAATTCGATTAACTGTTCTTAATAGAATTAATTGTCCGTGTATCTGAAAATACCCGTATCATAAAGGCCGCTATTATCATCTATCTAAACGTTCAAATGAAATCACCGTTCCAAAATAGAATGAATTCAAATCCGTTCAACGCAAACAAAGGCATCTGCGATTCCGGAACTCAATACTCAGGTAACATGTGGTATTATTATTAGAGGGTACTATTAATAATACCACTTGTATTATTATTATTGCTAGGTGTATTTTTCAACACGTTGTTGCCGAAATATGTGGTTTGGTGTGAATTGTTTAATTAAAGGGGTGTTTGCATGAATAGGTCTGTGGTGTTATTTGTTAATGGAGTTGGCTTGCGTTTGATTTTTGGAAGTTGTTGATTGGCCGACGATTAACATTGTATGGTGGAGTTTTAAGGCTACAATTTACTTAATTAGTTTATTATCACATGGTATTCGACATTGTGAGCAGCAGAGCAATGGTGGTTTAGTGGTATCGGTCCCATTTACAAGTGGTAGGTCATAAGTACGATCTCATTATGTGATGGTAGGTATTCCATCCACGAACCGACCTCAGCAAGAGTACTTTAATTTTTGATCCACTAGTGCAGCCGTTATTAGTTGGCCTAAGGACTACCGTAAGGATTGATATATAAACTTAAAATAAACCAACCCTGGATTCGTCTAGACTCATTTTTAATTTGAACTTATATGACTCTCGTATGGCCGGTGCGTGAGGAATGATGGCCTGATATGGAAGCACTGTACGAGCACGATATTGCTTGTGAAGCAAGCAATATCGTAACCGCGCCTAGAGTTATTGTATCTAAGACTCAGCGTGTGTGTGTGTGTGTGTATGTATGCGTGTGTGTGTGTGTATGCGTGTGGGGGTGTGTGTGTGTGTGTGTGCGTGTGTGTATGTGTGTGTATGTGTGTGTGTGAGTGTGTGGGTGTGTGTGCGCGTGTGTGTGGGGGTGTGTGTGTGTGTGTGCGTGTGTGTGTGTGTGCGCGTGTGTGTGTGTGTGTGTGTGTGTGTGTGATTGAATATGTTTGAGTGTGCGCGCGCGCTTGTGTGTGTATGACGCTGTTACTGACTGAGTTTTATTACATTCTTTTTGTTTACTAATTTATTTTTGTGAGTCTAATTTTAAATTTAGTTATGTTTATTAAGGCCTAAGGCCTAAGGCCTTTGTTACTATAACCACTATGGACATGTAAATATTTTGCAATTAATAGATTTTTTATTATAACGCACCTGGTTAAATCTATAGCCTACCCCACAGTGAAACCAGGTGTAGAGTTGAACATAATATTTTGATTCCAATTAGGGCCTAAGTGAAACCGGCTTACCAACTTCTTAAGTTGATAAGGCGGCAGGCCTGAATGTAAGTAACAACCTATAAGCACCTGTACTAATCATTTTCATAATATAACCATATAATAATAGTTTAATATCCAACTTAAGTTCCTTGGGCGCGGGATTTGGGTGTGGTTTGAGGGACAGCGATTCATGACATACATGTTCTTACCTTCAATATATTGGTGCCCCGTTCAGGTTCGAGCCTATATTACTGGCGTAATGTGGCAGAAGTACAGTAATGGTACACTTACGCCAAATTCTTGGGGGGTTTATGACATATTCCTTCCTTTTTGTTTACGATCATATATCTGAATACCAATTTCCGTAAATAGAAAACCCGGTCAAGAGTGTGTAGGGCCACGCTCAATGTACTGTTCCTTAGTTTACCGTTATTAATTAAATAAAACAAGTTGCTTAAGCAATGGCTACCAGAACAGTAAAGTTTATTTTCGTTCAAACACATTCATTCACAAATGAATACATAAACTAAGTATTTACTTTCGTGGATTTCTGAAGTCGGGGTGGCGTAGTAAGTCGTGGTGGCCTGGTGGTTAAAACAACAGCCTCTCAATTATGAGTGTGCGGGTTTGATTTGAGGTCAGGCCAATGTAACTTTTTTAAGTTATATAATTATACTTTATAAGAATATACTGGACACTAATGACTGATTACAAGGTGAAGGAAAACATCTTAAGGTAACCTGGACTTTAAGTCTGAAATCGCCAACCCGCATTGAGCAAGCATGGTGATTACGCTCAATCCTTCTCTGTATTGAGACCTGTGCAGCAGTGGGACGAGAAAAAGGTTGTTGATGATGATAATAAATTTTAAACTTTAAATAAGGAAGAGATAAGTAGATTTTGTGATCTTTCTGAACAGTGAATGGAACTAAACCATCGTACTCGGATCAGTCCAGTTTAATCGGGCAAACTCAGCGTCGCGACGCTGAGTTTGGGCTCGATTTGCACGATTTGGTAATTGTGAAACCTTAGGACGTGTCGTAAGGTTTCACATTTACCAAGAATTACCACACTCGTGTGAGATGCACACGAGTGGTTGCCTTATGTATCTAAGATTCTGGAGTAGCGGCCAAGTACCGGGAGACTCAGCGTAGGGAAGCCCCTAACAAAGTAGACCGATGACCTGGTGAAGGTCGCGGTAAGCCGATGGATGCGGGCAGCACAAGACCGGTCATCGTTGAAAGCCTTGAGAGAGGCCTTTGTCCAGTGGAACTCTACAGGATGAAGAAGAAGAATCACACTCTATTTTTGTGTTATCTAATCACATTCTATACATTTTCCGCTACCTCTAGAACCACAGATCTTACCACTCATTCACGTAATCATTATGGGTTTTCGCAAATAAATCGCTTGGTATCACGTGAACGACACATTACGGATGAATGGTGTGTTTTATTTAATATCTCATGTTATTTTACTGTAGGCTTGCTAATGGGTTGCTAAAAATATGCTTGCTCTTTTATATAATAGAAGAATAATTTAGTGATCTGACAGACTATCTTAATTTTAATGAAATTAACTAGAGTTTTCGTCACATCCATTCCGATCCTTGACATTTGGCGATTCTTGACAAATTATACATCAGTGCTGTTTAGAATTAAGAAAAATATTATAAAAAATGTATAGAAAAAAAAGAAATCTAAAAGTTACGTACAATAAAGCACAATTAGTTTTGTGTTACAGAATTTAGTGAGGGATGAAATGAAAAAGTTAACAAGGGTGTATGATACTCATATATTATGTACTCATTTCTTATTCTATCAATTCGTCTGGTAACATACGAACTGATAGAATAAGAAATGAGTACATATGAGGAAGTATGAAAGTGGCAACGGTAACTGAAACTTGTGTGGAAATCGACGTCAGGTCATGTATTATGGAGGAATGAGAAAAATGTCGTAAAAAAACCTTAGAGTATGATTGTCGATACTTATAAGACTAAAGAAATTATGGATGGATAGTGTGGAATGGTAAGAAAGGGTGGTTACGGACGACAACTAATAAAGAATTATAGAAGAAAAGAAACCAAGAAATTTGCCAACTCCAAATAAATTGTTTTATTTTATAAGTATATGGCCAAAAGATAGTGATGATTTAGCGCATTTAAGTTTGGGAAATTCAAATGATCTTCAATAAAGTAACACTTTATTGTGATACATTGGAAGACATCAGTAGTGACATTAAAGAAAAAAGTAAATAAATATAAATAAAGAATATATTCTTATGTATTTTCTGTAGTCTCATCTTTCTTTTCCCTTGAAAAGAAAAGTGAAATTTCAGAAAATACCCAACAATATCTTCATTATTCAAAGATGCGATAGTAGACCAAGCTATCATGAGTGCATAATTCTTCGAAAACAAGCTCGTAACAATTGAAGAATGGTTCCATTAATTAAACCTTAATTAAATTTATAAAGGTAAAGAACACATTTCTCCCTAAAGCATCCTACAAAAAACAAACATCGAAATTCCGTGAAGCGATAAAGAAAGCCTGAGAGAATCGGCAATTATCTCGCAAACTTCTCCTTAACTGCTAATCGTTAAGGGTTAACTCTCAACGCAGCCAAGTTTCCACATTTACAGAAATAATTACATGCTACCCCATGCTTCCCCTTAAAGGGGGGCTTGTTTAAATGCCAACCTTTCTATTTACCTTTCGAGTGTTCTTATTGAAAAACTTTTTAGACACATTGCTTTGAAACAGTTCCAGCTATTTAGGAAGGCGGACCACTTGAAGATAAATGTATTGTATTTTTCTCCATCGTTGCAAATTAAAATGATAATAATAGGAATTCAGTAATGTTTTTGTTCGTGTAAATTAAAGGGCCAAGAGACTTCGCTAAAATTGCCGTGAGCAATTCGAAAAGCAATTATTCGGAGATTTACTCGAACGTCGGGCCGTTAGGAAAGCATGCAATAATCAAGTGAATTAACTTCAGTGGTACCTTTCAGTTTAAAATAATATTGATAGTACTCATTTGACAGCTTTTTCAACGGACTCTCAATAGTGATAAAGTTGAGGGCAGGAGCCAGGAGACTGACACTCGAGATTCACTCTTAGACAATGTTTTTTTCATAATATGACTGCCAGATAGACGTCGACACTTTTGGAAACCCTTCAGCAAATTTTACTAAATATTACGAACATCACTAGCGTGAGTTCTCATTGGGTTATGGTAAGGTGCACAACAATGCGCGTGTAACCATTTTCTTTTGAATGTCTCGTTCACTTTCGTTTCGGGTCGAGCGCTAGGAGGTCTAGAATGATTTTCTGCCTCGACTTCTTGATTGAAGGTGATTAGTAACAACATAATTATCTCTTTATTTAATAGTACTGGCTCTTTTATGTTACTTACTAGTATCAACATCCACTGTTACACATCCTTACAGGCACGAGAAGTCATATTACTGATGTAAAATAGTATAGGTTCATAAAAAAGGGTGTCTAAATAAACATTAGCGTAACACGCTCGTAGGTGATGTAACTGACACAATGGCGCTAGGATCTCTAAGCAAGTGACAATCGAATCCAAAGCTTTCATTTTCTACGAATTTCAACAGATTGACATAATCTTTGCGGTAGCTTTGCGGAAGTCAGTCTCATACATTTTTTACTATTTCATCAGCATTTTTTCCTAAAAGAATATCGCTTTGGATTCATTTTGTGTAACTTTGTTAGATTAGAATGAATTATCATATAACGCGTCTCTTCGTCCCTGTCCTTTATATTTTACTTGTAAAAGAGATACATAGTTATTTGCAGTTATAATCAGATAGAAGTCATAAGACGTTCGAGGTCATTATTATCTGAATGGCTACCCGGGACTGTCAAAGATTTACAAATGATAGCCAATACCAACCACTTAATGTGCTTCCCGTCTACTGAGGTGTCTCGGTAAGTAATCGATAGTCTCCCATCTACCCGAGTGGCTGCTATTATTTAACCATGTGCAGAAGTAGCAGAATATAGAATCCTCAACATAAAAAAAAATATACTGTTCCCGATGATTCACCCCACACAGGACACAAGTCTCCACTCATCCATTCAACTCTTCGAGAATAAGTTGACTGTTATAATTTGCCACGCGGGCCTAGTGAGGGTTGGTAGACGTCACGTCATGTCTTAGAGCTTTGCCAGTTTCCTCACAATGTGGTAAACATTCCATCGTTTATTTGAAAACATTGCTGATGAAATAAATTACCTACACAAAATAAAGCGCCTGCCCAGGGTCGAGTCAACGACATACAGTTGTAATACGGAGCCATTACCACTGAGCCATCGCTGCTCCGCCTTTCGCATTATCATCTTATTCCAATTAATTTATGACGTAATCTTGTGAATTTACACAAACATGGGAACGAAGCCGAAAACTCGCCACTCGGGAGCGAAATCATCCATCCCGCTGGAGAAAGGATTAAGATGAGAAGTTAAGAGTTTTATCTGTGTTATTGGAATATTTGGCGAACTTCACCCAGCATGCGTAGTTATAATGTTTTATGTTGATAAATATCAAGCCCAAACTTGGGTAATTACAATATATCTTAGGTCCCGATTGGTGATTTCGCCAATAATTGAATTTTCTGTTTATTTATCGTTGTACCTTTTGCCGGAGAAGTTCAGAAGTTGGCTCGAGATTTAGTGGCACCAGCATCGTAAAAAAATACTGTCTGTACTACAGGGGTACAAGATTTTTAGTTAGTGCTTTTCATTTTGACCGTTCAGCTACGTCCATTGCATAATTTACATCGAATTACAGACTTATTCTTCAAACTTATGAAGCGATGAACTTGGAATTTTCTTCAAATGGTGCTGTTTTCATCCTTTTTCCCAAACTAAATCAAAAAATATATGGCAGGTAAGTTCGAATTTTTCGATATTAAAATTCTCAAAATGATTTATATAACAAACTCGAACGAACTCTTCAAAAGTTATACGTTGAACGTAGTATTTATGTCACACATTCCCAGTTGTTTTGCCAAAAATTTTGCTAGCATTCATGCGTCGCTGTCCTTGAGTGCATCAAAGAAGGTGCATCGGATAAAAGATGACGTTGCCCGTCATCTTTTGCCATAAAATTAAATTTGTTTTTGGGGGCACAACCGTGAAAGATGTGTTTCCTAAAGACTATTTTCTGAGTTTCGAAGATATGGAGATACTGTGCAGTGAAGTTGAGGATAATGTGTCTGGGAAAATTGTAACTTTTATTTTATTTTTGTTTTTATTTTATAAAATTGTCTCATCAAGCATATGACCCGAACGTGAGCCATGATATGGATGGACGGGCAAAATATACACTAACAGTAAACGTTCAAAACTCGACTCTCTGGCGTACAAAGGTCTACATTGCTTTGAACTGTGCAAACGTTAAAAATAGTAATCCATACTATTATTATAAATGCAGCAGTATAATAATTGATAGCCTCCGTAGCGTAGCGGTAGCGAACGCAGCCGTTGCGCAAGGAGGCGCGGGTTCGATCCCCGCACAGTGCAAATATTTGTATGCATGAATATGAGTATTTGTACTGGTCTGGTCGTGCCTCGGAAAGCACGTTAAGCCGTTGGTCCCGGTTACCATACGAACATCTAGTGGCAGTCGTTACGGGTTGTTGGAGCCCTCAAAAGTCTGACAATTGGTCTAACTGCATTGCTTAGATATCGCCTTTGGGTTGTGGAGGTCAGACGGCAGTCGCTTCATAGAAAATATTGAAGTTTAGCCAAAATCAGCAGTTAGACTGGTAAAGCGGACTCCAGACTCCAAAGCTGAAGAAGCTGCGGATGCGACTGGGATTAATCGCCGAGATGATGACGACTAATATTATAAATGCGAATGTAACTCTGTCTGTCTGTCACGTTGTCCTGTAACCTCTCAACCCATTTTGATGAAATTTGGCACAGAAAATCTTTAGACCCTGAGAAAGGACATAGGTTACCTTTTATTGAAAAATTTGATATTCCCGAGGGAAAAAGCCAAAAAGCGTGATATAACCGAATTCCACGCGGGCGAAGCCGCGGGTGGAAAGCTAGTAATATATATATTAAGTTATAAGGTGATGTGCTTATTATTATATTTTTTACTTCAAAATATGTATGTAGATATAAATTATACATACATCCATAATCAGCCTACAATTTTCACACTGTTGGGACATAAGCATCTACTCGGTGAGAAGGAGTAGGCCGTAATCTACCAAACTGGCCCAGTGCAGGTTGGTAGATGTCACATGTCTTCGAAGTTTTTGGCTCTAGGACATGCTGGTTTCCTCGCGATGTTTTCCTTAATAGTTTTGAGAGCAGTGGTGAATAAAATAGAGAAAGTAATGCGCCTGATGGCGTTCGAACCTACGACCTTACAACTTGTAAGTCACGGCCGACACCAGAGGGCCATCGCTGCTCTATACAGAGTGGTGCTGATAATACGACAATAAATGAAAACACGCACAATGCTTTTTTATGAAAAAGCATTGTGCGTGTTTTCATTTATTGTACTAGGTTTTTGTGTAGGTTTTGGTGTTGGGTTTTGGTAGGTGTGGGGGCATAGAAAAAACCTAGTACCAAAAAAAAACAAAAATTTCAAACAAACTAAATCGCATAAAATTTGAAACGTAATAGGACATCCTTTAAAATATAGGTTCACTGACCTCCGATCGACAACAGCGCGGTCCTGTATCGACTTGCCTTTCTCGCGCCATTATTGTTAAGGTTTAGTACCGTTGCTGGATGCGGCGGTCATCAACCTATAAGCGCTTACTTATCAACATGTACATACATCATGTAGAAAATGTGAAAAATGAAAAATAATTTCCTGTGACTAAAGTAATGGATATATTTATATGATTTTTTATGGGTAGTCTGAGAATGTGTTGAGGTACACGATGTTTAATTTATTGTCGTATTGTCATCACCACTTTGTATATATAAATCATATTTTATTTTTATTATTAAAAGCCCATGATGTCTCATTGCAGAGCAAAGGTCTACTCTCCTTCTTCTGCTTACTACCTTAGGTGAAGTGTGAGCTGTCATTTCAACTAATGCGGAATTTCGTGAAGTAAGAAGTGAAGGAGTTAATTCTTTTCACGGTAAGATTTTACAGAATAGATCTTATATTTTATCATTCACCTTTCTACTCAGATGTGTTTATTATTGTATTAGTTGTGCTGTATTATTTTCAATTTAACATATTTAGAATATACAACCTTATTTTTTCTTTATACTACATAAACCTGAATTTAGTTTGATCAGAATAAGCAACTGAATCGATTCCAATAATTTTTACACCATGATATATTTTTTCCCAAATACAATTAGTAATTGTTGCAGTGTGGTCACCGAGCGTACAAGTTCAGTTTACGGTAGACAGAAGTACTTGGCGCAAACACATGCTCGTACAACAGCTGACGCTATAAGGTCCGCGGTGCGTTGACCATATTTTTGTTGGGATAATCAGGTAAGAAAACAAGCTCATAAATTTGTGGTTCTTCATGATATCTTTTTCAAATTTTGTACGTTGATTCTTTACATAAAAATACTAGACACGTGTTTCGGGTTTCGCATATAGAAAAATAACGTTGTATAAGAATTTCAGCCTATTTCTGAGAAAATAACCAGCGTTTACGTATTAATAATTATCTTTATTACAGAGATCAGTGTTGCAATACCAAAAACAATGGCAAATATTTCACCACTACCAAACAAAATACCTACAGAATTTACACTTGAAAGGACCAAACTACTATACGATTCTATTTGTGAGCCTCAGGTCAGTAAGCGGCCACAGCACCTGAATAATTCACGCAGTCACCCGCACAGGAATGTTATGTTTTAACTGATTAAGTTATAGTGGATGGACCTACCTTCTTTGAAGTCATTGAGGGAGGGAGGGGAGAGGTGAGGGTCATATTGTAGAGGGATAGAAGGGACAACCCTCTATATTCACATAATCATATTCAATTCATATTCATGAAATGAAATGAAATCGTTTATTGAGCAAGTAGGATCACTGATCACTTTTACACGTCATATTTTTTTTTTAAACTAGATGGGGCCGGCCTTTCCTAACTGTCTACCTCTGAGAAGAAATAGCCGAAACAAACTCAGGGATCATCGTATTTTTACATGCTTTTTATTAGCTTCACTTGTATGTTTGCTTGCTTGCTTGTTTGCTTGCTTTCTTGCTTGTTTGTTTGTTTGTTTGTTTGTCCGTCTCTAACTCTTTGGACTACGAGTGAGCGGCTCATTACTTTAAAATGTCCCACAGTTTTCAATACGTTCGTATAAAAGTAAAAAATCCTACGTAAATGCAGTTTAAAAAACATGCTTTTTAAAAATATCAAACTAAAAAGCGCGAGGCGCTTAATATACAAAAATTATGGCACAAAGCGTCTCACGCTTTTTTAAAATTATTCTCAACTTTTTAATTTGATATTTTTTAAAAGCATGTTTTTTTAGTTTCTTAAACTATATTTTTTTTAAACTAGATGGCTTCCTAACTGACTACCTCTGAGAAGAAATAGTCGAAACAAACTTAGGCATCATCGTCATTTTTCATGTCCAGAGATTAAAAATAAAAACGTTGACAGTAATTTACGTGGTTTAAAAAAAAATACAGTGTTTAAAATGTCATAATTACGCATATTGCTTAATAACAATGCTTAGCAGAGCGAGCAGCTCAGTCCCAAGCTTTATTGTCATCTAAATAATCAGTGATTTTATAATACTACTTTTTGCAAAGTTTGACTTTATATAGCTATAGGTATACAATCAATCAATTAACCAGCCTTTTCGATTCTTTTCGAATGTAACTTTTCTAAGTTAAATGTACTTTCTAAGTATATCTTGGACACCAATGACTGATTAAAAGGTGAAGGAAAATATCTTGAGGAAACCTGAACTTTAAGTCTGAAATCGCCAACCCCCATTGAGCAAGCGTGGTGATTACGTTCAATCCTTCTCTGTATGAGATAAGAGTTGAGCCCAGCAGTGGGACGATAAAAAGGTTGATAATGATGATGATGTACTTGGAGGGGTATATACATAATAAGTGTCTAAATATTAACAACTTCACTGATCGATCGATCAGGTTAAGCTACTATTCCTGCGGTTGATACGTAGATGGGTGACCATCCACAGATCATCTTACATTCATTCAGCGGTCAACACGCCTACCTGCGACGTGGAGGCCCCGGATTCGATCCCCGGCCAGGTCATGATGGAAAACGATCTATTCCTGATTGGCCTGGGTCTTGGATGTGTATCTATATATATTATGTATCTATTATAAAAATAATAGTATCGTTGAGTTAGTATCCCATAACACAAGTCTCGAACTTACATTGGGGCTAGCTCAATCTGTGTGATTTGTCCGTATATATTTATTATTATTATTTATTCACCATTGTAGTGCAGTAACAGTTCTATGCCAATAACCTCTTAACTATCTCCACTTTTAAGAACAACTTCAGAAAAAACCGATTCGGCAAAACTACAAAATAAAATAAACACTACAGAGTTTATGAACTAATTTATTACATATATAAAAACTTAATAGAAGTTCCGTTTATATTAATTTAGGTGAAACAATGGTGCAAGTTGCTAAGATAATTAACATAAACTTTCCCAAAGTTATAGTTATGTAAGTTGGGGCAGATACGTTGCGTTTTTCTTGTGCAGTTACTGGCCTGCCATCGGACGCGTCCCCAGGTGGCGGATAGGGGAACGGCCCCCAGATATGGGGGTTACCGGTTTACCGGCGCGGACTAAAATCAGACGCGGGGACCACTTCGGTGGTCACACGTGTGGCGGGTTGGTCACTACTCCAGATAGCTGACGTGACCCGAACCCCGGGTCACCGTCGGGCAACCCGGTCTCCTCACTGAGAGGAGACCGGGTTGCCCGGCGGGGGCCCCGTTTGCTTCCAGGCAAACTAGTGGGGTTAAGAGGAAGGACACCTCGCTAAAAAACCCTTGGCTGCTGCGTCTTCTCGCACAAGAAGGCGTACCAAGTCCGGCCTCTCCCTATGGAGGGACCATTGTGGGCCCTTTTGGACGGGAATTGCCGGCGGGGAATTGGTAGACAGGCTCTGCCATTTCCCATGAACCCGCTACTCAGGCGAAGTTGTTGTGCCGCTGTGGGTTTAGTGGGTATTTTCGGCTTCGGCTGGACGAGTCCCACACACGCCCTTCGGGGTATGGTGCCTAAATGCATTACCACAGCGTCAAAAAAAAAAAGAAGGTATGTTGCGTTTGAACTTGTTGGACGCTAGGACAGTAGGTAGGCGAGAGAGTACGGTAGATAAGTCAAGTCTATGAAATATATTTTTAACTAGCTGTGCCACGCGGTTTTTACCCGCGTAGGTCTCGATATGTTTATTTTTTTATATGCTTCTATTGGTCGCAGCGTGATGTTATATAGCCTAAAGCCTTCCTGGATTAATGAGCTACCCAACGCAAAAAGAATTTTTTAAATCGGACCAGTAGTTTCTGAGATTAGCGCGTTCAAACAAACAAACAAACTCTTAAGCTTTATATATTAGTATACATAGATATGTTAACTTTCAGTTCCACGGTGAACAAAACAGAGTGTCAAAAGTGGTAAATTTATCGTATCGGCCGAATGTTCGGCCGTTTCCTCTTACGAAGATTTTTTTTTTTTTTATTTACCAGGTCTACCAATAATTGCTTATACTCATCATCGTCCCAGCGTTAACCCAGTCGCATCCGAGGCCTTTTTTTCAGCTTTGGAGTCTGGGGTCCGCTTTACTAGTCCAACTGCTGATATGGCTAAACTTCGACATTTTTCCGTGAAGCGACTGCCGTCTGACCTCCATAACCCGAAGGCGACATCGAAGCATTGCAGTTAGACCAATTGTTGGACTTTTGAGGGCTCCAACAACCCGTAACGACTGCCACTAGATGTTCGTATGGCAACCGGGACCAACGGCTTAATGTGCTTTCCGAGGCACGACCAGACCAGTGCAAATATTCATATTCATGCATACAAATAGGTACTTGCACTGTGCGGGGATCGAACCCGCGCCACCCTGCGCAGCGGTCGCGTCCGCTACCGCTACGCCACGGAGGCTGGCTAAGATTAAAAAGACTAGCGAAGCTTATTGAAATATTTTGTAATGTAAAGCTAATCACCCAACCGCGTATAAGCCACTGTCGACGCGTACGCCTACAATTATTTAGTCACAAGACATTTATAACATTTCTCTTCTCTGACGTTTAACAAAATTGTTACTTCTGGGAAATTTATATTTGTTAAGAGTAGCGCCATATCCCTAAGCTAAACTAAATTTATATTTGTTGAGAGTAGCGGCATATCCCTAAGCTGAACTAAATTTATATTTGTTAAGAGTAGCGCCATATCCCTAAGCTAAACTAAATTTATATTTGTTGAGAGTAGCGCCATATCCCTAAGCTAAACTAAATTTATATTTGTTGAGAGTAGCGCCATATCCCTAAGCTGAACTAAATTTATATTTGTTAGGAGTAGCGCCATATCCCTAAGCTAAACTTAATTTATATTTGTTGAGAGTAGCGCCATATCCCTAAGCTAAACTAAATTTATATTTGTTGAGAGTAGCGCCATATACCTAAGCTAAACTAAATTTATATTTGTTGAGAGTAGCGCCATATCCCTAAACTAAACTAAATTTGTATTTGTTGAGAGTAGCGCCATATCCCTAAGCTGAACTAAATTTATATTTGTTATATATCCCTAAGCTAAACTAAATTTATATTTGTTGAGAGTAGCGCCATATCCCTAAGCTAAACTAAATTTATATTTGTTGAGAGTAGCGCCATATCCCTAAGCTAAACTAAATTTATATTTGTTGAGAGTAGCGCCATATCCCTAAGCTAAACTAAATTTATATTTGTTGAGAGTAGCGCCATATCCCTAAGCTAAACTAAATTTAAGTACAGTACATCTTTTTTCTATTTCATTAAGAAAAGGACAGAAGATAAAATAGTAAATTAGTTAATAGACTGTCATATGCTGAGGTTGACTTACTACACAATACACATACACTTGGAATAGCTTCACTATCACTCCAGTCTTGCCTCTGACTGGGCTAATAGTATGTCCCTATGTTTATAAAGTGCCGCTAAGATCGCCCATTGTGTCACCGTTTGTAATTTTTCCTTATGCACTATTATACACGTATATGATAAAAGAGTAATCCTCTCGACAGGCTCCATGGCGTACTGGTAGCAAACGCGGCCGTTGCGCAAGGAAGCGAGGGTTCGATCCCCGCACAGTTCTAATATTTAGATGCATGAATATGAATATTTGCACTGGTTGGTCGTACCTCGGAAAGCAAGTTAAGCCGTTGGTCCCGGTTGCCATACGAACATCTAGTGGCAGTCGTTACGGGTTGGTTGAAGCCCTCAAAAGTCTAACAATTGGTCTAACTGCAATGCTTAGATATCGCCTTCGGGTTGTGGAGGTTAGACGGCAGTCGCTTCACGGAAAATATCAAAGTTAAGCCAAAATTTGCAGTTAGGACTGGTAAAATGGACCCCAAACTCTAAAGCTGAAAAGCTACAGATGTGGCTGGTATTAACGCTGATATGATGATGATGATAAAAGAGTAATCTATTCTATTCTGTCGTGTCGTGTCGTGTGGCAGTTACTAGCTTCCCAACCATGCTAGTTTACTAACAACGTTCCAACAAACATTATGATACTGAAAGATAATTATTTTGAGTAGGTATCGATGTTTCAATATCTTTTTCAAGAAGCTCTTGCAGCAAGTTTTATAGGTAAAGAGCAGTAGGTAAGCTGGAAAAGTACGTCATTCTGATAGCAGTGTGTGTGTGTGTCTTTCAAATAAGTAAGGTAAGAATAGTGTAGACTTATTAAATTGTCGGCTCGTAACCACGGGCATAGAAAGCAAAGGACGGGAGTTCCTTAAAATAAGGATAGTAAAGTAAATATGGTGTATGTAATACTAGTAGACACTTAAATAGCTAGGTATACTAAGAGCACATTTTTCAACCGACAGATAATATTTAGGTACTAACAGAAAAAAAAACAGACAATTGGAAAATACATAATTATTTCTGTGATAAAATTATAAGTCATTGTAAATATTATATTAGATTTTTACATAAAAATAGTCTTAATAAAATTGTTTTAAAAAAACAAAGGTCCAAAGGTTTCAAGAAATTATAATAATAATGCCAGCCTATCAATGACAGGCCTATTGCAGGGTAAATAATTGTATCCATGAAATCACAATGTATATTTAAAATAAGTTTGAAACTGCAAACCCGTTTAGAGCAAGCGTAAAATTAAGCCAAAATAGGAACGGACTATGCAAAAAATTAACGAAAAGATTGATATCCTTTTCATTAAACAAAGTCTTAAATATTTTCGGTCTATAATATTCCCGTTCTATCAACTCGTTTTGATGTTCTTCAGAGCTTTGAGATTTTTTTTTTTTTGCAACTCCTGAAAGCCAGAATCACAGTGGAGACCGCCAGAAAAACGCCAAGCAATGAATCTCGATGAGTCCCGGAGAAACAATTCAACTGTCTTGGGTCCCGCAACGAAATTAATCAGAAAAGAATAGCGGAGGAGTAATAAAAAAGATATTTTTTCCACTTCCCTTCATAACAAGCAGGAGACAGAACAGAACTAGACCAATCGGCACAAAGGAATATTATTGCAACTGGGAGAAGCCCAGATTGCCAAGCACCACGGAATAAAATTAGATTAAGTTAATGGGTCCTAAGTAGGTATGTGCTGTTACAATTGATTCCAATAATAGGTATGGCAAAAGCGCCTGAACGCACGGAAATTGGTTCTAGTTTCTACAAGGCCCGTATAATAAACGACTCCGGATGTAACTTGTACACTGACCAACATAATATTACGTTCATTCTGCCAAAGAATACACTCCTACAAGATGTGATGTGCGGACTGTTCAAATTCACAGTTCGATGACGAACATTGACACAAAGGCGAAAGTTTTGAGACTAGTGATGATGCAAAAATTTACATAAAGTAAAACGCCTAGCTGGCTTCGAATGTCATCATCATCAACCTTTTTGTCGTCCTACTGCTGGTCACAGGTCTCCTCTTATACAGAGGAGGATTGAGCGTGATCACCACGCTTGCTCAATGCAGATTGGCGATTTCAGACTGAAAGTCCAGGTTTCCACAAGATGTATTCCTTCACCTTGTAATCAGTCATTTGTGTCCAAGATATACTTAGAAAGGACATATAACTTAGAAAAGTTACATTCATACTTGCCAGACTTGGAATCGAATCCGCACACTCATACTTGAGAGGCTGCTGTTTTAACCACTAGATCACCACGACTCGTTCGAATATCCCCCACACGTTTGAATGTGTGATCTTATAGCTAGTAAGTCAAGCGATTCGTCGAGTTCCGGCATGATGTCTGGTGAAGCCGTACGGAGGACGGGTCTGAGCAGTTGTGTTGCGATGTGTACCGGGTACGATGTGCCTAATTTTGTTGTGTTGGGAGTTTGGTCGTGGAGGGTCTCCAGATCATCCTCTGGCGCAGCATCGTTTGTCGTGTTGTTGGGTTAAACATCGTATCACCTCGCTCAACTGCCGTCTTCCTTCCTATTCACTCAGTTTTTTTGAGTGAATAGGTTTAATAAGCTAGTGCGTTTTACCATCAACGATTGCATCACTGCTTACCATCAGGCGGGATTGCAGTCAAGCACTTGTTTATAACTAATAAAAAAAAAAAAGTATCGGCCTCTGGGCCACCAGTGCTCCATACACCGTAGAATTTTAGTCTCCTTACAAAGGCAGCCACTTCATCTATCCTATATCTACTAAACATTATTAATAGGAACTATTTTCGAATAATTAATTAAATGAAAATCATCATCTCGGCGTTAATCCCAGTCGCATCCGTACCTCTTTCAGCTTTGGAGTCTGGGGTCCGCTTTACCAGTCTAACTGCTGATTTGGCTAAACGATATTTTCCGTGAAGCGACTGCCGTCTGTCCACCTGTCACCTCCACAACCCGAAGGCGATATCGAAGCTTTACAGTTAGACCAATTGTTGAAATTTTTAGGGCTCCAACAACCCGTAACAACTACCATAAGGTGTTCATATGGTAACCTTAACGTGCTTTCCGAGGTACGCCCATACCAATGCAATTATTCATATGCATACAAATATTTGCACTGCGCGGGGATCGAAACCGCGCCTCCTTGCGCAGCGGCCGCGTTCGCTACCGCTACGCCACGGAGGCTGTCAATTAATTAAATCAAAATATCATGCAGTATTAAAAGGCATGACATAGTCTTACATTCCAATAACACGGGCAATGGAGCAGCGACATCTTTACTAACTTTATTAAATATTTTAACATTGACTAAATGATGCACGTTATCGGTGCATAATCCCATTGACCGTCGCGTCGTCAGAACATTCTCCTCAAAAAGAAAAGGGGCGCGTGTCAAATATTTTAAAAGGAAACTTATAGAATCTAGAAATTCAACTCGGCCTCTTTGGAACGGTTCTAAAAAGGTTTGCGTTATTATAATTTAATTAATAAAAAATAATTAAATTATAATAACGCAAGTTATATAGCAATATGTTTAATTATAACGTAAAGTATTGTAAACATTTTCATTTTTACCCGACTACGGCAAAGCAAAAGGAGGGTTATGATTTTGACAGGCTATGTATGTATGTATGTATGTATGTATGTATGTATGTATGTATGTATGTATGTTCATCCGTTCCCTCGTAACTTCTAAACTACTTATCAGAATTCGACAAGTGATATATCATTAGAAGCGTCTTAATTGTCCGCTGGTTATAGGCTATATGGAGTTCCACAAAATCTAATGTAGCGCCCTCTAGTGGACAAAACATACAGAATAAAAAATAAAATTAAGATAAATATGCCGTGTTTGGTATCATTTGAAAGCGCTTTACTTGTATATTTTGAATATATATATATATATATATTACTAGCATTTTCTTATGCCTTTACCTGTATTCATGGGCTGATTGCAAATTCACATCTTTTCGTTCATAGCTTCTTTACTACTTATCAGAATAAGACCACTGCAGTACCATTAGAAGGGCCTTAATAATCTGTTGGTTATGAGCTATAAAGCTTGTCACCAAATTTAGTATTACGCCCTCTAGCGGACAAAAAGTTCTATGTTAATATAAAATTAAAATAAATATACCGTATTTGGTATCACTTGAAAGAACTTCACGAGTACTTTATGTTTGTACATAATCCCGAGTAATACTTCGTAGAAATTTGAATGTAAACCAGGGTTTGGTAAATGGAGCGATGGGAGTGGTGAAAGCCTTCGAATGGCCTGCTCTTCGGCGCGATCAGTTAGAACAGAGAGAACAGCCAAGCGCTGTTTTCATACAATTTGACGACGCATCTATAAAAGCAGATATTAACGGACTTAGCAGAATCGAGCCTTGCTTCACTGAATTTGACGGTGTGAGGGGGTCTGGGCAAATTCAGCGTAAAATGCTCTCGCCGAGTCTTTCTTGGGATTGTACTGTACATAAATTACAAGGTTGTACTCTAGATAAAGCAGTTATCGATCTAGGAAAGTCATTGTTTGGTAAAGGACAGGCCTATGTCGCTAGTAGAGTCAAAACCATAGAGGGATTGTTTATAAGTGTCTTGGATCATAATGAATTACTTAAAAATCCACATGACAGTCGATCGTTATCAGAATTAGATAGATTAAGAAATCTTCCCAGGTCCTCTTAATATGTGAAACATCCAATCTATTTATACTAACGACCTCATCCACTAATTCATGATCAATTCGCTGCCATCGACGCAAATGTGCGTTGCCACTACGAAATACTGGGAGCTTCATACGGGGAAACCGTTGCTATACGCGCTATGATCCCGGTGCTACGAAATAGAAAATAGGATATCTCTACATATTACTATACGCCGATTCATAAGTCAAAAGAGATGTCGTATGTTAACTACCTAGTTTTTAGTTCGTCAATTTAACTTTTGTTAATATTATGCGCCACAAATACACTTTAACACCAAAATAGTACAAATAATAAAAAGTAAAAGAACTAAAACCCAACTACGACAAAAAACGACGCTGAAAAAGTATAAAACAAGATTTTCAGAATACTGAACTGAACAAATTTGCTAAAATAGTTGTAAGTAAATGGACACAGTAGAGTCTACCAAGATACCTTCGTTGTAAATCCATACTAATATTATAAATGCGAAAGTAACTCTGTCTGTCTGTCGGTCTGTCTGTCTGTCTGTCTGTCTGTTACGCTTTCCCGCTTAAACCTCTCAACCGATTTTGATGAAATTTGGCACAGACAATCTTTGGACCCTGAGAAAGAACATAGCCTACCTTTTATCCCGGAAAAATGTGATGTTCCCGAGGGAAATCTAAAAAGCGCGATATAACCGAACTCCACGCGGGCGAAGCCGCGGGCGGAAAGCTAGTTGACAATAATGTCATACAATACTATTCTGAAGTATGCAATATTCACTATGTAGAGATAAATTTTCATGTTTGGAAAGGCGTAGTCACACGTTACATATACCTACCTACCGTAGCACTTTGATAACGTGTGACTGCGGTTTTCCAAACATGAAAATTTATCTCTACATAGTGAATATTGCATACTTCAGAATAGTATTGTATGACATTATTGTCAATTTACAACGAAGGCATCTTGGTAGACTCTACTGTGTCCATTTACTTACAACTATTTTAGCAAATTTGTTCAGTTCAGTATTCTGAAAATCTTGTTTTATACTTTTTCAGCGTCGTTTTTTGTCGTAGTTGGGTTTTAGTTCTTTTACATTTTATTATTAATATCTGGACTTGAAAAAAGTTGATGAGTTAGGAAATGCCGGCTTCATCTAGTTTAAAAAAACAAAAAAGATATGACGTGTAAAAGTGGTCAGTGATCCTACTTGCTTAATAAACGATTTCATTTCATTTTTATTTTCACTAATGTAAAGTAAAGAAAAGAAAGAAAAAGTAAAGTCATTGAATAGATGAAGACTTTGTAAGATGTCAAAAAAATCACGGCGTATATACCAAACTAGAAATCAAGTGGAATGTTCCCATTTCCTCTGAAATAAATATTAAAATGATATTCGTTTTAAAACAAATTACTATTGTCAATTTCCTAATGACTCTATGATCATAATAAAATTTTATATCTCTGTAAACAAAATAATTCTTTTCTTGTCAGACAGCTAAAAATATCTCGCGAAACAAATTATTGGATACAAATATTGCATCTACAGCCGGAAACGGAAAATTTAATAACTCCGCAAATGAAATAAATTCGCAGAATGCCGCGCTACTTCATATATTTTTCTTAAATTCTTCCACGAAATTTAACAACTAGGCTAGTACTGTGAACCTGCCTATAGCAGGGATGCTGAACATTGATTTCAAACATGGATGTAAAAAGTGTAAAACTAGTTTAAAAATAGTAAAGGATTCCTATTTTATAATTGTAAACTAGAGCTTGACCGCAATCCCTCCTGATGGTAAGCAGTGATGCAATCGTTGATGGTAAAGCGCGCTAGTTTATTGAGAGATTCTTCACTAAAAATTTTTTTTTAGCGAACTGAGTGAACAGGAAGGAAGACGGCAGTTGAGCGAGGTGATGCAATGTTAAACCCAACACAACAAACGATGCTGCTCCAGAGGGAGATTGATCTGGAGACCCTACACGACCAAACCCCGACACAACAACATTTGGCATCGTATCCAACACACATCGCAACACAACTGCTCAGACCCGTCCTCCGTACGGCTTCACCAGACATCATGCTGGAACATGACGAATAGCTTGGCGGCAAGACCTTGGGGTCTTGGGTGGTAACTTCTGCCGGCAGCCGATGTTATGGCCTTCCACCGAGTATGCCTGCAAATAGACCAAACAATTTTAAACGTAAATAAAGAACATAGAGGCTTTTCTCTTTCTTCTACTTCAGCCTATAGAGGTCCACTGCTAGACAACGGCTACCCCCAAGGCTTTCCACAATGACCGGTCTTGTGCTGCCCGCATCCATGGGCTTCCCGCGAGCTTTACCAGGTCATCCGTCCACCTTGTTGGAGGAATCAGAAATGAGAAGATCCGTAGAAGAACCAAAGTCACCGACATAGCTCTTCGAGTTGTTAAAATTAAGTGGCAGGGGACGGGGCACATTGCTCGTAGAACCGATAGCCGATGGGGCAGTAAGGTTTTGGAGTGGCGGCTACGTACTGGCAGAGGCAGCGTAGGGAGGCCCACAAAAAGGGGGACTGATATAGAGGTCAGTAAAATAAAATACACTTACGGTGCGCAACCGAAGAGTGCATTTACAAATATTTAAACTCACAAAGACGAACAGCCAGACCAGGAACAACTACTTGTAGGAAATACAAATATTTGATGACGGGTGCGCCGTAACTTCTAGAATGTTCTAGAAGCTTTAACTCACTCTCATTAGCCGGGTGGCAACGAGAGGCGTTTCACTCAAAAGCACGTGGATTACGGCGAGAGTGATTTCAAAATAAATAGGTTCACGTTATACATTGAAATTGTGGCCCCATGTACATAGATTAGTATTCAAATATATGTTGGAAGTATGAATTCTTTTTTATGTTTAAGCGCCGGGGGACCGCTTTAATTATCAGTCTAATCATCATCATCATCATCTCAGCGCTTATCCCGGTTGCATCCGCGGCTTTCGCGTTGGAGCCCGGGGTCCGCTTTCCTGCACATTCTCCTCCATTTCGCACGATCTTTAGCATCCTGTGGTAAGAGCTTGTTGGCACGCATGTCATCTCTTACAACGTCAAGCCAGCACTTCTTTGGTCTACCTCGCTTGTTCCGGCCCGGCGGAGGCGCCATGGCAAGACATTTGTTACCCACGTAACCTGCCGGTTTACGTAAGACGTGACCGTATCAGCGCAGGCGACTCTCTTGCAGTTTGTCGGCTATGTCACGGACACGGAGACTGCCACGGATGCGGGAGTTTCTAATGCGTTCTTTCTGCGTAACTCCAAACATCCACCGCAGCATATTCATCTCCGTGACACGCAGCTCCTGATTGTGTCGCTCAAGAACAGGTCACGCCTCACTGCCTACCTGCTACCGTACTATGTATAAACGTCATTTTACTTTAATGGTCGTTTATAAATTAGTACCATTAACATTAAATTGGAAAAGTATTAAAAAATATTGAATATATGACTTCTGTTTCCTTTTTCTTTTGTCTAATGCTGTAATGCCGCAGGTTTGCCATCTCTGTAGTGTAGTAAGTATAGTTCTTTACAAACAGAAGTCGTTCGGAACTGAACCGTTCGACTGAAAATCGCTGCAAGTTTCCCTCGGTGTCTTATAACGTGAAATTCTTGAATAAGGAATCTGGAAGTATACCAACAGGTAAAGTTTGGCGGTTAGGTTAGGTTAGGTGAGTAATGATCTTTATGATAACTAGTATGGTACGTAAGACTAACTTTCTTGTACAAATGAAATCTTAGTGATCTCTGTGCTACTTCCGACGATACTGTGGATGCGGTCCCTCAACTGGAGTACACCCACTCTTACTTTAGCGACTTAAAACTACAGTATATTTTTGTTTTATGCACTTATTTCTAAAGATTACAAATAACTTGTACAGAAATAAATCTTGCTCAAGTTTTTTCCTTGTGGGCTTGCTTGCTTGGACTTGTGCGCCGCTCGCCGCCCGGTAAGGACTAGGCCCGGATCGAGGACGCGTTGTGTTTCACGCACGCCTGAATGAGATGTCAGCACATCGTGACGGGGTCCACAATGACCGATGCTTCCGGGTCAGGATTGCGGGTTGGTTAAAAAAGAAACCGTGGCCCTGGCGCACAGGCAAGTGAAGGAACACGGGTGGGTTTTACTCTGCATAAGTCTGACACGCCCTTCTGCTCTGCCCAGAGCGGAAAAGGTCATTTTGTGATTTTCTATCCTGAACAAAAAAGAGTTATCTCTACCTATAAAAAAAAAACGAATACCGTAAAGCTTTTTTTTTTAAAAATCTTGCTTTATTGTGACTCTAATTCCTACTGGCAGTTTCGGAGATTATTTCGATAAAAAATAAATAAAAAAACTGCACCATTATTAAGTAATTTAGGTTATAGCTGTTTTAATAGGTCACTGCCAAACATTCGGCGTAGTTTCGACATTAATCTACGAAATAGGTTTGAAGAACAATAAACACATCCGTACAGATTGCCAACTCCATGCCAAATATGCTATCAATTCCATAAAAAGTTTTCATATGTAGTCCATATAATAAATTAATTGTTTTCAGATCGTCTGTTGTTTATTTTACATAGGTAAATACCTATGTGAAATAAACAACCAACGGCCTTTTAGCCCAATAAGTAAAATTACTTGTTGGGCTAAAATGCCGTTGGCAAATTTGTGAATTAATGGATGTATTTAAAAAATGTGTTTGTTGTGTTGATGAAAATGTTACGGAAATTTTCTGTAAAAGTGTACTTTTAGGTTTTTTTTTTTCAATTTTGAATAAATAATACAATATAGACATGCAAAGACGAAGGTAATGGTTGTCGATCGCGCAAATAAGCTGGTGATCACTGGGGCGCTGAATCTAGAAATTGTCGACAATTTCATTTATCTGGGATCTAGTATAAGCAACAATGGATCATGTGATTTGGAAATAAGGAGACGCATAGGAATGGCCAAAAATTCTATGACTCAGCTTCACAAATCGTGACGTGACCGCAACATTTCACGGAAAACTAAGATTAAACTCGTCAGATCTCTCATCTTCTCCATCTTTACCTATGTTTCGGAAACGTGGACAATCAAGAAAGCCGATCGAGACTGCATTGTCGCTTTTGAGATGTGGTGCTGGTGGAAGATGCTTCAGATTCCTTGGACAGCATTCCGCACAAATGCATCAATCCTTCGAGAGCTGGGTGTCACAATAAGACTCTCCTCTATCTGCCTTCGAAGAATTTTGGAGTATTTTGACCATATTGCCAGAAAGGATGGAGAAAACCTCGAACATCTGATGGTTACTGGGAAGGTGGATGGACGACGTTCCAGAGGTCGCAGTGCAATAAGGTGGACGGACCAAATTCGTTCCTCTCTGGACACCGGCCTTCATGATGCTATACTGGCGGCCAGGGATCGTGAGAAATGGCGAACTATTGTGAAGAAGAGAATAATTCCACAGGGACATCACGAGCCTCAGTAATGAGGAGAACGACTTCAGGAGGGGGAGGAATACAATATAGACGGTGGCAAGCAGTTTGACTCTGAAATGGAAATTCTGAATTCAGCACATATGGTAGCTCTAGACCCCCATAAGGTAAAAAAATTATCTTCACTACATATTATAAAACAAAGTCATTTTCTCTTTCCCTATGTCCCTTTGTATCATTAAATCTGTAAAACTCCGCAACGGATTTTGATACGGTTTTTTTAATAGATAGAGTGATTGAAGGGGAAGGTTTGTATGTATAATAACATCCATTAAATTGTGGAGAAATGCTATTTAGTATCAGCATTGTACCCGTGCGAAGCCGGGGCGGGACACTAGTTATTTATAAAAAAATCTGCTACCTTCTTCATAGAAAATTTTAGTACTAAGTCTAGATAACATTTTTTTATTATTTAATACTAGCTTTCCGCCCGCGACTTCGCCCGCGTGGAATGCGGTTATATCGCGGTTCGGTTTTTAGTTTTTCCTCGGGAATAGCATTTTAATTTTTTTCAATAACGTGTAGCCTATGTCCTTTCTCAGGGTCTAAAGATTGTCTGTGCCAAATTGCATCAAAATCGGTTGAGATGTTTAAGCAGGAAATCGTAACAGACAGACAGACAGAGTTACTTTCGCATTTATAATATTGCGCATTTATAACTCTTTTATGACCCATGGTATCTCTTCCTAAAAACCCGTGGCCCTGGTAGGCATCGCCCCTAGCGGACCCCGTCATTTTGTGCTGACATCTCTTTGAGGCACGCGAGTACAATCCATCTTCGACTCGGGCTTGGTCCTTATCGGGCAACAAATTATCCATTGCTCGCCGCCCGCAAGTCTGCGCCTACGGTGGCCGGGCTGCTGACTCCCATGGCAGTTAATTCCTGATGTCCAGGGTGTTTGTAGAATGATTTATATGTTGACTGGCTATTACCCTATAATACCCCAAACCTTATCTGCTAACGAAGACTTAGCTAATGCTAAAGCTTCGTTAGTAGTAAACGTAATTATCTTGCAGTCCTGCACAGCTTTTGCAGAGCATAGGTAACAGAAATTTGATATTTACCATTTCCAGGCCATGAATTCGAACAAAGCAGAAGCTTTGTATAAATTATTTAACCACCCCACTACTCTTAAAAGGTTAAATGATAAAATTTTCTGAGAACCACTCTGTCCCAGAACCAAAAAATTCGATAACATTGTGACATATTTTCATAGAAAAATGAAGCTTGTGCTCCAGAAATGGAAACAGTATTAGGTGATTCTGCTGCACAGCCTCTTGTGTACAGCAGGGTTCAATCTTGTTAAAATTATTTCGATAAATTACTAATAGCTTGTGTTATGCTGCATGGCTACATAGTTAAAGTTTCTGATAGCTTTAGTGGCAACATTGTAGTTCAGGAGTTAGTGACTAGAAAAAGATTGGTGTAAGTTAAATGATTTCAGCGATTTATATAATCATCCTTGTAGCTCATGATTATCTTAGGATCGCCAACATTTCAGATGATAAAAATTCACCGTTGGTTAATCAAGCCTGAAGTAGTACCACTTCGACCGGGTCTGGGCATTTTGCATCCAGTGGAGTCCCTCCTCGCCTCCAACGCCTCTGGTAGTTGGTCGCCACTCCAGAACCTTTCGACCCCTGCGATAGTCTGTTCTGCGAGCAATGTCCTTTGCCCATTACCACTTAACTTAGGCAATTTTTCGAGTTATGTTGGTGTTTATGTGGATCTCTTGATATTTATTTAACTAATTTATAAAGAAAGAGATTTGTGTTTTTAGTTGTTTGTAGCAGTTTCATGTAAAATTGTTTGAAAAAATGAAAATGATTTAGAATACATTTCGCACACGTGTAGGATATAATCTGGATTAGTAAATAGGGTATTCCAATACTCCCACGGGATCAGAAATTATGAGGCTAGTTGATACAGAACTCCAAGACCATCACAGATTGAGACAAAGGAAGAAGAAGTACAACACGCAGTCATATGTATTTTGGAATACTCATAAACACAAAAAGTAAAAAGTTAAGCTAATAAATATTCAAATGAACCTACACGTGAACACGAAGAAACTGTCATAAGTAGTTATGATGGCAGTCAACCTTGAAATGAAGTCAAAATATTATTATGGTGCCGGTTATTTCACGCTGATTTAGCAATACTGATTGGTAGTAAATAATGGTCTTATAAAAAGAGGTCTCATGAAGTGGCGGGGTTTATTCATCCGTATGAATAAACCCCGCCACTTCCCTTTAAACTGCGCAGGCCCAACTTAAGAAGACACCATTGTCTTCTTAAGTTAGACCTGCGCAGTTTAAAGTGTTCAACGTATCGAAAAGGGCAAGGCATCATGAAAATGTGGACTGGACAAGCCGTGATTATGCGAGAATAGTGTTGCTGTAGCCTCTTGCAGTTGTACTGTGGTGACTAAAAAATTTCGATGTGGTTGCGTGGTCGCTGGTAATTGCGATGTGGTTACGTTATGTAGAGTGATGCAGAAACCCAGAGGGGCCAATCTCATAATTTAAAGAAAGTTCAAAATCTGATTTCAGTCTCAATTTGTAAAAAATATTCTAACCAACATTTTGAAGAAAATTATCATTTTTTTGTCACTGAGATGAGACTGCGACTACATTTTGAACGTTTTAATTTACGAGAAATGGCTATCAGATTCGTCGTGTTTACGATGTGGTGCTGGTTTGCGATATCACTGATGGTTGCGTTATATTTTTGCAACCTACACCCTAATGGCGTAACACTTCATTACTATCAGTTGGAATCATTTTGAAGCATAGTGCCATTCCATTCCTATGTTCGAAAATGTATCATGTTAAAATGTCAAAATTAATCCCATTGCTACTGATAATGTGTTACGCAATTACCCTAATGTTCTTGATCTGATAGGTATCGCCCTCTGTGTTGGTTTTGACATCAAGATGTGGTCCGTGTGAACATAGACCTATTAAGGCAGCAAATTAGCGCTCATGTAGGTGTTGTGTTGTGATTCCAGTACGTACGTTCGAATCGAGGTTAACCAACAAACACTGTCGATATGAACGTTCAGTTCATTGCACGATCACTGACTAATGTGTGCACTGATTCAACAGGTCTACTCAATATGTGAAATACTTTCCTCAAAAGACCATTATTTATAAATGTTAACTATTACTTGACCGCGATCTCGCTTGATGGTAAGCAGTGAGTCAATATGATGGTAAAGCGCACTAGTTCATTAAGGGCGTATTCACTCTAGCCATAAATACAGTTAAATTGTAATCGAATGGAAAGACCGCTGGAGGCAAATTTCATGTCTTCAATGATCTGACCAAGATTATCTCTGAATAAAAATGACCTCTGAGTTTCTTTCCACCTCTCTTCTCAGAATAGTTACGTGGAAAACGCCGACCTCATGTATTTTTCAAAATATAATTGACATATAGAAGTGTTTGTGCATACCGAAAACCGATCAAAACAGAAATAAATTTGTTTATCATTTTAAAAGCTCTATTATTTAAAATTGGACACATATCATCTTAATATATATAAATTACGTGCCATGTAGTTTCTCCGCGATGGACTCCTCAACTACTTAACCGATTTTAATAAAATTCCTACACCGTGTGCAGTTTGATCAAAGTTGAAATATAGGATAGCTTACATTGTATTATATTTTATTTTAAAGTATGTAAGAAAGCATGGTGGTGCACTGTCGCACATGTCTGATGTTCTTCTGCCGTTCCCTTAAAATAGTTTACAAGAATGTACATAATATGTCATAATATGTGTGTTATTATTATAGCTATATTTCTATGACTTGCACCATACTCAATTTGTATCTAAACTCAGTGAACGCCAAATATTTAGTTCCACTGTTTGTTTTGGCAAACTGATGTTTCAAATTGCGATAGTAAACATCGCAACCATGATTTGAATTTTGCTGTAAGCTAAATTTTAATTGACACTTCCTGCTTCAATAATGATACCAGACACTTATTGAGCCTGTTACTTTAGACGTGGAGGAACCTGATATAACCAAGAGGAATCGAGGTATCTCGTAACTGGCTTATGGTGGTAAGAGAGCCAGTCGGATTCTACCAGCTTCTGGTTAAATAAATCTTCTTCTTGGGTTTTGACATGGTAATTTAGTTAATTATGCTTACGTATATAGATAGATGTTTAAACAGATTGTGATGTGTAAACTAAATGTTTTAAGACGAATGCTCATCCTGCAGACAAACCGTCACACACTTTGGCAAGTTTATAAAATTTGCACAAATATCTGGTTCAAAATATAAATATATCTTTTTTATTTTAAATTCTAACTATATTTTTGATGATTAAACATGCATCCGTGATCAAACATGGCATGTTTGATCATGATAAATAAATACCAAAAATGAATAAAACTGGTGTGTTACCTGGTAACTAGGCTGTGGAGGTCAGATAGGAAGTCGCAGAATGTAAAATATTAGTATTGATCTGTTTCACGGGTAGCTGACTCAAACTTAGGTGGGAAAAGGCTAGACTGAATTAAAATCAAAAGTCATTTATTCTAATTAAGCTGAGAATCAGCACTTTTTGAACGTCAATATTACATAAGACAGTTCCCCATAACGCCTACCCATCGCCACTTCCTAGTACTTTTGGTGGTATGAAGAAGTGGCGACTGATTGAATACGGCACACTCCTCAAAACTGTAAGATTGCATATGCACTCGTCAAGTGCTTGGCTTCAAGTAAGCAATTTATCTTAATCAAAAAATTATCATGTTGTCCTGACATTTTCCCATATTCAAGTGGTTAGGCATTTTAACCGGAGCAGTGGTAGCCTAGTGGTAGCAGCCGCGACTTACAATTACAAGGTCATATGATCGAACCCTATCAGGCACTTCTTCTTCTCCTTCTTCAGCCTATAGAGATCCACTGCTGGACAAAGGCCTCCCCCAAGGCCTTCCACAATGACCGATCTTGTGCTGCCCGCATCCGCTTTACTTTGTGTAAATTATTTCATCACAACTGACCTCAAAAACGGTGAAGAAAAACTTCGTAAGGAAACTGGCATGTCCCAAAGTCAAAACTTCGAGGAGTTGTAGTGACATCTACCAACCCGCAGTAGGGCATCGTGGTAGATTACGGCCCACTCCCTCTCAACGAGAGCAGGTCTGTGTCCCAACAGAGGGATCATTATAGGCTGATTGTGTAGGCGTTTTAACTCATACCATGGTGAGAGGGTACGCCTGACGGCCAGTTTGGTAGGCCGGACTACTATAGAGAAACCATCATCATCGCGGCTTTCGCGTTGGAGCCCAGGGTCCGCTTTCCTACAATTACTCCCCAATTTCCCACGATCTGTGGCATCCCGTGGCATGAGATTTTTGGCATGCATGTCATGTCTTAGATCGTCAAGCCAGCACTTCTTTGGTCTACCTCCCTTGTTCCGGCCCTGCGAAGGCGCTATGGCAAGATATTTGTTACCTACGTAACATGCCGGTTTTCGTAAGAAGTGACCGTACTATAAAGAAATCAATGGGAGCAAAACAAATCTGGTCCGCTTTCCTTGTCAGTGTCTTTTAATAGAAAAAACGAATACCACTTTCCTGAATCGAATCGAACCAAATCGGAATCCAATGCACCCAAATAAAATTCTAACGCACAGTCTGCTGATAGGATTAAAGTAGCTTCATTAGGACCTAAAACCTAATTTTCAAAGCATTTCTTTAATTTATGTTACGATTTTGCCTATCATTCCGAAAATACAATCACATAATTTGCAATAATCAGCAAATATATCTTAATTTGCGTTCACAGCTGTTGGGACTGAATCTATTAATAATACAATAACAACAGAGCTTTTAATGGCTACTGTGAAAACATTAAATTTATGTTATTTTACATTATTATGCATGTATTTGTATTTAGTAGACCAATATATTTATGGTCTTTGATTTATTGTGTAGGATACCGGTACGCTTAAATAAAATATGTTTCTGCAAAAAAGGTTTGTTCTTTTTCAGTGTCTAGCAATGCACTCGAGGTACTCCTCTCCATTTGCACGCCATTTGTCTTGGTAAACGGTAGCTCTCATCCGGCTGCTACCAACCATTCTTCGGATATTGTTGCTCCATATGCCAGAGGGCGGCCTACCTTACGTTCCACCCTCCATATAATAACTAATCTACACCATCCAGCAGCTACCAGCCATTCTTCGAATATCGTTGCTCCATCTACCATAGGGAGCCCTACCTTACAAACAAGAACTAGTCTACACCAACGGTTATCGAGTTTACAGCTAATATTGTCAGCCCATTGTCATTTCAGCGTCAACAACTTTCTGAAGCGAAGACTTAGGTTCATGGCCCTAATATGGGAAATGTGTATTTAAGGTATTGAGATAATCATCATCAACCTTTTTATTGTCCCACTGCTGGGCACAGGTCTCCTCTCATTACAGAAAAGGATCCAAGTCCAGGTTTCCTCAAGATGTTTTCCTTCACCTTGTAATCAGTCATTGGTGTCCAAGATATACTTCCTACATATAACTTTAGAAAAGCTTCATTGGTACTTGCCTGACCTGGAAATGAACCCGCACATTCATACCTAAGAGGCTGGTGTTTTAACCACTAGGCCACCACGACGAATGTTGAAATTGAGATAATAAATGTATCTTAATAAAATAATGTCGCTGTTTGGTAACTACGTTCTAGATTCTGTTCTTCAGAGAAATTTCAAACATAGTTTATCTTTGACGTTCCTCGTCCCTCGCTGAGTAATCTTGAATTTATGGACAAGCCATAACGAAGTCCGTTTCGTGTCCACGTTTCGTTTATATATTTGTTTATATGAAATCAAATATTTCCCGAAACGCAAGGTAGAGGTCTAAAGTTGACCCAGTTTTAGCTAGTTATGTTATAATAGGCTATTTACAGTGGACTATATAGCACAGTGTTGCCAAATGAATACTCAAAACTACTAAAAACACCCTTATGGACAAAACACCAGTGGTATCGGGCATAGAATAGTACCGTCCAATATCCTCCCGTGGGTGTCGTAAGAGCCGACTAAGGGAACTCTCACCTGGGAAGCGGGCAGTAGCGCTTCTGACTGAGGCTGACTTCGGGCTGAGAAGAATTCTAATTATAAAGAATACAATAACCAATGTATAGATGACAACTTTAAGCTACTACATACTAGATTCTTTTTTAGAATATCAATTTTATTGCAAAATCATTAATCCTGAAGGTTGATTGGGAATATTTGACAGCTTCGGGTAGGTTGATCTGCTGTCGTCTATCTCTATAGTGGCATACAAATCTATTTTTCTTTGACTTGAGTAAACACAGTCGCAGGGTTTTGACGGGAATGCTAAGATGAGTGTCATGCGCATTTTTCTTTGGACTTTTAAACTTATTCATAGTGACGTTTACTAAATAAAAGCGCGTGATAGTGAAAAGTGCATTCAGTAAATAATTAATAAAGGATGTTCTTTATGAATTATTTAATGCAAATATCGCAGCATAGTGGCCACATCATGACTTTGCCTAAAACCTCCCTCATAGATGGTTCACGCGGCCGTCTTTTTCAACTGTCATTGGCGAAATCCGCCATTATTGTAAAATAAAATTTTCAAAGAATTTCTATAATTTGTTACACGTGTTATTGGCAAAATTGTGGTATCTATTCCACAGAGGCCATTGATCAAGAGTTGAGTTTGAATCTCACCTTGAAAAAAGAAGAAGAATAAGAGTACACGCAGTCAAATATTATTTACTCTTATTTCTACAAAACACGACCCCATTGCCACAGGCACTAAATATAATTCACATTTAAGAGAAATCGATACAATCCATAAGCCGGAACATTGCAACCCATAGTCTAATCATACAACTTACTATCACTGATCAAAATTGTTAAATGGCTGGCGTTTCCACTTGACGGGGGTAGCAAACAGCCATAAATTTGCGGCGCACTATACCGGAACTACTATCTCAGTATAAACGTCCCGAAGCACTATGTCACAACTAGGGATGCGCTTTAGCGATGTATTATTCGATTTTAGTCGATAATTATAAAATGTATAAAATATTTAAGCAAATACAAATATCGTATATCAGCTGGCGTTATATAGCTTCTGTCTATAAAAACGGCTAGAGTTTATGTTATTATAGTTATTTATTTATTTACTCTAAAAATAAAAATGTTCTTACGGCTAGACCCAGTGACATATTAAAGCACACTTAATATTTAGATAGTTACACAGTCTGTATCATAACAAATAATAAGTAACTATTCTAGTGAACTCACCCAAAGTGCAGCAGAATAAAGCATGAGATTGATAATCTCGAATTTTTCTTTTTATTTTTTGCAATTATTCAATTAACTTGAATCCGATTGTGTCGGAAAATGTATGCAACCCGGCCCTTTGTCGTGACAGTTAAAATAAAATTAATTATAATTTATTTTATAAAATATTGAAACCAGAATCGCAATCAGTCAACCAACGATATTAATCATTGTTTGACATAATTAAACAGCCTTTAATAACAATCGCTTTTCGATTAAATTCAAATTTTCGAAGGAAAACAACTTGCAATTCCATTTGTCGACCGCCTTGTAGGATAACTGTGTTATACTTTATTAGTAGCAATGGGTTTAATTTTGACGGCACAACAACATTCATTGTAGTATTTACTTAAATGAGCGGACATATTTTTCGAACATACAGAGCAACGTATTAGCAATATGCTTATAAATTATTATAATTGATAGTAATATTGTGTTATGCAATTAGGGTCCTGCTCGTGGAACATTTCTGTGTATTTTTTTTGACATTAAACCGTTAAAAACTCGATAATTTCAATAGAACATCTCGGTTTTCCCCAACGCTTGTTACATCCGCTAGCAACTTGAAACAAAGCCGGGAATTCCTCGTGTTTTTAACGATATACGAGGCTTTTTGTATGAATTGCATTCGGATGTGCTACCAAGTGACGGCCGTACAGATAGACATGTTATAAAAATATTTCCTTTTTCCCACACAACTATTCGGAATCAGTGTGAAGTTTTCGTGATATGGGATGTAATGTTTTCATTTTGCGACATTTATTTTTGGCGAGTAGAAGTTTGTAGATTTTATACAAGCTGAATTTAACAGAATTTTACGCCGGGCTCAGAGTTTCACTGCGAGATCGAATAAAAAAAGAGGAGATCCGCAGAAGAACCAAAGTCACGGACATAGCTCTTCGAATCGCTAAAATTAAGTGTAAAATTAGGGCACATTGCTTATAGGTACAATGACAAATGAGGCAGTAAGATTCTAGAGTGACTAAGAGTGGCGGAAGACGCAGCGTAGAGAGGCCCCGATGATCTGGTTAAGGTCGCGGGAAGCCGATAGATGCGGGCAACACAAGACCGGTCATCACGGGAAGCCTTGGAAGAGGCCTTTGTCCAGCAGTAAACCATTATAGGCTAAAAAGAAGAAGAAGATTCGCCATAATTATTAGCCTAACCTATTCTCGGCAATTCTGTTGGCGTTGGCTTCTAATATTACTAAATACGATTTTAATATAACCATATAGATACTAGAATCTATTTTACATGGACCGATCATCAGATACATAATACACGTGGAGGTTTATATACATGTGGATATCAATCTACAACACAATTGCTGGATATTACGATACACCTTGGTAACGGCTTAACGTGCTTTTCGACGAATGGAGGGATTTCGATATTTAATAGGTTCCCATGTGTAATGTAGAATACTGTTTGATTAGAAGCAAAAACGGTTTGACTTCTATACATTAAATTGGTCAGTTACTGCCAGAAAACATCCAGAACTTTACTAAAAATTGATGTAAAAACTGCAAATACAACTATAATAATGTACCGTGAAAAATTTATTACAAAAATTAACCCTCGATTCAAAACTGGTATAAAACCTCTTTCCAAAAATTGCAACAAATTGACGCAGGCACATCACAAAACAGTATTGTATCCTCAGAAAACCACTATTAAAGCGCGATTCATCATTTAAAAAAAGAACGCCCATTCGACCACCCAGTTAGTAGTAAACAATCGATGAGTTATTATCACTCGCTCGCAGGCTTCTATTCACTGACGCACATGCAATATAAAAAAGAAAAATAATGTTCACCTGTGCTATTATTGTTGTGGTGAAAAATATGAATTATTCAAAAGGTAGGCACCTACTGTTCGTGATTTGTACCCGGGTTTTGTTCCTTCAGAAAAAAATTGCGCGGCTTTTACGAATTTAGAACGCGCACTTTTCAATTTTTTTGTGGATGGCGAAGGCATGGTAACGAACTGGACGGGCGATACTCTAGTAGATTTATTAGTGGAATTTCAGGATTTGTTTGTGTTCTGTACAGAGTAGTTCTGGTAAAGAATAACACTTTCAGTTTATGAGAGATTGCTTGCAGTACTTTTTTGAGTAACCATAACGCACATACCCACAGACTGCGATTAACAGATGATAATATATTTCATACTGCGAAGGTCATTATTTCATATACAGCTTATATTAGCCCCGCGATTTTACTCGTATAACTTTCAAAGTCCTAGAAAAAGCAGCCTCTCATGTGTCAATTCTGGTTATGAACTGTGTGCCAAATATCCAAATCCGTTCAGTACCTAGTTTTGCACGAAAGAGTGACAATCTTTTACTTTTATAATATTAGTAGGAGATATTAGGCAGTTTAGCTAAAATCAGCAATTAGACGGGTAAAGCGGACCTCAGACTCCAAAGCTGAAAAAGCTTCGGATGCGATTGGGATTAACGCTAAAATTATGAGTAAGAGATTAGGCAACAGTTTTAAAATCATCTCATCAGACGAAACTGCGCCGCATCAGTGTGACCGAATTCACGAAATGTTTTGAATTATTCCGTTTATCCACACCAAAAAATCCACAATAAACGGAATGGGACTAAGGTGGATTCTCGGATATAAATATTACCGCTTACCCACCTTAGGAAGGATTTTTGTGGTTGATCACTATGTTATGAACTTTATTTATTCACTGCAAACAGTTATTTAGCCGTCTTCCTTTTCGCCAAAGCTATTGTCAATAACCGGGCTGAATTTGACTTAAAGGTTACGTCGTCTTTGTCTGGGTATGCAGGCGAGGGAAATTCAACAATATTCTAAATAATCTCAAAAGAGTCCCCAATTACATTAGTGTGAGGAAGCATGAGAAACAGGTAGTAAAGTTCACTTGTCCTCCATTGAAAGGGAGGATCCTCCGACAAGACGGCTGTTATGTCTGGCGGACACTTGCCCAACGATTAATGTTGGGAATTTGTATATATGCTAATGGCACGGTAAACTCTGCTTGCGAGATGTAGACTTCATGTGACGTGTACGTGGCCGTACTAGCGTAGGCGACCCTCCTGCAGTTTTGCTGCAATGTTATGGACACGAAGATTGCCACGAATACGGGAGTTTCTGCAGTCTTTCCGCGTAACTCCGCACATCCACCGCAGCATATTCATCTCAGTGACATGAAGCTCCTGCTGTCGCTCAAGCAAAGGCCGCGCCTCACTGCCATAGAGAAGAAGAGGTGTAATGATGGTGTTATAGACCCTTAAACTTATACTAAGTGTAAATTACTTATTTGGTGTCCAAGGTTGGTTGGTTACAAAATAACACGTTTACAATGATTACTTTCTTTATTTCCTGTTTATTTTATAAATACATTATCAGCTAGAATTATGATCAATTTAATGCACAATTAGGTGAATATATTGTAGATAAGAATGTAAGACATGTCTTTAGGTTGAAAATAAAACTAATTTGGAACAATGTGTCCCTATTATATAACATAATACAGGCAAATAATAATTTAAAACTAGAGAAAACATTGAAAATTTTACTTTAAAACGAAATTAACACAGAGTAGATAGTATGCAGAAGATTAACTAATCAACAATGTAAATTTTTGACAATTTTATTTTTAAAATAATTATATATTTTTTCACATAAATCACACTTACTTCATGAGAATAATATTCTACAATGGAATACAGGGGATTAAATAACAAATAACACAGGAAAAAAACCAGAAGATCAGAAAATGGTAGTGCATCTTTGATAACTTTGCAATGTGGGCTGGACGTAGAAGACAATCTATTGAGCTTTTTTCTTATCAATCGACAAAAAATAGAGAAGGTTCTCAAGTCAAGGCCTGTTTTGTTTTATACGGCCACACATATATATTAACAAATTAGTCCGATTTAGATAACTCTTTTTGATTTATACTTTGTGTATTTTGTTCTCTACACAAAAATCAATTATTAATAAGTTAGATTAAAACTTGAATGTCACTTCAAGATAATAGTATGTACATCCATCTGATTTTATAATAAACGGTACTCTGTAGCTTGCCTTTTAAATACTTTAGGGACTAATTCAAAATGGGGGTAATATAGGTCAATTAGTTTTATGTTTTAGGATTACACAGTTTAAGACTTAGAAAAAATAACATCGTGCACAAATTCCTTTCCTTGCAAACATAGTTCTTAACCAATTTTATAATTATATACAATTAATAATATTGTTCGTAATATTTAACATTTTTTATTATAGTATTAATAATTTAATGCACCATCAATTCCAAAGTACAGCAAATAAAATTAACTAATAACATTTTTATAGCTCCTTTTTATTTTTATTACAAACACAGCCTCGTAGCTACTTTTTAATGTATTTAAACGTTTTTTCTTTTATATTTCATTAATTTTTAGCAAACCTAAAAAATAATCATACCTATTTTTTCCATGTGATTAATTTAATTAAATAAATACTACATTTTTTTCCGACATAAATAATATTTTTGTAGGAATGTTGTCTGACAATTTAAAACTGGTCGCTCAAAGCAAAACTGAAACATTTTAAAATACAAATTGTTTATTTATTTTTATAAAACTTCGTTATTATTTAATAAAACAGTATACTTACATTGTCATTCTTCTCGCATACAATAATTATTTGGACTAACACTTAATTATAAGAAATATTAACATTATTCTTATTATAAATGAACATTATAAATAACTTCATTTGCAAACGCTTACAAACAATTACTATAATAATTATTTACATGAATTATTCTATATAATCAGTCTATGTTAACAGTATATTTCCTAAACATGATTTAGTAATATTTTAAGCGCGCATTTTAACCAATAATTTTTGCTTCTACTGAACTTATGGGAAACATTTTTTTTAATAAAAAAGATATATTATTTTAATAAATGCGCGCTCAAATATAACTATTATTTAATTAGACAATAACTATAAACATCGGAACAGTTATTCATAATTTTGACTTTCAATTCCTTAACTCGAAATAATAACTGGCTGAAATTACAAAAATAATAAGGTAGTACATACTTCAAGTTCTTATTCAATTCCATTCTAGCTTCGGTTTATATTGTGAAAGAGCATTACTAACGAGACACACTAAAAAATGGTAGGCTACTGGTATTGATCAATCAACTTACCCGCTTCACCATGCTTCTTATCCCAATTTATTTCGGTATGTGCAGTACATCAATCATCTTACGTAGTAAGTGATGCTAAACGCTCGGCACACAGATTGGTAAGCGAATGGCCACTCCATTCGCTTACCAATCTATGTCCATTTTCAACTAAAAAGATTTCATGTCTCATATATATATAGCAAAAGTTTTTGAGTGAGTGATAATTTTACACAGTATAAGTTCAAATTTGTTTTGTGTGATAACATGATGCAAAAAGTGAAATTGATAATAACTGAAATATTTTTAAATTCTTTTTCGATTAAAAATAAAAAGCTATACATTTAACTTTTCTTTCCCATCGAATTGTTTCAAACCCTGACATTTCTAATTACCATATTTTACGTACAAATTATTTATTCTAAAACATGTAAGCGTTACAGCTATCTTATTGAAGTTCCGCTATATCTTTGGAGAAGAAGTTGTAGGAAGAATTGAAGAAGCAATACCATAATGGTTGGCAGGCAGGTTTCTGTTGCGGCACCTGTGAAGAAAGTATTGTTGATTATTTATTTATTTCCTCAATAAACAAATGAAATACTAGTTCATTCTTTATCTGAATCTCGCCTGAGCACAGGGTTTTTAGGGTTCCGTAGCCAAATGGCAAAAAACGGAACCCTTATAGATTCGTCATGTCTGTTTGTCCGTCTGTCCGTCCGTATGTTACAGTAATTTTTTTCCGAAACTATAAGAGCTATACTGTTGAAACTTGGTGGGTAGATGTATTCTGTGAACCGCATTAAGATGTTGATGCAAAATTTAAAAAATAATAATAAATATTGGGGGCTCCCCATACTTCGAATTGAAATTCAAAAATTGTTTTTTCATCATACACATACATACGTGTGGGGTCTTCAAAAATGTTATCGAGGTTTCTAAAATATTTTTTTCTAAACCGAATAGTTTGCGTGACAGACGCTTCCAAAGTGGAAAAAAGTTGCTCCCCCTCTCTAACTTCTAAAATAAGAAAATGAAAAATCTAAAAAAAACATATATCGTACATTACAATAAAAACTACCAACGAAAATTGTTTTGAACGCGATCTAGTAAGTAGTTTTTTTTTTTTTATACCTCGTAAATCGTAAACCGCTTATTACTGCGTAATCAAAACAAATAACTTAAATCCTTTAATTTCATAAATCAACGGCACGGAACCTTTTGTGCGTGAGTCCGACACGCACTTGACCGGTTTTTTGTTTTGTTGGGGTGAGAAATCATCAAATGATTATACGATTTAGTCAGTAAAAGTCTGATACGCCCTTACGCTCCGCCCAGAGTGAGAGAAGTCATTTGATGATTTTCCATCCCAACAAAAAAAGGGGGGTGAAAGAGAGACAGTACAGTAGGTACTCTGTAATATAATTTTATTTATATATACTGTAGATAAAAACATACCTACATAACAAGCTTTAGCAAAAATATAATTTACACCAATAGGGTAGTTGACTAAAAAACTAATTAGTCCGTCAGTCAGATTTCCAAAAAATACTAGACACGAATTTTTTCTTTTTCATATATACATAAAATGAAGACGACACAGCGCGTTGAAAACTCGTGTAACGTCACTGCACGCCACACTTTTTAGCGACCAGTGTCGTAACCAGCCACCACTCCTGATCTTTGATGCCTTTTATATTTATCAATATTTATTGATTTGATAAAACAAAATATACGTATCCAATATTTTTTTCTATAATCTGAATAACGGACTAAATAGAATATTTTTTTTTTATCCAGGAAACATCCCTATTATAATAGTAGGTACTAGCGATCCGTAACTGTGTTTCACGGGAATTTTAACTTGAATAAGCAAAAGGTTATATCTTATCTTGTTGTATCATGTGTATAAATTTACCTGTTAAACTTCTGCCTAAAGCAGAAGCAGGATTAGCATTTCGCTCCCGTAACACTATCGTGTGACTTGTCGATCTCCAAACGTCGAATATCGATGCTTCACATCTGTAACAAGGAAATAATAAGTACATGCACGAGTGTTGGAGAAATGTGGTCTAGTGACCACATTTCTGAAATGTGGTCACTAGTACATTTGATAACTATATTGTAATGTCTGTATTGCCCCACTGTGTGGTAAAGGCCTTGCTTCCTTCTTTTCAGTTTTCCCAGTGTAATGCATTCGCAGGGCAATCGTTTTTTTCTAGACTTGCTGCGTAGTCATTTTCTATTTGAGATTTTTGCTCGTTTAACCCCCACCGTAAGACAGATTGCAATGAAGATCGCGATGAAGTCGTGGTGGCCTAGTGGTTAAAACACCAGCCTCTCAAGTATGAGTGTGCGGGTTCGAATCCAGGTCAAGCAAGTCTTAATGTAACTTTCCTAACGTTATATGTACTTTCTAAGTATATCTTGTACACCATTGACTGAAGGTGAAGGAAAACATCTTGAGGAAACCTGGACTTTATAAGTCTGAAATCACCAACCCGCATTGAACAAGCGTGGTGATTACGCTCAATCCTTCTTTGTATGAGAGGAGACTTGTGCCCAGCAGTGGGACGATAAAAGGTTGATGATGATGATGTAAGACAGACGTAGGAGTAATCTAGATATAATTGATAATTAAGTAGTTCATAACCAAAAGGTGTTCAATAAAAGCTTTATTTGAACAACCAATTTTTAAAAAGTTACTGAAAATTGATATATGTATAATGTATATGTTATGAACCATCAAGGAATTTTGTCATAATATTCATTTCATCTCATCCTTTGACTAAAGGATTTGTTGAAACTAATAAGAAAACCTCTGTTCTATTCTTTTATGTAATTTTGGAGGCGCCGATGGACCGGTCGGCCCGGAAGGCCGTCTATTGGCTGAAATAATTGAATGACTAAATGTAATTTATGCAATAAGGTAGTCATAGTTTACTTGACTAGGAAGATTGGCTTATGGGTAAATAATAACAGTTGCATGAGTCGATTAATCAGGTTAAATTTACGCCTGTCGCAGTTCTTTGGGCCTTGAAAAGCCTTGTCTTGCCAGATGCAGGACAATATGATAAATATTACGAAGGACAATAGTCCTTGTCAATTTATCATATTTTCGTAAAAAAATCACATAACACAAAACAATAGTATTACCCACTGTATGTGTTATGGAGATTTTTCTCTAGTGCTTAACAACAATCCCGCCTGATGTTAAGCAGTGATACAATAGTTGATGGTAAAGCAAGCTAGTTTATTAAGAGCCTAATCACACAAAAAAAGAGTGAATAAGAATGTTAATCCCAACAATACGACCAACAATGCTGCGACGGAGGGTCCACGACCAAACTCCCGACAGAACAACATCGGCATATCGTACGCGGCACACATTGCAACAACCTTCCCCGATCCGCCCTCCGTACGGCTTCTCTTATCTGGTGGGTGGTAACTTTTGCCGACAACCGATATCATGGCCTACCACCACCAGTTCAGATCAGTTACAAACTATAAAATACTAATGTTCAGGTACATTGTTTGGTAGTAGCTTACCGTATCATGAGTGTAGGCACTGGCGAATGCACGGCTGCCTCCAACTCTAGCGTTGCTAGACTGGACGCGTACCCATTGCTAAAGTTGAGCACGTGGTTGGCAGTGAAGCCGGGAACCTGAAAGTTAAGTATTGTTAGTTGTTTTCATTAATTTAAAACAGTTTTTATAGTAGTCATTGAAATATGAGAATAAGTACTAGACGTGTACTTCTTCCTTCTTCCTCAGCCTATAGATGTCCACTGCTGGACAAAGGCCTCCCCCAAGGCTTTCCACGATGACCGGTCTTGTGCTGCCCGCATCCATCGGCTTCCCGCGACCTTCACCAGGTCATCGGTCCACCTTGTTGGGGGTCTCCCTACGCTGCGTCTTCCAGTACGTGGCCGCCACTCCAGAACCTTGCTGCCCCATCGGCCATCGGTTCTACGAGCAATGTGCCCTGCCCACTGCCACTTAAGTTTAGCGACTCGCAGAGCTATGTCGGTGACTTTGGTTCTTCTGCGGATCTCCTCATTTCTGATTCGATCACGCAGAGAAACTCCTAGCATAGCTCTTTCCATTGCCCTTTGTGTGACTCTGAGCCTTCGTATGAGACCCATTGTGAGCGACCACGTTTCAGTTCCGTAAGTCATCACTGGCAACACACACTGGTCAAAGACTTTAGTCTTGAGACACTGTGGTATCTTGGACGACGAGAAGATGTAGCGTAGCTTCCCGAACGCTGCCCAACCGAGCTGGATTCGCCGAGACACCTCTTTCTCGAAGTTGGACCTACATAGTTGGACTTTCTGTCCCAGGTATATATACTCGTCAACAACTTCTAGTGCAGAGCAACCAACTACAATTGGAGTGGGTGCGACATGAGAGTTCGACATGATCTTCGTCTTATCCATGTTCATTTTTAGACCCACTTGTTGGGAAGCTCTGCTGAGGTCATTGAGCATTTTGCCCAAGTCTTCCAGGGTCTCAGCCATGACCACGATATCATCTGCGAAGCGGAGATTAGTGATGTACTCGCCGTTGATGTTGATGCCAAGTCCTTTCCAGTCCAGGAGCTTGAAGACATCTTCCAACGCAGCAGTGAACAATTTAGGAGATATGACATCTCCTTGTCTCACTCCACGCTGCAGTTGGATCGGTTTCGAGTCCTGATCCTGGAGACGGACTGACATGGTGGCGTTTTTGTACAAACACTTTATCACCTCAATGTATCGATGGTCAATTTGGCACCGCTGGAGAGACTGTAGCACCGCCCAAGTCTCAATCGAATCGAAGGCCTTCTCATAGTCCACAAACGCCAAGCATAGTGGTTTGTTATACTCCTCGGACTTCTGTATAACTTGCCGCAGCGTATGAATGTGGTCTATGGTGCTAAAGCCTTTTCGGAAGCCTGCTTGTTCGGGAGGCTGGAAGTCGTCGAACCTGCGAGCGAGACGATTCGTGATGACCCTAGAAAACAGCTTGTAGACATGGCTCAGGAGGGATATCGGTCTGTAGTTTTTCAGGAGGGTATTGTCACCTTTTTTGAAAAACAAAACCACCACGCTCCTGTGCCACGCCTTAGGCGTTTCGCCTTTAAGAATGACGGAATTAAATAGTTTCTGAAGCGCTTTAAGAACCGGTTTGCCACCCGCTTTCAGAAGCTCAGCCGTAATTCCATCATCTCCAGCCGCCTTATCGTTCTTGAGCTGTTTCAGGGCCATACCAATCTCGTACAGGCTGACGTCCGGGATATCGTCGGTGTAGTGTCGGGTTAGTCTGGCTCTAGGATCATTAGCCAGGCTTACAACAGGTGCGTGTGTTGATGTGTATAACTCTCCGTAGAATTTCTCCATCTCACCCAAAAGCTCGGGCTTGGAAGTGACGATCCTACCATCCCCAGTCTTCAGCTTCGCAAGTAGACTCTGTCCAACAGACAATTCTCGTGCGAACACTTTGGAGCCTTTGTTCCGCTCGATAGCCTCTTTAATACAATTTGTATTAAATTGGCGTATATCGCGAGTCAGAGACTTTGAGATCTGTCTGTTAAGGCATCTGATGCGCGAAGCGTCATCAGGGGATTTTAAGATCACCTCCCGTCTTTCTTCCATTAGCCGGCGGGTGGGACCGGAGATCTTCTTCTGTCTTTTTGAACGGAGGGTTTTGTAGAACTTAGACCCTTCCGTTTGGAGAGTTTCCACAAACCTGTTGTTGTAGTCGTCCACATCTACGCATTCACCGAGGCATTCGAAGCGGTTTTGTAGTTCGATCTGAAAGCTCTCGGGGTTTTGGAGTTGTGTTGCCGCTGGACGGAGCGTAGACTTCATAAGTCGAGAGCGTTCGAGCCTAATGTTGAGGTTCAAGATGCCTCTAACAATACGGTGATCACTCCCGGTTTTTACCGCATGGATCACGGAGACGTCGTTGAACACTTGCCTTCTCGTTGACATTATGAAGTCTATCTCGTTTTTGGTCTGACCATCGGGGCTGAGCCAGGTCCACTTGCGGTGCAATGGTTTCCTGAAAAAAGAATTCATCGCAAAGAGTCCTTCCCTTTCCATGAAATCCATTAGCATCTGACCTCTGGGATTCCGATTTCCAACTCCAAATTGCCCCACTTTCGTCTCGTCCGCCTCTCGCATGCCCAGTTTTGCGTTAAAGTCCCCCATGACAACGGTGTAGTGGGTTTTGGAGGAATGTATGGCTCTACTGACGTCCTCATACATAGCCTCCACCTCATCGTCAGAGTGTTTAGACGTTGGGGCGTAGACCTGTATAACCTTTAACGAATATCGTTTTGTTATTCTCAGTACAAGGTACGCCACCCGAGTCGAAAGGCTCCCGACTTTAACCACGTTGTTCACGAGGGACTTGTGGACAATAAACCCGACACCACCCTGGGACAGCTGGTCGCCTTCCCGGAAATAGAGCAGGTTGCCAGACCTCAGGATTATCGAGTCCTCTCCCTCTCTTCGGACTTCAGATAACCCCACAATGTCCCAGCGCAACCGGCTCAGTTCTTCCTCCAGTTCGACAATCTTTTCATCGGTCCGTAGTGTGCGCGTGTTAAATGTTGCCAGGGCCAAAGGTCGTCGTTTGTGATGGTAGCCGGATCTCTGCCGGAGATTCTTAGCACCCCTTGCTCCGCCGTAACCAAGTCCGCTACCGTAGACTGGAATAGCGGAGCTGCCGGGGACTAGGGGCCTGGGCTGTATCGTGTGCATCATTGGGGGGGTTTGCCATAATCCCCACGCTTGGCAGGCGGGTTGGGGATCGCAGTGATTTGATATTACACAGGAGAAGCGCTGCTGCCCGCTTCCCTGGTGATTTCCCTTAGTCGCCTCTTACGACACCCACGGGAGGATATGGGTTGGTACAATTCTAGGCCCGGTACCACACGGGGTACGTGTACTAGGTCATTCGAAAGATTTGCTACGGATTCAACATGTTATTTTTGATGCTGAGTCAGTTAGGAAGGTTTCTTTATTTTGTTTTTATTAGGTATGCAAATAGATAATCGTTTATTTTTGTGAAATTCAACTCTATTAAATAAATATTTCTTACAAGAACTATTAATCAAAATATTCGCCGTTATTAGTCCTTTGCCATTTACTGGGTAGCAAATAAATGCCTTCACCATAGAAATTCGGTGGTTTTGAAGCAAAATCGTTAGCGGGCTATTTTCGGACATCTTCAACGTTTAATGAGTGGTTGCTTCTTTAAATATGACGACATTGTTCCAAATAAGTGATATTAATCAGAAGGAGCTAAGTCTGATGAATATGCCACATGACATACAACTTCTCAGCCTAAACACTGAAAATGAGTTCCTGGGCTGATTTTGCTGTATGTAGACGTGAATTATCAATTATCATGTACCAACATTACTTTTCGCCTTCCTTTTCACGTTTATGTTCTTTTTCCTCCATATTATCACTTAATTTCATCAGCTAGGCCTAGTAATGCTCAGCTGTAACGGTTTAACCAGATTCGAGAAGCTCGTAATAAATGATTCCTTTCCAATCCCACCAGACACAGAGTAAAACTTTTTTGCGTGAATATTCGGTTTTGTTACTGATATGGATAGCTTTCCTGGTTCAACCCATGCTTTTTACGTTAAGGATTGTCATATAAAACCATTTTTCATTACCCTTAATGATTTTATGCAGAAAAAAGCAATTACATTCAAATGGCAACTCTTTGTTTTTTTATTTCTTCTGTCAGTTTATGAGGAATGGATGCATTTGAAGTGCTTGGTAAGTAACCCCTAACTATTCTGCAAGTTCTTCTTGATTTTGATATCGACTTTCATTCAGTGAAACCTAAAGTTCTTCATCCGCAAATGTTTTGACTGCACCTGTATGTTATCAAGACTAAAATTTTCAACACGAAATTTTGCCAACCATATCAAATTAATCAATTCCATAGCTTGAGCAATATTTTTATTCACTTGAAAACAGAACAGAATGCAATGGCGTAATTGTTGCTTCTCCAAATTTGTTTCATAAAATAGATACACAGGGAACTACTTGAAAATTATTGATATAACTATTGCAATGACCACGATACACTTATTATACAAAATGGCGGACGAATTGGATGCGTTCAAGTATTTTGTTGCATATAACCAACTTTAAGGCCAGTTTTTACTTCTTCTTCTTTTCAGCCTAAAGAGCCTTTCAATTATTTGGGTTGCCAAAATCCCCATAGTTTCTACTTGTACTACAAATCTGTTCATGTTTGGACACCATCCTGCATGATGCTATACTTGCTAGGAGGGACCGTAACAGATGGCAAACTATCATAAAGTTAAAGATAATACTACAGGGACATTACAACCCACAGTAATGAGGAGAACAACTTGAGGAGGACGTCCCACACTGATTAGTTGAAGTCATAACTCACCATTTGCTCGTTGACGTACCACGTGATGTTGGCAGCGGGAAGTGAAGGTGGTGATGAACAGTTCGCCCTTATGTGGTCCCCGCCGATGTAGGAGATACGATCTGTTGTCACATTTGGACTTGTCAGAGGCGGTTCTGTGCGGAAGGAAGAGAATACAATTTAGTACAGTTTTGAATATATTTTTAGTCTATTTAAAATAGATACATAGATTTAGTCCCCTCTATTCATAAACGAACCCGCACACTCATACTTGAGAGGCTGTTGTTTTAACCACTAGGCCACCACGACTTGTGATTTCAGGTCAGGCAAGTACCAATGTAAGTTTTCTATGTTATATATATGTACTTTCTAAGTATATCTTGGACACCAATGACTGACTGTAAGGTGAAGGAAAACATCTTGAGGAAACCTGGTCTTTAAAACTGAAATCGCCAACCCGCACTGAGTAAACGTGGTGATTACGCTTAATCCTTCACTGTGTGAGAGGAGACCAGTGATTAGCAGTGGGACCATAAAAGGTTGATGATGATGATAATGATGATGATGATGATGATTGATAAACGTTTCTGAAAGTTAACTAGTGATTAGAGACTGTTTAACCATACATGTTTGACGTTTGCACGTCACTTAACTTTAATCATCGTTAAAGAATAAGAAAAAAAGAAATAAGTTACCATACAACACCTACGAAAAAATTACCGGTCGAAACATGCCTGCTACAGCACTGTCCTATATAAGAAGAGTCAGACCTCCCGGCAAACATCGCCAGAACTGTATTGGAGCTGTATCGTAGTGAAAATTAATTTAATTCGAGAGTAACTTAAAATAATATACATACAATGGAAACATGAATTTGACTAGATCTTAGTCAATTTGCTTATCAAGTCAACTAAGTTTCTTGAATGTACCTAACTGAGAATGTTCGCATAGAAATTGCGACATTACTGAAGGATATGGATGTTACATTGAACTTTTTGCGAAAATGGTAATAAGCTTGTACAAGACCGGTAGCGTTGAGTCAACGTAAAATCGGATGATTTTCATAGACCAAAGTCGACCATTGTTGTATAAAGCCAAACATATATTACAACTGCAACATGCCACATGTATTGCATTATGGTACAAAAAGCCCAATATCACTTTTTTTTTAATGGGTAATCCTTTTTTTTTGGAATGGGAAATCATCAAAAGACCGCTCCTGGTCTGGGCGGAGCGGAAGGGTATGTCAGACTTTTACTGACTAAAATCCACCCGTGTTTCTTCACTTGCCTATGCGCCAGGGCCACGGTTTCTTTTTTAAACAACCCGCAACTCTGATCCAAGTGGCATCGGTCTTCGTAGACTCCGTCATGATATTATGCTGACATCTCTTTGAGGCGCGCGTGAAACACAACGCGCCGACGACTCGGGCCTGTTCCTTACCGGGCGGCGAGCTGCCCACTGCTTACCGTCCGCAAGCCCGCGCCTACGGTGGATAAATGGGTAATCTTTAAGTGACCTCTTCCGCTCTAGTAGGAGCGGAAGGGCACGTTAGACTATTACTGATTACAATCGACCAGTGTTCCTTCACTTGCCTGTGCGTCAGGGCCACTGTATCTGTTTCGAGCATGTCGCGGTCCTGGTAGAACCCGGTGTGTACCGTATACCGTCCATTATTCGAGATAAGCTTTTCCCATGCATCATCACTTCGATCAGTTATATGCTCGCTTCCAGAAGATTTCTTGGACCTTCCAGCGGAAGTCATCAGTCAACCTTGTCTAGCCTTCCAATGCTAAAATTTTCCTTGCGCAAACGCCATTCCAGAATCTTTCAGTCCCATTGGCCTTTAATCTGTGAGCAACGTGCCCTGACTACTGCTACAAAAACTTCGCTAAAATCCTACGATGCTTATATAGGAGTATTTTTGCATAACGGAGCGACCTGCCCAAACGTGCGTCTACCTTATAAAAACAGTTATAGACGAAAAAAGCGCCCATCTGCGTTTACTGATTGCTGCAAACTGAAAGCCCCGTGCTCTCATTGAAATCGAACCGATCGGTTATTTTTGCCGACAAAAAGCCAGCTGTACTGTGAATATGCAATATTTCAGGGAAGCTCATAAAAGATTTAGCGAAAGGGTACTGGTGGCAGATGGTGAGCGGCCCTTTCTCACTGATAACTGGACGCTTTTGTTTGAAACTATATAATTTGGGAAGTGAAGTTCGATGTGAATGATTCTGCGGATTTGTTTATGAGTTTTGATTGATTGTTGGATTATGTTGTAACAAATAACTAAGAAATGTTTTCATTCGTGTAAGTAGGCGTGTAGAAGCACTTCTAGAAGAGGTCGAACCTCCTTTCTTAGAGTTAAGTCTCTTTTGAAGTCGAGTCATAGTTTTGGTCAGATTTTGTGAAGACAATGTATGAAACCAAACAGATTGAGTGAACCTATCAATTTAGTGCAAGCATTTGTCAGTAATTTTGGAGCTTGACTCATAGCTTAACAATATGATGAACATTACCAAAAAAGGACATTTGAGTGGGAAGCATAAAGTAGTGTAACTGCCAGTTTTTTTTTTCATAAGTTATAAACTAGCGCTTGACCGCAATCCCGCCTGATGGTAAGCAGTGGTGCGATCGTTGATGGTAAAGCACGCTAGTTTATTAAGAGCCTATTCACTCTAACCTTGAAGACACTCAAATTGAAAAAAAGACTACCAACATAGTCTCACAATCAACATAATCTTAGTCACTAGGTATAACTAAAATAATGAAAATATTAAATAACGTGAAAACGTAAATGAAAATGTAATTAATGGCGGGCGATAAACAGGTTAGGTTAAGTTATAAACTAGCGCTTGACCGCAATCCCGCCTGATGGTAAGCAGTGGTGCGATCGTTGATGGTAAAGCACGCTAGTTTATTAGGAGCCTATTCACTCTAACCTTGAAGACACTCAAATTGAAAAAAGACTACCAACATAGTCTCACAATCAACATAATCTTAGTCACTACGTATAACTAAAATAATGAAAATATTAAATAACGTGAAAACGTAGATGAAAATGTAATTAATGGCGGGCGATAAACAGGTTAGGTAGCTTGTCGCCCGCATAAGTTTCGATACCGTCGAAAAACTATCCTATATATTAATCTTCATTATAAACCATATGTGAGCTAAAATGCGACATCGACATCGATTCGAAATGCATTCAGTATTTCTTTCTTTTTTTTTTGTGCGTAACACTAACTAATATACATCCAACACAAAGTTTCTCGTTTTTAATATTAGTGAAAAATTAATTATAAATAATAGTTATTTAAAAAAATATGCTACTGAAGTCATGCATGAACTTGTCAAATTTGCGTTTACGCCCACGTGTTTAAACTATTCTGAAAAAATATTGAAAATTATACCAATAATTTTATTGTTATATTTATTGGAGGACGTGCGGTCATAGGAATGGCCACACGTTGTGATATGGCCCGCTATGTATGCGTACACACGAGCGGCATGCGTCAATGGTACAAACAATTACGTCGATACCCTTTGCGAGTTGCAAGCGGACTGATATCAGTCGGGACTACTGCGAATGTACATAGAATAGAATAGAATAGAATAGAATACTCTTTATTATGTGCACCATATAGATTACAGAACATAAATAAAAATATTTTACAAAGGGTGACACAATGGGCGGTCTTATCGCTAAGAGCGATCTTTTACAGACAACCTTTGGATGGAATTCTAAGGGGAAGGATAAAGAAATAATGTAGGTAGTCTACAGTGTACTATTTACATAGATTATACAATAAATATATACGTTAAGTGTATACTAGTTTAAATAATTTTATACATCTAATTAATAAATATTATACAAGAGCATAATAAAATATAATAATATGTTTAAAGAGAGAGGAAGTGCTTTTTTATCATAGTTTTAAAAGTAAACAGTGTTTGAGCACGTCTTACGGACACGGACAAGGCATTCCAAAGCCGAACTGCTTGTACAGTAAAGGATTTATCATAGAAACTAGTGTAACTCAGATATCTATTATGTGTGTCATGAAGGAACTTGAAACGTTCTTTAAGATAAGAGGGGGTCTTAGGATTAAACAAAATGTTGTAGAGCTGAAATAGTATATGAGAATTCCGGCGAAGACGTATAGGAAGCCACTTAAGCTTTGAACGAAATTCAGATATGTGATCATATTTGCGCAGGCCAAATATAAATCTTATGCAAAAGTTTTGAAGTCGCTCAAGTTTATCTAGTTGTGCCTCAGTAAGATCTGGATAACTGACATCTGCGTAGTCAAGGATAGGAAGTAGAAGTGATTGTGCAAGCGCAGTTTTAGTGGCAGTAGGAAGAAAGTTCCGCAACCGTCTCAGAGACTTACCAGATGCAAAAATTTTGCGACTGATATCCTGTAGCTGTGGATCCCAGGAAAGATGCTTGTCAATCCAAACCCGAAGGTTCTTAACCTTATCACTGAACGAAATAGCAGTACCATTAAATTGAACTTGGGGAAGTCGCGACCAGTCTATCCTGGGGAACATCCTTGAACTGCCAATAACAATGACCTGAGTCTTCGATGGGTTAACATGTAACCCATGCGCCTCACTCCACTCACAGATTGAGAACAAATCTTTGTTGATAGTTTGAATGGCATCAGCTAAATCTGAGTAGCCAGCTTGTTTATAAATCTGAAAATCATCTGCATAAAGGTGGTAGGATGAAAGAAGGTTTTTGGTGATGGAGTTGATAAATATTGCGAAAAGTAAAGGAGATAAAACGCCGCCCTGAGGTACACCGGCAGAAGTATAGCACCACGAAGAGCAAGACTCTTCTATGAATATACGTTGCCGACGGCCATACAGGTAACTACGAAACCAGTCAATCGCCGTTGGAGATATGTTAAGCGAGCAAAGCATGCCAAGAAGGATATCGAAATCGACATTGTTGAATGCATTACTAAAATCCAGTAAGCAAAGAACCGTCAGATTTCCCTGTTCCATACCCAAGCGTATGTCATCAGTGACATTCACTAAAGCTGTCGTGGTACTGTGACCAGGACGAAAACCAGATTGGAAAGGATTCAGTAAACTATTCTTACAAAGAAAAGTACTAAGTTGATGATGGAAAAGACGTTCTAGGAGCTTGGAGAGGAAAGGCAAGATGGACATGGGACGGTATTCAGAAAACGAAGTTGGATTGGATTTTTTGGGTAACGGAATGACTTTGGCATCTTTCCACATCGATGGAAAGGCACCATAGGATACAGAGTAGTTAAGGATATAGCACAGGACAGGAAGGATCTCGTCGAGGACAGGGGGTATCATTTTCCGACTTACACAATCACTACCGATTGCGTTGGACGTGATCGAAAGTATGCTCTTCTTAACATCACAATCAGTGAATTGACTAAAAATAAATGGGTCATGATCCGGAGTTGGAAGGTTCGAAAGGTTGTTAATTGTAGTCGCCTTTATGATCCCATTACAGTGGGACGAAGAGGAGAAGTGTTGATTCAGTAGATCAATATTTAAGTCCTTGGGAAGCGATTCTTGGCGTGATTTTCCAACACCCATGGATTTGAGAAATTTCCAGACTTTTGCTGGATCTCCGTTTTCAACGGAAGTGTGGATATAACGGCGTTGTGCATCTCTACATACCTTATTGCAGCGATTGCGTGCATCAACAAGGATTTTCCAGTTCGAAGGCGAGGGTCGGCACTTATATTTAATTTTAGTCACAGCCTTTCTGTGCATGATAGCCCTAATATCATCAGTAAGCCATGGCGCCGGAAGGTGTTTCATTTTCACTGCACGGATTGGAGACATACATACTTGTATGTCTCGGGCCCTTTTTTTCTTTTGTTTGGGATGGGAAATCATCAGCCCGCGCCTACGGTGGCCGGAAGTTCGATGATGTCTCCCGACCAGGGCGTCTCCTGCGGCGGCTAATGGCGTGAGGGCGCTGGGTTTCCCTTTGCCTCACGCACTCTGCCTCCTCTTTTGCTACGGCCTGATAATATGCACTCTCGATCTGGCCCATGACCTGGACGGCAGAGATTGCCACCGATCGCCGCTACGAGGACACGGCGGTGCTGTACCTAAGCCGGGCATACCTTCACCGTATGCTCCACCGTATCCTCATGGCGATCCACACTATAGTGATACTCTCTTTCGTCCCGCCTTATCTGGAATAGGAACCTCCCGAAACAACCGTATCCGCTGAGGACCTGCGTCAGGCGGAAGGTGAGGGCGCCATGGTGCTTCTCTAGCCACTCCTCAAAGAGAGGACTTACCGCCGCTTTTGTGGAGTGCCCATGTCTCGGGCCCTCGATTTATAGTAGTAGTTGGGCGTAACAGTTGAGTTCAGTCGGTAACAGTTCAAAGTAATCTTTTATCTCCTGGTGTAAAAGTATCCATGTCAACTTGCCCGTGGAAAAAGGTGCAATGTCACTGAGCCTGACTTATAATGTTAAATGAAACAGCTCGGTCATTAAACTTTACACAGGACAATAGCCCTTTCCATAAGTCGTGAATTAGTTTGCCCCTGCCACTACCAGATTAGCAACAGACCTAATTAAACAAAATAAAGCGAAATGAACATTATTAAATTAATAACCGCCACCTTTTATTACTCTCCAAAAAGCTGGCAAATTATTCAAAGAAACTAGGGAGGAATTTAAAAGAAAATTTGTTTCACAAGACATTAACCCTCTTCGTTGGTAAGAAAACACTGCAATTTATTTATGTAAATGCTGGTTACAGGATTTTTGCATATTTTTCCTCGAAACTTCCAGCGGAATGAATTAAAATTTGGAGATTTTTGTGAACAGCTGCTGGGATTAGGTGTAGGCCTGAATAATGTTGTTTGTTGTCTTTAGACTAAGCCAAATCTGCGGATTATAGAAAATGAGGAGGTGCGAAGAAGGCCGTTTTAATTTTGAATCGATGGAATCTTCCGGGTATATGGCGAGGCTAGTTTAGAACAGGTAACCTGGTGAATGCGGCAAGAATCCGTTGGATGTGGGAAACAGAACCGATCAAAGTAGCGGTTATTGGGGGAGGCCTATATAAAAGGTCTAGCAGTGGTCCCCTTACAATAAATTGTTGAAGTGATGATTATAATAAAAGCTTTTCCTCATCTTGCGGATGAAGCGTTTCGTCTTGTCTTTTATATACCACGTGCATGGAAGGTCTGGACCAATTTGCCGCAGCTGCAGCGGTCTTCACGTCAGATTATAATGCAAGTGCCTTGAATAAGCACACATATAATGTAAATAACATTTGCATTACTGATTACCATCAGGCGGGATTATGTTCAAATAATAATTTACAACTATATAAAAAAGCGTCTTGTTCAGCCTATAAAGATCCGCTGCTGGACAAAGGCTCCCCAAGGCTCTCCACGATGACAGGTCTTGTTCTCAGCATCCATCGCCTTCACGCGACCTTCACCAGGTCATCGTTCCAACTTGTTGGGGGCCTCCCTACGCTGCGTCTTCCAGTACGTAGCCGCCACTCCAGAACTTTACTGATGTATCTATGACTCGCATAGAAATTTCACAAGTTAGACTATATACAATTATAAAAATTAGAAACTTAAATAAAAAAATAATTGCTAAGTACGAGTCGGACTCGCGCCCTGGACATTATCTATAAAAAAAAGAAAAAAAAAGTTATAACCTGGAAGATTTGTATGAGACCCAAAAACTCCTATCTCATCATGATGTGTAAAAACAAGTGTCGCATCGCTGGTATTCAAATAGAATCTGCTATGACGTCAAAGACAGTTATAGAAATAAACAGGTAAATGTAATCCATTACAGGTAATAGGTTGTTTTTTAATTACATTACAATTTCGTACTTAATATAATTAAGAAACTCACCGACTACTACCATCATGGCCGCCTTGATGTCCGTATGGAACAATGGGGCATCAGCTGACACTTCACACTGGTACTCCCCCGTCAAAGTCCGGTCTACCTCTGTTAACACCACCCGGTTTTGATCTGATGCTGCTACCTGTGTGACAAAACGGATGATTCTTTATGAGCAATATACCAGTATCAAACTTGTTGGTAGGTACGGCCTTTAAACCATTTAGTGTAATAATCATGTCCATTGAGAATATTCTGCAAGATACACAAGCAGCTGGATGAGAATTTCTGAAAATACATATTGTTTTTTTTTTACATTATAAACTAGTGCTTCACTGTAATCTCGCCTGATGGTAAGTAGTGCTGCAATCGTTGCTGGTAAAGCGCGCTAGTTTATTAAGAGCCTATGCACTTAAAAAAAAAAACTGAGCGAATAGGAAGGAAGACGGCAGTTGAGCAAGGTGATGCAATGTTAAACCCAACAACACGACCAAAGATGCTGCGCCAGAGAAATTGATCTGGAGACCAGTCAAGACCAAACTCCTAACACAACAAAATTTGGTGCTTCGTACCCGGCACACATCGCAACACGACTGCTCAGACCCGTCCGTTTTTTTGGTGTGGAGGAGGAATCGGTCTTCGTGGACCCCGTCACGGTGTGCGATGTGTGATGTGATGTGCAATGTGCGGACGGTCCGCAAGCCCGAATTAGCATACTCCTTAGACAGTTTAGACGTTATTATAAACTTGGCTACTTACGTCAATTTACGTAAATTTACTACAACATAACTAATACTATAATAAATTTATCTGATAATCTACTCACATCAACTTTAATTTCAGCTACAGGGAAGACCTTCGTTGCGGGAGATTCTTTCGGCACAAACCGATAGAATTCTATCATGTTTCTATACCATCTGATGGAGTACAACTGTGCCCCTTCCAGTTCATAGGAGCACAGTAGATCCGCGTCTTGGCCCGTTAGCACCGCTTTAGGCACGTGGATTTGAAGCGATTTCAGCGAATTCACCGTACCTGGGAACAAAATTGAAATTGTCAGTACCTTCTGCCTTCACAAAGTATTAGGTAAGTTTATTGACTGTGGCTGTGTGGTAGATGGAAATCCTAATTTTTGTAAAAGTGAGATTAAGTACATTGAAACTTGTACTTCAATAGGATATTTTACCTCTATTCCTAATTTAACACATTAATGTTTATTGAATGCAAACTACATATGCTGCAAATTATGCTTTATAATGATTTTAAAAATGTTTTTTTTTATATATATATAATTATAAACTAGCGCTTGACTGCAATCACGCCTGAGAAGCAGTGCAGCGGTAAGCAGTGATGCAATCGTTGATGGTAAAGCGCGCTAGTTTATTAAGCCCATTCACTTAAAAAATCTTATTGAATACAACACGACCAACGATGCTGCGCCAGAGGGAGATTGATCTGAAGACCCTCCATGACCAAACTCCCGACACAACAACATTTGGCGCATCGTACCCGGTACACATCCCAACACAACTGCTCAGACCCGTCCTCCGAACGGCTTGACCAGACATCATGCCGGAACACGACAAATTGCTTGGCGGCAAGACTTTGTCTGGTGGGTGGTAACTTCTGCCGGCAGCCTATGTTATGGCCTACCACCGAGAAAAACTACTACTACTACTATTACTTGTTGAACTTGGTTATATTAAATCTAATGATAGGACATTTTTTCTGATGTTTACTTTCACCGTTTTGAGAGCAATGTGGTGATGAAATAAATTTGAGGAGATTAGAGGAAGGCCTTTGCTCAGCGGAGGTGGAGGCATGGATTACAAATAAAAAAAAAAAAAAAAATATGGTATGACAAGGCCGTCGCTGGTTCGTTCTGTTTTAAATCAAATCAAGATACTTATATATCATCATCATCCAAGCGTTAATCCCAGTCGCATCCGAAGCCTCTTCAGCTTTGGAGTCTGGGGTCCGCTTTACCAGTCAAACTGCCGATATGGCTAAACTTCGCCATTTTCCGTGAAGCGACTGCCGTCTGACCTCCACAACCCGAAGGCGACATCGAAGCATTGCAGTTAGACCAATTGTTGGACTTTTGAGGGCTCCAAGAACCCGTAACGACTGCCACTAGATATTCGTATGGCAACCGGGACCAACGGCTTAACGTGCTTTCCGAGGCACGACCAGACCAGTGCAAATATTCATATTCATGCATACAAATATTTGCACTGTGCGGGGATCGAACCCGCGCCACCTGGCGCAGCGGCCGCGTCCGCTACCGCTACGCCACGGAGGCTGTCAAGATATATATAACGAGATAAATTATTTTTTCAATTACCTTTGAATTCTGTACCTTTCCAAAATTAGTAATGACAAAAAAGCTACCTCTTTTATTTTAAATGGATCGTTGTAGTTAACTTTATAACTCTTTTTAACAAAAAAGCATAAGCGTCTTCCCACTGGCCTTTACCTAACAGTAACTAACTTATGAAAAAAAGAAAAATACCCGAAACTTGCCAAAAAATTAAATGTATGAAGGAAAAAGACATTGCTGGACTGAATAATAAAGTCAGTCGTAATAGGCAATTTGTTTTCATTGTCACTTTCTCTGACACTACGTATAAAAGTTAATAACTCACTTCGAGGCACTGACAATGACGAAACAGTATCTTCTTTATTTTTTTTTTTTTGCCACAGTAAAAAGCAACAAATTTCAGAGGTACTTTTTTTTAGGTGAGAACTGTGTAGTTTAAATTTTATGTTGACCGTGTTTTGTTTCTGTAACATTTTCATTTACTTTTTTTAAAGTCTCGTGTTGATGGAAATCGGGGTGCTGAATAAAATGAATGTTTATGGCCTGTAACATTAATTATCATGCTAATTATTATACTATGGGAGGGATGGTAGATACTCTGAACCGAGAATAGTAAGGATTGACAGAGGTCATTTGATACAGAACATTCTGATGATTCTAGTTCATATTATTTCAGTTATCCTAATGCGGTATATCTGCGGTAATCTTTGAAACTACCTGTCAGAGGGCTTAGTGTGAGTTTTAATCCATACTAATACTATAAATGCGAAAGTAACTGTCTGTCTGTCGGTCTGTCTGTCTGTCTATTACGCTTTCCCGCTTGAACCTCTCAACCGATTTTGATGAAATTTGTCACAGACAATCTTTAGACCCTGAGAAAGAACATAGGCTACCTTTTATCCCGAAAAAGTTGATGTTCCCGAGGGAAATCTAAAAAGCGCGATATAACCGAACTCCACGCGGGCGAAGCAGTGGGCGGAAAGCTAGTCAGTCTATAATATTGTCACTGTTGGGACATAGGCATCCTCCGTGTGAGAGGAAGTGGGCCGTAATATACCACGTTGGCCCAATGCAGGTTGGTAGATGTCACATGTCTTTGAAGTTTTTGGCCCTAGGACATACCGGTTTCATCGCGATGTTTTCTTTCACCATTGATTCAACGTTAACGCGATCGAAACGTTCTGAAGTCGGTCTTGGTGATTGAGGCGCTACACAAACTCCGCTTGGAGGAGCCCAAATATAGCGCTGAACGTCATAAAAGTTAATAAAAGGAATATCATACTAGGCCCGCTAATCTATATCTATACTATTATCTCGGTGGTAGGCCATAACATCGGCTGCCGGCAGAAGTTACCACCCACCAGGCAAAGTCTTGCCGCCAAGCGATTAGTCGTGTTGATGATGTCTGGTGAAGCCGTACGGAGGACGGGTCTGAGCAGTTGTGTTGTTGTGTCGGGAGTTTGGTCGTGGAGAGTCTCCAGATCAATCTCCCTCTAGCGCAGCATCGTTTGGTCGTATTGGTCTTGGGTTTAACATTGCATCACCTCGCTCAACTGCCGTCATCCTTCCTATTCCTAAGTATTTTAAGTGAGTAAGCTTAATAAACTAGTGCGCTTTACCATCAACGATTGCATCACTGCTTACCATCAGGCGAGATTGCAGTCAAATACTAGTTTATAATTATATATATAAAAAAAAAACTAATATATAAAGCTGAAAAGTTTGTATGTTTGAATGCGCTAATCTCAGGAACAACTGGTCCGATTTGAAAAAATTCTTTTTGAGTTAGATAGCCTATTAACCCCGGAAGGCTTTAGGCTATATAACATTACGATAGTTTGGAAATATATTTTAGGAATCGAACAAGAACAAGAAAGTTAGAAAGAAGGCTGAGAGAATACAAAGTAATAGTGCAGACAGGCGATACGATGCTACGGGATGTGAAGCGGCGGACTAGCGTATTATTTTTTGTCCATCTTACTCTTCTTCTTCTGTTTCAGCCTATAGGGATCCACTGCTGGACAAAAGCCTCCCCAAGGCTTTCATTGCATTAGAGAGATTTGCCATAATCCCCACACTTGGCTGGCGGGTTGGGGATCACAGTAATTTGATATTCCACAGTAGAAGTGCTGCTGTCCGCTTCTCTGGTGAAAGTTTCCTTAGTCGCCTCTTACGACACCCAGAGCAGGATATGGGTGGGTACTATTCTAAGCCCGGTATCACACGGAACCATCCTACTCAGTAGATAAAAAAAAAAAATCACGCTTTAAGTTGCGAGCAGAATCTAGTTTAAGTTAGCTAAGGTTAAGCTTAAAGCAGGTTGTTCATACCAGCAATAGGTAAATACCTACGTTATTATTATGTTAAGTTATGCATATTATCCTTTGAACAATATCCAGATGAATTGTATAATCTACAAAGATATAAGAATGATGTAAACTGTACTATCAAAGATCAATGCGTAAAATGTACTTTCATGGAGTAATATAAGTTAATATATGTATTTCCGATACTATCCAATCGAAAAATACGGCAACTTAAAGGCACTAAAACAAAATCTTTTCTCATCAAGAATCTACAAACATGAATTAACCCAGAAAACACGCGATCACTCCACCCACATTACCGTGGCTTAAAAATTGTACGAATACTTAGACACTTCCTTCTTGGTACCAGGAGACTAGGAGAAGCCAGGAGGTAACATCATAAGATTTTACGATAGCTCTCGTATAGTACATTTTTACTTTGAGCACTTTTGGAGGTGAATCAAGTAAATACCTACTTTATGACAGCTCGTTAGAAGTTCGGGTGTAAAACTAAATGGCGTCCCCGCTGTTATTGTGGCTTTTTGCTCTTCAAATCTGCCACTTAATACTTCTTCAACTTACCTGGTAGTTCGTCCGTTTTAGTATTAGTATGTAAGGGTAGTTGTTTTGTAAAAAGAGCTAAGGAGGTGGGTTGATAAGAGCCATTTTTCGCCCATCATACACTCGAACAAAAAAGTTTCGGACTCCGGCAATTTTTAAATGTATTTGTAAACTTGAAGATATGTATTTTCTTATGATATAAGATTGACGTGATAAATAAAATAGTAATAAGTAAAAAAATCATTTACTAAAAAGACAGTGTTTTGGGCTTTTTATACATTTTAGTAGTCGAATTATTATTGTGTTCTATAAACCAAAATAAAATAATACTCATAAAAAAGCTTATGAAGAGTAGTATCATAAGCAATCAAAATTAATATGGTTCGTGGAACGCTTCTTAGCATATGTACATATATGCGTTGTAAGATGCAGGATTTGGGTGACCTCAGTATGTCACGTTGTTCGCATGTAAGGATATATTGTCACTTATAAAAGAGATAGTTGTAGTTGAAGTAATTGATTACTATTTAAAGCATGCATAAAAAGTGGAACTGGAGTTGTATGGCTTGAAATCCTTAAATGGGATAAACTGATTGGTTTAATTTCATTCTTTGATGGCACATGCAATCAATCACTCAACGAGTGAGCACGCTCAATTTGGTCCAGAATCTCACAAGCGTGCCTACGAATAATGGTAACCTCAAAGTACCCTTTCGCAAAATTTTATCGTTACCACCAATATGATATACGAGCCATACATACTATGATTTCCAGCTCAAGTTTAAGATATTCATATCAGAATTCGCAGTTAAGCATATCCTACATTGAAGCATGATATTTTAAGCACAAATTTTATATTCAACGTGGTATTGCGCCAAACAGCAGGCAAACAAAGAGATAAAAGCTTTTTAAATCTCCGAATTTATGGTTTGTTTGTGCTAACGGAATACTATTTGGAAAATCCTAGCGCTTGTGGACCGATATTATTTTAATATTGAGGGTAGGGCATATATTTTATGCCGAATCATGCGTCTCATCACTATGTAAAGTTTTCGTAGGAAATTCAGTCTAGAAAATGTGAGTAGATGAGTTTTTTATAGTATAATGATTTGTTTTATATTCAGTACAATTTGTTTTATTTTTTGTTTTAAAGGAAAAGGTATATACATATAAATTAGGTTGTGTATGCCTACCTTGCCTATTCGAAGCTATTCAACCGGCTTAAACAAATGATGGGGTCGTTGGATTATTTTTGATTCACGCACACGTCCTCACAGAGCTTAAAACTAGCACGCACTATAGCATGACTTCAATTAACGTAGTTTCTGTGCCTAGTTCAGTTATTTTTCTTACCCTATTTCACATTGAGAGTTTGTGGGAATTTGCCCCCGTTTGGAGGCAAATACAGCCATGATTCGACATGCTGCCAATCGCTGCGTTTGACAGTTGACACTGACGGGTCCGACGGCTTCTATTGCCGAGTCCCTGTCGCTTACAGAGTGCCTTCCGCTCCTAGTCGCTCTAAAAAAATATTACGGTTTTCATTTAAATTAATATGCGTAGTAGTATTTCGTCCTTCTTACGATTTCTAATTAGGTTATTCTTATACATATGTATAAGTATGTGGTATATTTTATTTCGTTTCCATTTCCTGCAAAGGAAAACATAAGAGAACAATAATAATAATAACGTTTATTCAGTAAAAAGTAAAAATACAATGTAATGGATTCGGTGAGCAACAAACTAAGCATCGTTTGTATCTTGTGGTTCTGAAATGCAATTTTACAGCGTTAAAGATTACATTACAGTTTGCGAATATTAGGTATTCATAAAATACCGGCCAAGTGCGTGTCGGATTCACGCACAAAGGGTTCCGTACCATTGATTTATGAAATTAAAGGATTTAAGTTATTTGTATGAAAGATTACGCGATAATAAGCGGTTTACGATTTACGAGGTATTAAAAAAAAAACTACTTACTAGATCTCGTTCAATACAATTTTCGTTGGTAGTTTTTATAGTAATGTACATCATCTGTTTTTTTTAGATTTTTCATTTTCTTATTTTAGAAGTTAGAGGGAGACCAACTTTTTTCCGCTTTGGAAGCGTCTGTCACGCAAACTACCTATTCGGTTTAGAAAAATAATATTTTACAAACCTCGATATCATTTTTGAAGACCTATCCATAGATAACCGACACGTATGCGTCTAATGAAAAAAAATTGAGTTTCTTTTACTTTCTTTCTTTCCTTTACAAATTATAAACTAGCGCTTGACCGCAATACCGTCTGATGGTAAGCAGTGACGCTATCGATGATGGTAAAGCGCACTAGTTTATTAAGAGCCTATTCACTCTAGCCTTGAAGACACTCAAATTGTAGTCCGACGGAAACACCGCCGCTGGCAAATTGTTCCAGTCCCTCGATGTACGCGTTATGAAAGAGGAGGCGAAACGCTTCGTCCGAATCGTAGTGGTGTTAACGACGTAAGGGTGGAAACCCGCCGTGCGACGGGTAGTCCGATAGTGGAACTGAGATGGAGGAACTAAATCACGCAATTCCTTCGCACACTCATCAAAATGAATCCTATAGAATACCGAAAGGCTGGCTACTCTACGCCTGTGCTCTAGGCTTTGGAGACCGTTTTGAATTAAATCCGGGTCGCCAATCAGCCTCTTCGCACGCCTCTCCACCGAATCCAAAGTGGCCAGGTGACATTTCGCAGCACCAGCCCAAATGTATGTTTCAGTTCTAAGTATGGGGAGCCCCCAATATTTATTATTATTTTTTTTTTATTTTTGCATCAAAATCTTAATTCGGTTCACAGAATACGTCTACTTACTAAGTTTCAACAGTATAGCTCTTATAGTTTCGGAAAAAAATTACTGTGACATACGGACGGACAGACGGACAGAAAGACATGACGAATCTATAAGGGTTCCGTTTTTTGCCATTTGGCTACGGAACCCTAAAAAGATGAATGCTCAAATACATAATTTTTGCCCCCCTTGTTACAGAAAAAAAATATATCCTAAGGCTTGTAACTATTATGGTGTGTGTGATTGCTGTAAGAAGTAGAAAAGTCGTGGTGGCCTAGTGGTTAAAACACCAGCCTCCCAAGTATGAGTGTGCGGATTTGATTCCAGGTCAGGCAAGTACCAATGTAACTTTTCTAAAATTATATGTACTTTCTAAGCATATCTTAGACACCAAAGACTGAAGGTGAAGGAAAACATCTTGAGGAAACATGGGCTTTATAAGTCTAAAATCGCCAACCCGCATTGAGCAAGCGTGGCGATTACGCTCAGTCCTTCTCTGTATGAGAGGAGACCTGTGCCCAGCAGTGGGACTTGCTGTAATAATGTTGGGATTAAAGAAAACTTTATTTTTTGCCAACAAGCTGCCTTTAAAGGAGCGTGAGGACCTAAAAATGCGCATAAAGTAAGAAAATCATTGCGTTATAGTAACAAAAAAACTTGCTGAAGGAAAGAGGATGAATCCAGGAGGAAAAGAAATAAAAAAAAGAACTGACTATCATAATAACCGTATCTACATTCTAACCAAGCAAAACAAAACAAATACCGGGAACCATTTAAATAAAATAAAACCGGACCGTAACGGGAGCACATTCAGTGATCTGTAAAGAACTGATACTGTTCAGAATTGAACACTATCGTTTAAATTTACGCGTTTACAATGTGAAATAAATACCGGAAACAGATTAGATAGGACCGGACAAGTGGGTGTAGTACTCGGTCAGTACTACGATTGGTATAGACTGTTTTTCGGTAGACTGTGTAGCTTTTGACTAAAACTACTTTTCCGGTTTTGCAGTGGATGTCGTCATTTATAATATACAGTAGTTCATAAAACTGTAATCAAATTTATATGTCCAATTATTGGTAAGTCAAGTTACTTAAATATCAACTTTATATAGTACTGGTCACGTATTTCGACACATATCCAGTATTTTTAACTAAAGAATCAATGTACAAAATTTCAAATAAATTACCCTTACTTTTTTACCTTTTAACAGTAAAGTCGTTTTGAGAAAAAAACAACTGTGTTAACTGAACCTTATTGTGTAGGAATTAAATATATTTTTTAAAAAACTCATATTTTTTTATATTTTGGAAAATAAATCTCCAATACAGATTACAAAAACTCACACCTACTTCCCTTGGGAGTAGTCAAAACTATAGAACGCCACCTACAGAGTCTAAGATCCGTAGGTATTTTACATACAAGGAGTATGTGCCATGTGTACGTTCATATATTTGGTCATAAACGCAGGTAATACATTCCAGTACTAAGACCTTGTACGTACAACTGACTATGGCGTCCGTTGTCCAGATGACATATACAGGGTGTATCTGACATCGTAACGCAAACTTCGCGAAAAGGCTACACTGCATGCCACTAATATAATTATGATAGTCATTTATGTCGTTAATGAACGGTTACAGAATACAGAGTGTTTAAAAAAAGTGTCGGCTCGGCTCTTTGAACGTTGTAAGCGTGCCGCCGTGCAAGGTTGTAGGTATGACGTTGATCCCTGATGTGAACTCTATTAAATCAGCTGATAAGATCGTTTTTCGGGTTTTGTTTTCATTGCGCTTTTTTATGTAATTAGCGAATAATTTAATTTTGACCTTAAAATCTTATTGGGTTATAAAAGTATAGCAATTGTGAATAGTCTGAAGTGAAAAAAAATACATTTATTTTTTTTAAATCATGAAAAAGCCGACAAAAAATTCCACCACTGGGGGGTTCAGAATCATGTACTGGATCCATGGTACTCGTTTGTGCGTCGATGCCAGATACACCCTTTATAACATTATAGCATGCACCAATGTATATGCTATAACATACATATGTTATATGTGACATATAGCAATCTATATGGCATCCTAGTCCTAGTCCTAATCATCTTAGATGATAAGTAAGAAGGTAGATGTATATAAATATTCATTGGGTAGTAGAAAAAATGAAAAGAAAAAAATATACTCAAAAGTACCTATACAACGTTATTTTTCATTTATGCGAAACCTAAATATTCAGAATAAGCAACTGAATCGATTCCAACCATTTTTACACTATGTTGATCGATTCCAACCATTTTTACACTATGTTATATTTTTTTGCAAATACGTTTAGGAATTGTTGCACTGTGGTTACCGAGCGCGCACAGTAGATCATAGTATTGCGCACGCCGACGTAACAGCTGACGCCAGAGGTCATTGACCCGCTCGCCCGACTGAGCGGAGCGTGGACCATAATTTCGTTGGGAAAGCCAAGCAGGTTAACAAGCTCATAACTTTGTGGTGTTTCATGATATCTTTTTTAAATTTTTTAAATAGAATCTTTAGTTAAAAATACTGTAAACGTATCAAAACATGTGTCCGGTATTAAACCCGAAGGTTTCTCATATAAAGATGGTGTATAGTAAAAAAAAGACCACTTATTATTTCAGCCACCTTTTCTTTGCAACTAAGTTTGTTCGGATTCAAGTTAGACGGGAATGGATGCAGCTGTTTACCAGAATTCCAAAGAAAACTGTCAATATGAATATACAATACACACGTCAAGAGAATATGCAGTAGCGTCCTTCGGTTTATCAATAACGATAAATCTGCAATGCGGAAAACATAATGTTCACGCTTCTTTTTTTCTCTTTTTACAAGTCAACATCTCCCAATTGGTACTATCCGCTTACCCTCTTACCTTCATTAAAAAAAGTCCGCACAGTCGACATTCAATTCCCAAGCCTCTTTAACGAAGCACCGTACGCTCAACAATGCGCTGACACACTCGGGCGTCAATTTTAACGAATGAAAACACAACGGTCCGATGCGAAACGTGGGCTCAAAAGTGGAAAACCAATTTCGCTCCACCGTTCACCAAACCGAAACTCGTTTGACACAAGTTTTAAAATAAAAACTATCGACGCTTGAATACGTTTTCAATCACGGTTTTGAATGCTAGGCAAAGGGAGAGGAATCACGGTTGGGTTTTGAAGGGGACTCGATATGTTATAGCTTTGCAGATGAATGGAACAAAAAAATGTTTGATTCAAAGTCATTTGTTCAAACTATGTCGTCAGTCGGCACTACATATAAGAATGTCAATATTAAAATAACAACTTCAGCCATATTTCGGCCATGGCAGCTGATCTTTACAGAGATAAATTTTCGATGTAGCAGATATTACAGTGCAAAAGTGTGGGCTCAGCCACAGTTGCACCAGGTGGATTTCCCTCACTCTCACAGTCTATCACGGCAATCCAATATGATCGAAGAGAGGTCAGGCACAGGGCCAACGCCTATACGTCTTTTCCGAGGAATGGGGATATCATACTGCTAACTTTTCAAACTTCGGGCTGTTGCTAAGAAATTCCTAATAAAAAAACTCGAATAACACTTTGCTCGACTCGGTATTGGTACCCAGGACTCTAGGCTAAGCAGTCGCGCTTGCGACCACGAAACCTTTTTAAACTTTAAGTGTATACACGAACGACATACTTCAACGACAGCGATGTGCAAGCGACTTGAAGGCGACAGTATGCGTTGGTGGCAGCAGTAGATCCAACAGTTATAGTTGTAAGCTGCGGCTACTGTAAGTAGACACTCTTTTAATATGCTCACCCTTTACAGTTTCTAATGCTTTCGCTGAGATGAAGAAGTGGCGCCAGCAGCAGAGCTGTCTGTAAAATTAGAATTGACTCCTAAAACCTAAGAAGACGACTTAAATCTAACCTAAGTACCAACATAGCTAGACCCATAAGATTGTCTATAAAAAACCAGCATTTAAAGAGAAAATGACGTGCCAATAATAATTTGTAATGCGTAAAATCTACACCACGTTGCGAGGATTTCTCCGTGACTTGAGTAACTACGTAATTGAAATCAGTAAATGGAAAGCTCAATGTAGCAGTATTATGAGAATTGTGAAGCAATTTGGTAGTCGATAATAATATACTCAATGGGATAGAATCTTCTTCAAATGTTTCGCTAGGCTTTCCCATTGGAAAAAATGCTTAATATCATTTTACATTACTAAAACAGTCTCCAGTCGACCTGATGAAGGTCGCGGGAAGCCGATGGATGCGGGTAGTATAAGACCCCTCATTGAGAAAAGCCTTGGGGAGTCTTTTGTCCAGCAGTTGGCGTCTATAGGTTGAAGAAGAAGAAGAAGCAAAGTGTTCGAATTTCAGGTAAGAGATAGCCCTTTCGCCAAGAAGCGCAGGCAGTGTTTTTAAAACTACGGTTTTTATATGTTTTTATACATTTTTTTTATTATTACTTATAAACTAGTGCTTGACTGCAATCCCGCCTGACGGTAAGCAGTGATGCAATCGTGGATGGTAAAACGCACTAGCTTATTAAGCCTATTCACTCAAAAAAACTGAGTGAATAGGAAGGAAGACGGCAGTTGAGCGAGGTGATGCAATGTTTAACCCAACAACACGACCAACGATGCTGCGCCAGAGGATGAAACTCCCGACACAACAACATTAGGCACATCGTACCCGGTACCTACACATCGCAACACAACTGCTCAGACCCGTCCTCCGTACGGTTTCACCAGACATCATGCCGGAACATGACGAACCGCTTGGCAGCAAGACTTTGTCTAGTGGGTGGTAACTTATGCCGGCGGCTGATGTTGTTGCCTACCACCGAGAAACACTATAACTCCCAACTATCCCTATCAATGTGTTTGATTAACTTTGTAACGACATGTCCTGTAATCTTAATTAACTAATATTGTAAGTGGTAAAAATTGTTAGAATAAATGGATGTTTCTTGTTCCTTCAAGCAAAAACTGCTGAACCGATTTTGATAAAAAAAATGTAGTCGTTTATATAGCTTATACCCCAGAACATCAGATAGGACACTATTACCAAATAAGGAACACCACGAACCGTGATAGCTAGAATGTGAAATTTTTATAAACATACTAGCTTTCCGCCCGCGGCTTTGCCGGCGTGGAGTTCGGTTAAATCGCGCTTTTTAGATTTCGCTCGGGAACATCATAATTTTCCGGGATAAAAGGTAGCCTATGTTCTTTCTCAAGGTCTAAAGATTGTCTCTGCCAAATTTCATCAAAATCGGTTGAGAGGTTTAAGCGTGAAAGCGTAACAGACAGACAGACAGAGTTACTTTCGCATTTATAATATTAGTATGGATTTCCTTTGCCGCCATAATAACAAAACACTAAAAATATATTTATTTCATTAATAATAAAGAAATTATCTATATAATTATCTATATAAATAGATAATTGTAGCCCTCAGCCTAGGTGGACAGACGATCTTCGCAGGATGGCTGGTAGTAATTGAATGAGAGATGCCGAGAATCGAGTTGAATGGCGTGAAATTGGAGATACCTATGTCTAGCAGCCAATCGTTCAACCCTTCTCTGTATGAGAGGAGACCTGTGCCCAGCAGTGGGACGATAAAAAGGTTGATGAAGAAGAAGAAGATGTCTAGCAGTAGACTGCTATAAGCTGATGATGAATGATGATAGATAGATGGATGACAGATGGATGATAATGGTATGGAACCCCTGTATGTACGAGTCCGAGTCGCATATGCCCGGTTGTTATCATGATATTCTAATCAGATCAACACTTATGCGTATGGAATCGCGGGCGCTACAAGTAGATATACAAAAAAAATGACGGAGCAAAACACAGAACGGGGGCCCTCGACTGCTATTTTTATAAATTTGACATTAGAACACGATTCCATCGTCATTGTGCTTAAAAGTTCGTAATCTGCTAAATTCATAATGATCGATCAATTATCTTAGTCGTCTTATAACGGAATGATGATAGAATGACATTGCCGTATTGCGGTTATTATAAAACCCGTAAATAGCAATGATTTTCTAAAAACCAATACTCAATTTGAACATTTATTAATATGGAGTGCAGTGTCAGAGATTGACCACTGAAAAGTCATAATGACTCCGGTTTTAAGTAGATTAAGAAAATTGTTAAAATCGATCATTATGAGGTCACTGATGGACTATTCTGATAGTATTGTAATATCAGACTAGGGACAGACTGTTTATAAAATGTACTGAAAAAATATTTTTACCAGGTCTGCTAACCGTATACAAGGAAATGTGCTCCACAATTTAGCCTCCTTTCACAAGTGTACATATGTGAAAGTAAACACTTATGTATATTAACGCTATACGCAATAAACTCCCCTAAATAGCTGAATATATAATTCCAAGCCATTTAACCGACCGCGGAGGCGGTGCGAGGGGTTCCTTGATTCGAATTGATGTTTGTCTGTGTGTTCTTTCAAGTATGCTAAAATCGGGGAAGAAATTTTGTTGAGCCAAATTACGGGTGATTTGAAATTTTCTTCGTTCATAATATTTATTTTTGTTCTGAATGATGAATATTTTAAGGCTTTGTTTTGCCTTTATTGATACAGATTTTACTTCAAAGGTTGTTTTCGTTCTGTGTTAATTTCTGTTTAATAAATTAGTTAAGAACGTGTTGTGCCTACTTTCTGCTTGCTTTCGCGGATTCCCGTTATTTTCTGCTTACTAAAAGTGACACATAAAATACATTCATCATCAACATCATCCCAAGGTTAATCCCAGTCCCATCCGAAGCTTTTTCAGCTTTGTAGTCTAGGGTCCATTTTACCAGTCTAGCTGCTGATTTTGGCTAAACTTCGATATTTTCCGACCTCCACATCCCGAAGACGATATCGAATCATTGCAGTTAGAACAATTGTTGGACTTTTGAGGGCTCCAACAACCCGTAACGACTGCCATTAGATGTCCGTATGGCAACCGGCTATACGTATGGTAACGGCTTAACGTGCTTTCCGAGGCACGACCAGACCAGTGCAAATATTCATATTCATGCATACAAATATTTTCAATGAGCTGGGATCGAAACCGCGCCTCCTACCGCGTAGAGGCCGCGTGTGCTGCCGCTACGCCACGGAGGCTGTCATAACACATAAAAATACATTATACGACTTTCCTAAAAATATAACAATAGAAAGCACTGAACGTTTTGAAAAATCATCGGGTTTTAATAATATTTGAATAACAAAAAAATAACTGAATTTTTGGATGTATCTGATTATTATTTACTAGCGGCTGCCAGCGACTTCGTTCGCGTGGACCTAGTTATTCTCGGCTCCTATTGGTCGCAGCGTGATGTTATATAGCTTAAAGCCTTCCTGGGTTAATGGGCTATCCAACGCAAAAATATTTTTTCGAATCGGACCAGTAGTTCCCGAGATTAGCGCGAACAAACATACAAACAAACTCTTCAGCTTTATATATTAGTATAGATTTGACGATTCGGTTGGTGAAGTAGCCGATCGATCGGCTGCTGCATGGTGATTCCCGTACGGAACAAATATTTTTAGGGCCTATAGGTAGTTGTTCTGGGTCTGGCTGTATCTGAATATGAGTATAAATGTTTGTAAACGCACCGAGGATACAGAAGTAATTCCTAGTGTGGGGCAACAAAATGAAGTAAACAATATTTATTATATATATATATATATATATATATATATATATATATATATATTATATAAGTATAAAGACATTCCATCGAAGCTTAATTTACTGCCGTATTATCGTCCCCATTTTTGGTCTAAGTAACTTTAGAAGGGTAAAAAACAAGAACAACTCAAATCAAAGGACTTCAGATCTGTTCATTACTTAATTTTCTCTGGACTAAATAGATTTTATCTTTTGGATGATGAATATTTTAAAGTTTAATTTAGCTTTATTTATTCAGATATTACTTCAAAGGAAGTTTTTGTTCTTTGATATTACAGAGCAGCGGCTCAAGTGGTAACAGCAGCGATTTAAAAATTGGAAGTAAGTTTGAACCCCTTTAGATGCTTTATTTTGTGTAAAATATTTTACCACCACTGGTCTCATAGCTGTGAAAACATCGATGGTCGAACAGTGCCACAACTGGCATGACGGAGAATAAAATTGCGAAGGCATCTGACATCTGCCTCCTGCTCTCCTCTAACTACCCGCACTGAGCCTGCATAGTGGATTGTGGGATACTCTCACTCACCGAGACGAGGCCTGTATCCTGTAGGATATAGTGGGATATTATAAGGTGATTATATATATGACGACGTCAGCGACGCGTCGCTGACGGCGGAGCGGTAGGGTCGTCAACATCTCGATGTGGTGTTTTGAATTAAAACACGAAGTATATAAAAATCAACTGGCAATAACAATTTAAATAGGCAAACCGACAATTTCGCCCCGGAGAAGTGCCCTGTTACGTGCCTCCAAGCGAAGTGACCGTTCGACAAACCCTTCTTTCCAAAACGCCTCTGTCCACGTGCCGTCATTACAAAATAACGTCACAACGTTTGCCCCACTACTACGTAAATCAAATGAGCAACCCTCATCAAAATGACATCGTTATCCTGATGATTGCCCCGATTGATGATAGCCCCGCCCCAGAGAGGTGCCCTGGTTCGCGCCTCCAAGCAAAGTGTCCGTTCGAAAATACGCGCTTTCTAAAACGACCCTGTCCACGTGCCGTCATTACAAAAAATCGTCACAGCGTTTGCTCCACTACTACGTAAATCAAATGAGCAACGATAGTTATCCACGACATGTGTAAAAAATATTAGTATAATTTCCTTGTTCACGAACTGAACTAAATTCTATTTATTTCGAAAACGAAAATTGTAATTGATATAAAATTAAGATAGATAGTTTAAACGTCATTAAAACATGACGACCAAAGATAGGGCAATTTATGCCAGGAGCTGATTGAACTAACAACTTTAACTCACTATTTTTATTAATGAAATAATTAGATACACTGAACTGAAATGAAATTCAGTTTAGTTTGTAAACAAAGGAACTGAGGCCAATAACAACCTTGGAAACTTCCATCATTCATCTTCTGTTTTAAGAATTAGTTGCATATTTCGCTCTATCTCATCCTGTCAAACTTCGTGTCCCATTATTTTCGACGTAATAAATATGACATGACATTTTACACGATAGAGGAACTCTTGTGTAAAATGTAAAGTCATTTTATAAAACGAACGTGATCATTTACAATGAACTTTAGAGAGTGATGAAAGTTTGTCACTTCTGTCGCTGGGCGTACATAATCAGCTTATGTACATGTTTTATTTAAAAATGGTTATGCTTCAATATTAGTAAATTATAAAGTAGTGACCTAAAATACAGGTATTAGGTAGTAGGTTAAATAAACTTAGTTTGAGCGGGTCGCTACCTAACACTCTAATTCCAAACCATCATTACTTTTCACTAGTAAAAAAAAAAACATTTTATATTTTACACTATAATTCTATAGGAAATTTTCTACTCTTATCTAAATGTACACCATGTACAGCCTATTAATGTTCCCACTCCTGGGATACAGGCTTCCTCTCGAAGAGAGGGACTGGGCCATAATCTACCAATCGGGCCCAGTGCGTGTTGGTTAGTTTCTTACATTACGCATATTAAATCATTAACTACCATGGTGGTCACCGGTGTCAGCCAAAAGGTTTTCCACTGCGTCTGCTGTCTTTTTCTTCAACCTATAGAGGTTCACTGCTGGACAAAGGCCTCCCCAAGGTTTTCCACAATGACCAGTTTTGTGCTGCCCGTATTTATCGGTTTCCCGCGACCTTCACCAAGTCATTGGTCCACTTTGTTGGGGGCCTCCCTACGCTGCGACTTTCGGTACGTGGACATCACTTCAGAACCTTACTGCTCCATTAGCCATCGGTTCTGCGAGCAATGTGCCCCGCACATTACCACTTAATTTAAGTGACTCAAAGAGCTATGCCGGTGACTTTGGTTCTTCTGCGGATCTCCTCATTTCTGTTTCGATTGCGCTTATTCCAATAAATGAGTAAAAACATAGTTGAACGAATGTTGTGAAGACATCCATACTTAATATTATAAATGCGAAAGTATCTCTGTCTGTCTGTCTGTCCGGCTTCCACGCTAAAACTACTGAACCGATTGTAATGAAATTTAATATACAGATAGTCTAGAGCCTGAGAAAGGACATAGGCTATGACCAATAGGAGCAGGGCGGGAACAAAAAATGTTGCGAAAATGGGAGCAAACGCGGACGTACATATTGCTCTCATTATTTTAACAGGCGCTTATTTTATATCATTTGAGCTCTTTCGGTTCGAAACTTACGTGGGTGAAACCGCGGGGCATAGCTAGTAAGTAAATAAATAAAAATAAATAGATAGAAAGATCAGAGATCTATAGACGTTCGGAAAATTACAGTAATTGCTCCTGTGGTGTTTATTAGCCATATAACACCGCTAATCTTGTCATACCTTCTTCGTCTTCAGCCTATAGAGGTCCACTGCTGGACTAAGGTCGGTCCCAAGGCTTCCATAATGACCGGTCTTGTGCTGGCCGCCCGAAAAGCGGATGGATATCATACCTTGTCGAACCTAACTCCGAAAAAAACTAAAGACCGGAAGAAACTAAAGATTTATTCAGGCATTAAGCGATAATTTTTATACAAATAAAAAACAAATGAAGGCTCTATTACAATAGAGCGAGATAACTCATATGTTGGTAAACAAACATTAATAGATGAGCTTACCCTCATGCAGGATGAACAACAAATAAGTGCACATGAATAATCTACACAATGATATCTTCACTGAAAAGGTTCCCCTAGCATTTTTGTGTCATGTTAATTATGGTCCCGCAGGAAATTTGTGACGTTTTGTGCAATTTATTTGTTAGTAACCTCGCTGCATACTGCCTGTGTTAGGGTGAACATCCTGGAAGAGTTAGTGGATAAGTCCTTACGCCGATGTCAGTGTGGGACGAGTAGTGAGTCAGTGGGACCTGTTCCCTAAATGTGGATCTAGACAATTTATTCTTTTTAACAGATTCATTTTATCGACGTAAAGGCTTTCCTTTCAAAATGAGGCAATAGATTTTGGTAGATTCGTAAAACTAAAGCTAATGAGATAACCAGTGCATTCTTTTTTTTTTATATAAATCATAAACTGGCGCTTGACCGCAATCCCGCCTGATGGTAAGCAGTGACGCAATCGTTGATGGTAAAGGCCACTAGTTTATTAAGAGCCTATTCACTCTAGCCTTGAAGACCCTCAAATTGTAGTCCGACGGAAACAATGTACAATGCTGTATCAATTGTAGCTATGTGTATTATTTTTTATATAAATATTAATCTGACGTTTTTATTTTATATTTGTGTGAGAGCTTCTTTATAAACGACTTGTTGCACCTCGCGGTTTCACCCAGGTTTTTTTTTTTATATACCCCGCTCCTATTAGTCGCAGCAAGACATTATATAGCCTAAAGCCTTCCTGGATTAATGGGCTATCCAACGCAAAAAGAATTTTTCAAATCGGACCGGTACTTCCTGAGATTAGAGCCTTCATACAAACTATTCAGATTTATAATATATTAGTATAGATACTTGAAGTAACAAGCATTTAAATGTCAACAATGTATTGTTAAACAGTCGCTTATCATTACTTAACCTTAAGTAACATATATAAATAAAATCTGTCGTGTTTACGCCAAGAAATCCATTAGAAAATAAACGTGGGTGGCCGAGAAGGTACGCAATAGTCAGGAAAATAAATTGCTTCTTAAATAAAGACCTTGTAATAGTCGCTTTTTAACTCAAAGTAAACATAAATTATGTTTTTGTACTATATATAATACTGGCAGGAAAAATACGTATCACAAAATAGAAGAACGTTCGTCCACAGTAAGCTTATTACATACCTACAATTCGTACTAAAAATACAGCTTAAAGATAACAAACGGATACGTTTTCCCGAACTCAGCAAAAATATGGTATCTCCGAAATAGCTACAGGAAAACGGGACATTGTCCATTATTGTCAAATATATTACGTTCACATGGTAACCCTACCGTTTGGATGTCACAAAAGAGAAATTTTGTTGGGAAGTTGTGATAAACTGCCTTGGTAAAGGAAGTTCCTTTACTGATTAGCGCAGAAAAGAATTTTCTGTAATGTTGTTTGTATGTCGGCATTGTTCTACTTAGGTACGGCTTTTCATTCGGCTCGCGAGTTTATTTTAACAAGTTTGTCTTTAAATTACATTTACAAAGCAGACAAGATAAATCTATCTGTATGCAATAGCCGGTTTACTAGCCTCAATTTTGTGACATGGCATTATGTTCTGGGGGAAACTGTACTGATAAAGATATCATTTTTAAGGTATAAAAAAATGCATAAGATCAATGTGTGATCTGAAAATTGGTGATAGCTGTATACCTTTCTTTAAGTTGCTGAAGTTTTTAATGTTACCATTATTGTATATTTACGTTTTCGTCAAAATAAACATAAGTTCGAAATGGTATCAACACAACGAGAGGTTACGATTCGAAGGCAATATCCAAACGCTTTAAAAATCGGCGTTGTAAGATTGCCTTGGTGAAAAAAATTTGATTTTTACACGGTTATTAATTGATATTGTTATTTTACGACTGATAAATTTCCGAATGACTCATTAATGCAGAATTCTTTGACTGTATTTTTTTAAATTACACATTGATTGGTGGAATAACTTCGTATTGTGACATTTGTAACTTTGTTTTTATTTATTTAACATCATTTAATTTGATTTTGACATAATAAACTGAATAATTTTTGTTAACCTCTAACATGAATGATTAATTTCTATTTATATTTTACATCATTTTCATCATTTTGCTTCTTGGCATAACAGCGATCTATGAACTTGAATTTAGGAAGTGTATTTCTACCTATGTTAGACAAATAGAATTCTTTTTGATTTTAAAAGTCTGCAATATAAACTGTTGCAGAGGCAGACCTCCATCATATGCTCTATCGCGTCCTAAGGGCAAATAAGTGGTTCACTGGTGACACTCTGGCATTTCCTCCCGTCTTATCCTGAACAGGAATTTGCCGAAACAAGCGTATTAGCATGGGGACCCATCTAGTACAACAGACTCTCAGTTCTTATCAAAATATAATAGACGGCAGCATAGGTTGCGGTTTAAAACTTAGCAACGATTTTAAACCTTTTACGTGCAGTTTATAGCCTTTTTATTTTTTTTAACAATTTGCATTTACTTATTTAATGCTACCCCGTATATTCACACGTATAAATAACGTAATTAAACGAAACGGTAAAATGCAGTTATCTTCTTTTAGAATGCGTATTTCTCGATTCACGATGCATGGATGTATATATGACAATGTAGACAAGACATATATGGCGGTAGTGGCCGGCCGGTCAAGCGCTCCTTGGTGGCCCTCTAGTGATCTCTTTAAGAAGCTTTTTTTGCTCGACCGTCTGCCCGAATTAAGCTGGACTCATTTCGTTGTTCACCTTAAGGTATCTGTATGGAGTATTCTGTAATCTGTGGTATTAGGTTAGGATCTGCACTAGGCGGAAGGTGAGAGCGCTGTGGCCCATCTCTAACTACTCCTCAAAGAGAAAATTTATCGCCACTATTGGGGCGTGCCATTGTCTATAGGCTTTGAACTAAGCGAAGTTTTTATACATATTATACATTTTTGTATATTTTGCTTTCTAGTTTCAAAAATTTTGAAATACCCTGTCAATTCATGAGCATGGAAGCTTCTTCTTCTTCGGCATATAGATGTCCACTGCTGGACAAAGACCTCCCCCGAGGCTTTCCACGCTGACCGGTCTTGTGCTGCCCGCATTCATCGGCTTCCCGTGACCTTCACCAAGTCATCGGTCCACCTTATTGGGGGCCTCCCTACACTGCGTCTTCTTGTACGTGGCCGGTGGCCGGATTGGGGGCTTGGAAGCTTTTACATATATATATAGAGATTTGTGGCGGCAATTATGACACACAGTAATGTTATATGCATAATGTGCATAGTGCCGAAATCAATCGACGGACAGTTGGCAATGGAACACAATAGATTTAAGAAACAGCAGCAGACGTCGAGGTGAAGAGCATTCTATTCTATGGAGAGGGCTATGTTAGGTTTTTCTCTACGTGATCGAATCAGGGATGACGAGATTTGTAGAAAAACGAAAGTCGCCGACATAGCCCAGCAGATTAGCTCATTGCTGTGGCGTGTAAGCGGGGCACTTCGCACGTAGGGCCAACGGCCGATGGGCCAGAAATTATTACGGATTTGTTAAAATTATTACTAATCATCATCGTCATCATCAGCCCTTTTATCGTCCCACTGCTGGGCACAGGTCTCCTCTCATACAGAGAAGGATTGAGCGTAATCACCACGCTTGCTCAATGTGAATTGGCGATTTCAGACTTACAAGTCCAGGTTTTCTTAAGATGTTTTCCTTCACCTTTTTATTCAGTCATTGATGTCCAAGATATACTTAGAAAGTACATATAACTTAGAAAAGTTACATTGGTACGTTATTTGGTACTGACCTGGAATCGAATCCGCACACTCATACTTGGGAGGCTGGTGTTTTAACCACTTGGCCACCACGACTTTTAACACCATGACTTCGAAAATTATTATTAATATGACAAAAAAACTTCCTTCTATTACAGGCCACGAATACCTACTTATAAATGGACAACCTTGTAAAACCAGTACCAGCAGGCAAACACCAAAATCCTCCTTACATTATTATTATTCCCAAAACCTTAATTGAAAACCGTATTCCCTAAACGAATTTATCTTACAAGATTATTTTAATTTTAATCTTTTACGGAGCATTTGCATGAATTGCTGGCGGCATTAAATAATCAGTTTGTATTCTATTTCGGAATTTTAAATTGGAATTTGTGAATCTAGAATTAAAAGGAAAAGTTTTAGGACATTTCTGATGCAGGTTGGTTATATAGCTATTGTACATGAGTGATAGTTTGTGCCACGAAGCGAAGCTGAGTGGTACAATAGATTGCGAGTTGGCACATTAGATCAGCACGAGTATTATAACAGCTGTTTGCAACAGTGTCATACAAAACTAGTGCGCTTTACCATCAACGATTGCGTCACTGCTTACCATCAGGCAGGATTGCGGTCAAGCGCTAGTTTATAATATATAAAAAAAAAACTTTTTCTACGACCTTGAAATAGTAAATGCAGATAAAAGTTTATTTATTATTATAAATATTGTTATAATCCCATCAAATGAAAGGCAAAGGCAATTCATCCATACAGCCCAATAACATGCGATCTACTCTCGTCACGACTACAAGTCGTGATGCAAATACGAGCGCTTTTTGTCATAAGCATATGTTGATTTATTCATGCCGTAGCCATAAAAAATAGTTTTATTGCAGTACGGTTTACCCGTGTGGAAATGGTCATTGCAACACAACTTGGTAGAAATGAGTACTATTGAGATATGACTTATGGTTATGTATTAAGCAAATTACCAAATGGTCGTAGAAAAAATAATTTACACAATGTAAAGCGTCTGATGGACTTCGAACCTACGACCTACAACTTGTTAGTCAGCCGATACCACTGAGCCACCGCTGCCTCAAATTGAAAAATGAGTTTCACTTTATTTTAATCATCATGAAACTCACTTTCATAGTCACTTTGATAGTTGTAAGTTTTATATTTTTAAGAAACTCGAATCAGTGGGCTGGTTTATTTGCAGTCCAGTGTTCGTGGTTAATAATAAGAATATGTCCAGTTTGAAGACGGCCGAGTAGTACACGCTTTCAAAGCATTTGATACTTTTACAATGACTTCCAACATTATTAACATACACTGTTCAATACGTTACGTTAATCCATTCAGAATACTCATATTTTGAATATTTTAATCTTCTACATCCCTTCAAACATTCCAGAATAAGGTACTCTAGAGAATTCTTAATGCTTCCTGATATACAAAGTATTTTTTTCTTTATGCGGAACCTGAATATAGTTTGTTCAGAATAAGCAACAGCATCGATTCCAATAATTTTTAAACCAAGTTGTATTTTTTCTCAAGTACATTTAGAAATTGTTGCAGTGTGTTAAACGAGCGCGCAACACAGCTGACGGTAGATCATAGTACTAGGTACGTAAGACGGCCGCAACAGCACGGGATGGCAAGCGGTGCGTTGGCCATATTTTTGTTGGAACAACCAGGTAAGTTGGAACAATCAGGTAACCATCGATACATTGAGGTGATAAAGTGTTTGTACAAAAACGCCACCATGTCAGTCCGTCTCCAGGATCAGGACTCGAAACCGATCCAACTGCAGCGTGGAGTGAGACAAGGAGATGTCATATCTCCTAAATTGTTCACTGCTGCGTTGGAAGATGTCTTCAAGCTCCTGGACTGGAAAGGACTTGGCATCAACATCAACGGCGAGTACATCACTAATCTCCGTTTCGCAGATGATATCGTGGTCATGGCTGAGACCCTGGAAGACTTGGGCAAAATGCTCAATGACCTCAGCAGAGCTTCCCAACAAGTGGGTCTAAAAATGAACATGGATAAGACGAAGATCATGTCGAACTCTCATGTCGCACCCACTCCAATTGTAGTTGGTTGCTCTGCACTCGAAGTTGTTGACGAGTATATATACCTGGGACAGAAAGTCCAACTAGGTAGGTCCAACTTCGAGAAAGAGGTGTCTCGGCGAATCCAGCTCGGTTGGGCAGCGTTCGGGAAGCTACGCTACATCTTCTCGTCGTCCAAGATACCACAGTGTCTCAAGACGAAAGTCTTTGACCAGTGTGTGTTGCCAGTGATGACTTACGGAACTGAAACGTGGTCGCTCACAATGGGCCTCATACGAAGGCTCAGAGTCACACAAAGGGCAATGGAAAAAGCTATGCTAGGAGTTTCTCTGCGTGATCGAATCAGAAATGAGGAGATCCGCAGAAGAACCAAAGTCACCGACATAGCTCTGCGAGTCGCTAAACTCAAGTGGCAGTGGGCAGGGCACATTGCTCGTAGAACCGATGGCCGATGGGGCAGCAAGGTTCTGGAGTGGCGGCCACGTACTGGAAGACGCAGCGTAGGGAGACCCCCAACAAGGTGGACCGATGACCTGGTGAAGGTCGCGGGAAGCCGATGGATGCGGGCAGCACAAGACCGGTCATCGTGGAAAGCCTTGGGGGAGGCCTTTGTCCAGCAGTGGACATCTATAGGCTGAGGAAGAACCAGGTAAGAGAACAAGCCCATAACTTTGTGGTTTTCCTTGATATCCTTTTGGAAATTTTGGACACAGATTCTTTACTAAAAATATTGGACACGTGTTTCGGGTTTCGCATATAAAAAAAATAACGTTGTATAGGTAAGAAATAAATTAAACGTATATAAACGTCGATTAAAAGAGCATTACCTTTCCTCTATATTGTGAGAATTTGTTTATTATTTGTATCTATTTATATATTTTAGTATTATGTATTTATTTAAGTATAGTTATTTTGTTCGTGTTTTCTTGTTTTGTAATTTTGTTGTGTTTTGGTTTTATGTTTAATATTATTACTTTAGGTATATTTAATGTTATTACTTTTATACTTATCATAGTCATATTCTATTTCCTTCTTGTTCTTACACACTATTGTCTACATTACTGTTTTACTTCTCCTTTCGCAGGTCTGCTGGAAGAAATTTCTTAAGAAATAAGCAGCACCTTTGTACTCAGATATTAATTTTGTCGTATTTTTATGTGTTTTTTGTGTGTACATAAATAATAAAATAAATAAATAAATAACGACACCCATCGTGACCTAAAAATGGAACCCGACAACAACGTCATTTAAAAATTGAATTACCTATGAACACAGACTCTACCGACATGTGAAAATAGAGGCAATTCAGCTGTTACGTCATCTTTTTTTTATTTTGGCATTAAACAGTCTTTTAATTTATACTAAGAATAAATTATGAAGATTGTTTCCTTACAATAGACCTACATAAAGTGACAACAATATTATAAAGTAGTAAAAGTACATAATAGAAAACTGCTTATAATGAAAGACAGGTTAAATATTAATAGGTATACCTATACGTATTATTTATGCATCAGAACATGACTTCACTGAAACACATGTCATTATCAGTTTGAAAGTGCGTTAACTGATATTTAATAGGGAAGGGGGGGGGGTCTAATAGGGATTAAAACATACCGTTTTAGGTATGTTTTAATCCCTATTAAAATTACACATGCGAAAGTGACTCTCTCTGTCTATCTGTTACGCTTTCACGTCTAAACCACTGAACCGATTTTCTTGAAATTTGGTACAAAGGTAGAGTTTACCTTGAGAAATAATATAGGATAGTTTTGATTCCGGAATTTTGAAGAGTTCTCTTGGAAACGCGATATAACCGAACTCCATGCGGGCGAAGCCGCGGGCGGAAAGCTAGTTAGTTTATATGTATATTTTCTTTTTAGCTCAAGTTTTAGGTAATTAAAAAGATCTATGTTTGTTGATTCTCTATTATAATTGTTAGTGGAAAAATATGGTGCGATTACTGAAACGAACAAAATGTTTTCATTTAGTGTAGTGTAAGAAGTGTAGTGACAATGACCCACATATATTATAACACATGAACAAAGTTATTATATTAACATATCGGACTCAAAGAAAGCGAAACGTATAATTATTTAAACTAAAAAAAAAATATTTTAAACTATTATTAGTTTAAAATATTTTTTACGTAAAGTGTTAAGTTAAATTCAAATTACCTATTCATTTTTTTAAGGTAAATCCATACTAAACCATACTTCCATACTAATATTATAAATGCGAAAGTAACTCTGTCTGTCTCTTACGCTTTCCCGCTAAAACCTCTGAACCGATTTGACACAGACAATCTTTAGACCCTGAGAAAGAACATAGGCGAGCTTTTATTCCGGAAAAAAAATATTTTCCCGAGGGAAATCTAATAAGCGCGAAATAACCGAACTCCACTCGGGCGAAGCCGAGGACGGAAAGGCGAAAGTATCTCTGTCTCTGTCTGTCTGTCTGTCCAGCTTTCATGCCAAAACTACTGAACTGATTGTAATGAAATTTGCTACACAGATAGTCTAGAGCCTGAAAAAGGACATAGGCTATATAACATCCCGCTATGACCAATAGGAGCAGAGCAGTAAGAAAAAATGTTGCGAAAACGGGGACAAACGCGGACGTACATATTGCTCCCATTATTTTAACAGACGCTTATTTTATATTAACACGCGGACGGAGTCGCGGGCAGCAGCTAGTTGTAAATAAATATGAAGAACCTCTTTCTTTTTAATAATAACATGTATTTAAAAAAAAACTCTACTAGTAAGCCCCTTTGTCAAAGCATTGGAATCTAAATCACTTAATAAACGAATGATAAAGCATACTCATACATTGTTCAATCTAAAAGATTAACGTCGCTAGAGAGCAAGTTATCCAAAGAGCACGATCTAGTATAAATTCTAAAGTTTCCATTTAAAATTCACAAATCCTCCAATAAACAAAAGGCAAGTGAGCCTTCAATCATGATATTTCGCATAGGAACACTCTGATCCATAGACTGTTCGAGATCTCTCGTCTCGAGCGCCTTCTAATTTATCAGCTTTCCACTTCGATTACTTAAGCGCACCAAAATGATTCGCCCCATTAAGTTCTTGTCTTACATTTGAACGCTGTGATATTTTATTTTAAGGCACGAGGTGAATATTTTATGGATTAATATCGCTTGTTGATATACTGGGTTTCGGGGTCGTCTTTGTTTCTTCATGAGTGCTTATATTGAATAAGATACAGTGAGTAATTATAATGAGGGATAAGTCTTGGCAAATAATACGACATAATAACCCATACTAATATTATAAATGCGAAAGTAACTCTGTCTGTCTGTCTGTGTGTCTGTCTGTCTGTCTGTTCTCTCAACCGATTTTGATGAAATTTGGCAAATACAATCTTTAGACCCTGAGAAAGGACATAGGCTACCTTTTATCCCGGAAAAAAATCATGTTCCCGAGGGGAATCTAAAAAGCGCGATATAACCGTACTCCACGCCGGCGAAGCCGCGGGCAGAAAGCTAATAATTATATATAACGTAAAATTTTTATTTATTTTTTTTACTACAATCGCATGCTTGCATTAAAAAAGAAATAGTATAAATTGGTGTGCATACTACGTACTCTAGACAGAGCTTTACGTAGTTACTGTAGAGTATAAAATGGGAATGAATAATTTTAACAATGTTGTACTATACATATGAATTAGGTAAACTTGAAGCTAATAAACTGGCTTGATGATAATAATTTGAAAAATAATCTTAGTAAAACCAGCATCATGTAATATCATCAACATTGTGAAAATATTACCTTTTTATTACTTACTTAAGTACCTTTTTTATTAACTTACTATTACATTAATATTTATAAAATACAGGAAGTTGATAACGCTCAGTTTTTGGGAATCATTACAGTTAATAAATTGACATGGAATTCTTATACTGACATTATAATGTATGTAAACGACTATGTATTTGATTTACTTAGTTACTTACTGCTGATTTACTTAGTTAGTGATTTATTTAGTTTCAATATTAACCTTTTTTGAAAGTTGCATTAGTTTCCAACTTTCAAAAAAGGTTAATATTGAGACATTGTTAACAGCATACTATGGACCTATAGCTTCTGTTTTAGGTACAGAATTATGTTCTGGGGGCAGACGGCTAATAGGGAGGTTGTATTTAGGATGCAGAAACACTGTGTGAGGTCTATGTGCGGCTTAAAAACGACGGATAGCACTTCAAAAAACTAAAAATATTGACACTTTTTTTTTTTTTTTGTTAGGATGGGAAATCATCAAATGACTTCTTCCGCTCTGGGCGGAGCGGAAGGGCGTGTCAGACTTTTACTGACTAAAACCCACCCGTGTTTCTTCACTTGCCTGTGGGACGGCCAGGGCCACGGTTTCTTGTTTAACCAACTCGCAACCCTGACCCAGGAGGCATCGGTCTTCGTGGACCCCGTCACGATGTGCTGACATCTCTTTGAGGCGCGCGTGAAACACGACGCGCCGTTGACTCGGGCCTGGTCCTTACCGGGCGGCGAGCTGCCCATTGCTCACCGCCCGCAGGCCCGCGCCTACGGTGGCTGGGAGTTTGGTGTCATCTCCCGACCAGGGCGTCTCCTGCGGTGGCTAGTGGCGTGAGGGCGCTGGGATTCCCGTTGCCTCACGCGCTCCGCCTCCTCCTTTGCCAGCATTACTGCTTCGCAGAAGGAGGTGACGGCCTGCCATGCACTCTCGCTCCGGACCATGGCATGGACCAGGGTCGGACGCGAGAGATCACCGCCGATCGCCGCTACGAGGACACGGCGGTGCTCTACCCAAGCCGGGCATACCTCCACCGTATGCTCCACCGTGTCCTCAGGGCGATCCACACAATGGTGACACCCTGGCGTTTCCTCCCGCCTTATACGGAACAGGAACCTCCCGAAACAACCGTGTCCGGTGAGGACCTGCGCCAGGCGGAAGGTGAGGGCGCCGTGGCGCCTCTCTAGCCACTCCTCAAAGAGGGGATTATTTGTTAGAAAGAACCTGCGTCTATTCGTCAGCCTATCTGAAGTCAAAAAGCGTGAGGCGCTTTGTTCCATAATTTTTGTATATTAAGCGCCTCGCGTATTTTTTAAAATTATTTATAAATTTTTAGTTTGATATTTTTTAAAAGCATGTTTTTTTAGTTTTTTAAACTATATTTATTATCAACTTTTTAGTTCGATATTCTTTAAAAAAAAACGAACGAAGAACGCATGGACATTTTACAGTAATGAGCCGCTCACTCGTAGTATAAAGAGTTAGAGACGGACAAACAAACAAATAAGCAAACAAGCCAGCAAGCAAACAAGCAAGCAAGCAAGCAAGCAAACAAGCAAGCAAGCAAATATACAAGTGAAGCTAATAAAAAGCATGTAAAAATCCATTGCGTACAAAATATGTAATCATCATCATCATCATCAGCAACCTTTTTATAGTCCCACTGCTGGGCACAGGTCTCCTCTCATACAGAGAAGGATTGAGTGTAATCACCACGCTTGCTCAATGCGGATTGGCGATTTCAGACTTATAAAGTCCAGGTTTCCTCAAGATGTTTTCCTTCACCTTTAGTCATTGGTGTCCAAGATATACTTAGAAAGTACATATAACTTTAGAAAAGTTACATTGGTACTTGCCTGACCTGGAATCGAACTCGCACACTCATACTTGAGAGGCTGGTGTCTTAACCACTAGGCCACCATGACTTATTAAAATATGTAATGTTAAATGCAAAATAACGTGTAAAAGTTTTTTCGGCAACGCTCCAAAAATTTATAATAAAGTGCCAAATGGCATTAAAAATATACCTTTAATAAAATTCAAAAGGCACTTCAAAGTTGCTTATTGACAAATATTATTACACGCTAGAAGAATGTTTGAATAATGGCTCAATTTAAATAAAATAAAATTGGTTATGATTATAATGTATCGAAATATTTTTTGCGACTGTTTATGTTATATGAAAAACTGAAGGTGAAGGAAAACATCTTGAGGAAACCTGGACTTTATAAGTCTGAAATCGTCAACCCGCATTGAGCAAGCGTGGTGATTACGCTCAATCCTTCTCTGTATAAGAGGAAACCTGTGCCCAGCAGTGGGACAATAAAAGGTTGATGATGATGATGAATCAAAATTAAGCTTTCGTAATACAAATAATATAGGTAAGATAAAAATAAAAATAGGGAAAAAAACATTGCAAAAACTGAGGATGATGTCAAGATTGAACATTTAAATTACAATTGTGGTAAAAAGAGAAGAAATATAATTGTATACTAAGTTCTTTTGCGATGGCTAAAAACTTTAAGCATTTTGAAATTCCTAGTATTATGCTGATTTACTCTTAAACAAACTATAAGGTAGTTTGTGTAAGCTCCGAGTTATAGTGGCAATTAAATCGATGGAGATTTGTTCAATGCAAGTCAGGCACGTTCACTGGAAATTGCAATCTCTAGACACAAGAAAATAAGGAATTTCAAAATGAATACCTGACTGGTATCGTCTTTAGGTGGTGTCTTTAACTGGATCTTGCAATAATGGACGCTCGAAGTTTTAAACAAGACTTTGCTCTGACTATAAGGATATTTTCATGTCTGAAATTAGTAAATACAGCACCTGTTTTTTTCCCACCTCTTTTATGTTACTTTGAACTGGTATTCTATGTTACCTGGCGAAAGATGGTACCATAAGTACATATCATAGGTAAATAAGGTGTGTGATATCTTTGACCCTGGCCCTGACATCAAGCAATGAAATGACAGCATATCAAGCTACTACAATCTGTCAGATTTCCTTATTACATTTTCTTTATCTCTAAAGCATTAAGGCCCAACGCGCGCTCGTGATAGAAGAGACACCGGGGTGGTTTTAGTCAATAAAAGTCTGACAAACCCCGTCGCTCAGCCCAGGGCGATGGACATCCTATGAGGATTTCCATCCCGAAAAAAAAAAGGTTGATTGGGAATATCTGACAGTTTGGGGCAGCTTGATCTGCTGTCGTCCGTACAAATATATCAACATTTTTGCAAGTTTTCATGTTTGACTACGAGGCTTTTGACTATATTATATTTTATGTCTTTTATTATTATTATTTATTTGTGTAACTTTTGTATGTGCGGAATAAACATTTTTCCTATTCTTTATTTTTTCTTTCTACGCCTCTGTGTAGAAACCTCAGACCTCATTCCTTCAGGCATGAAGTTATGCATTTTTTTTTCTGTTTTAAAATTTTCTCAAAACAGTTTCATTACAGTACTTACAGCCAGTTTCTTCATCAACAACTAAAAGTATCAGTAAAAGTATTAACTTTTACTTGACTATTACTGATATTACAGCAAATGTGTTTCTTCATCAAAGTAACAGCTAAACTAAAAGTCAATAGGGTTACCACAAGACAAACATCGTAATTACCCCTAAAAAACCTGGGGACCCTTTTTTGCTTATGACAACACGTAATATCCACTGTCAAGTAATGCCAAAAATGAATTGCCATTATATTCTTTAAAAAGGTTGACTACCTGAGCAGTGTTTTTGTTCAGCTTGCAGATGCAAGACTTGATTATTGTACAATAATGTGTTATTATGTAAATAAAACAATAACTTTGGAAAAAAATGCATTTATTTTATTAAAATGACGACTTTACGACTTTTGTACCAAAAATAGGTTGGTAAGAATATAGTTGATTCTATAAGTACCTATTGGTAATTGTGTTAAATGCAAACTGAAAAATAAACTTACTTTGCAGTGGTTGGCGTCAATTTATCTTGTAATAATAGGCTGAGGTATGTAACTGTTTCCTTTGAAATTCTGTATTGAAACAGAAAATCAGCTTCGTCCCATAAAAAATGATCTTTGAGAATATTAAACTTTTTACGTCTACGTGTTAAATAACTAACGTTAACTTCATCGTCTGATGAACTTAAACTTTCACTGGATGAAGTTCATCATAACATTTTAATACTAAACTAAACACCTATTTAAACTACAACTTTGTCAAAATTACAGTGACTTTAGCTTTTACTGCCGCTCAATGAGCAGTAAAAGTTAAAGGCAAAAGTTACAGTTAAACCATCAGTTAAAATTGTGAAGAAACGATTTGACCGTTACTTTTACTTTATGACGTTACTTTAGCCATTACTTTTGATAAAGAAACTGGCTGCTAGTCTAAATTATGTGGTGGTATATACATTATCACTGGTGGTACTACATCGCACAAGCAGAGTTTGCCGCGCGACTTGCTAGTTACACGGAAAATTAATTCTGCTTACGCGGTATTTATAATAATAAAACATCCCGAAATCAATTTGCGGGCAGTTGTCTACTTGACACAAGTACAACGCCCATCTAAAAGGAGGATCCTCCCTTTTCTATGAAACTGAAAGAACTTTGCACCTGTTTAGCATACTCCTATAAACAATTACCTTATAAAGTGAGCTGAACCTAAATTACCTTATGTCATGGCTTGAACGACTTTTTTTTTGTTTGCTGGTATTTTGGCGTGGTAGCTGGCATATGGTAAATAATTTCATTGTTGTTATATTTTATTGTGTTCATCACTATACATATTATTGTATAAAGTCATGTGTTTCTTTAAATGAACAGACAGCTGTACTGCTGGGGAGTTTGTTCCGCCACTTCTTCTCAGCGAAAGGACTAGAGAGTGTCGATGGGTGGGGGTTTTGGCTTATATAATATTGATGTTCAAAAAGTGCTGATTCTCAGCCTTATTTGAATAAATGCCTTTTGATTTTGTTGATAGAAAGCTGAATATTGACATTTAAAAAGGTCTTCAAAAACAGCAGCAACCTTTAATAAAGCTGTCAATCCCTTTGCGACTATTCAGAAACTGGCCACTAGCGCAAAAAGGAAGCCTCCATGCTCGCCCCTTTCTCAAATAATATAAAGATACCAAAACAACCTCCTAACTCAGAACTTTCTTCCCATATTTAAAGCCCTCCCTTTGTGGAGTCACGTGGGCTAAGTGCAAAATCACATTAGCATTCTAAAATATGCGGATGGCCCAACTTTTGGTCTATTGTAGCACCGTCTTGGTAGCGGCAACTCTGGTAAGCAGTTAATCACTTAAGTTTTCGATAATGTCTTATACGTAATTGTGTTCTCGTGTTCTGCTGTAGCGTGTAAGAGTCTGATGGGTGCAAGTTGTTTTTTGATAGATTTTTACCGAGTTTGGGTTTTGCTTTTCCTTTTAAATTAGGTATTGTTGTAAATTCAGTCATGATTCAACTGCTATAAAATTTCACTGTGAAAATTTACCTAAAACCGGCTTAGAAGTGTCTTTATGCCGTTGCAGTAAAGACACTTTTAATTTCCAATTAAGGCCACTGTTATTTATATAGGAGTAACTGTTCTTATTATAATTTAAGCAACAATTATACAGCACCAGTTTTATTTTTGAAATTTTCCATGGTCTACTGGATAAAGATGAAAAAAATAATTAATTAATATTTCAAAGAAACTTTAGGTAAGCCTGAATTTTATTTTCCAATATAAAAATAGCTACATAATTACCTTAGTAAAAAAACTGATGAAAATGTATTTCCAATCAATTTGATTTCAAGAGTTCTCTTAAAATAAACTGAGATCGTTGAGCTTGTTTAAAGTTTGAAGTTGCCTCCTTCAAACTTTAAACAGTCTCAAGAAGTTTGTTACATTTGAATAATAAATTTGGCAGGAAATTTATTTTGTCTACAACATTCTATATTTTATTAATAAGTTACCTAAATATCTTAATAATCTCACTTTATAGAGACAAGTTATGTTAACGCTAATGGACAAGTACAAATTCTCAGAAGTTGGTTTGATATTCAACAGCAACGATTACACGATATTTTTCATCTCTAGCCAAGAATCTATAGGGTTTCTGCTTTGAAAATCTCTCAAAATTATTTTACATTAATATCGAACACAACACCGAAACGGCCATAAAATATGACAACATATTTCACTTTGCTGAACAAAAAACCACAGGAACAAATTCTACAAGCATCGTTATTGATATTTATCACGGATACCTGACATGATAAATGGGATTTCGGCAATAATAATAAATGTAAGAAATTACTTCTCGTCTCTTATAATAAAGTTATAAAAAACCGTAAAGGGGAAGTATGTCTCGGCTATGGAAACTTCGTTGCGTTCTCCGAGGCAAAGATTTTTATTATTCAAAAGCTTTGCCCGTGACGGCTTGATGAATGTTGTAAAGAAGTTCAAATTTTATTTTTCGCTAAAGCGAATGGAAGTTATAAAATTTACGATTCGACTGTGAATAATATAATTATGTTTGTTGTACGCCAAGAAACGACAGTTATAATGGCTTTTTTAATTTTTTTGAGAGGTTGTTTCGTGATTTTATGAAGACGTAAATCGCTTTTGTCTTTAATGATTGTTTCAGTTGTATTAAAAATCAACAGAGATACAATGATTTGATATTTTATTTTGTCTCAAGTTATTATTACATCTTACTCATTGATAAGAGTACCAATATTTTTGTATAACAATATTATGTAACTTGTAATATAAGTACATATTTACACACAGTAAATTACACTACAAACTGTAACAGTTAGGTTTTTCAGTTAGGTTGTCAGTTTTTAAAAGAAGTTTTTAGTCATATTTATTATACAAGTATGATAGCAATGGAACTGTTTGGACTGTGATATGAGTGTAAAATAATGAAAAATATTTAGAATTAAAATATAACATAACTAGCGGCTGCTAGCGACTTTGTTCTCGTGGAGTTAGTTATGCTCCGCTCCCACTGGTCGCAGCGTGATGTTATATAGCCTAAAGCCTTCCTGGATTAATAGGCTATTCAACGCAAAAAGAATTTTTCAAATCAGACTAATAGTTCCTGAGATTAGCGCGTTCAAACAAACAAACAAAAAAACAAACTCTTCGGCTTTATAGATTGGTATAGATTAAGAATTAGAACTAAAAACAAACAGAAATGCAGACGAACCAAGGCAAAAAAGAACAGTAACAGCTTTAGACAACACTTATTTAATATAATACTATTTTAATAAAGTATGAGTTCGCACCACCAGCCAATTGTGAACAATGTTTGTTAGTACCTATCTTTTATTGTTTTCTGTCTCCTTAACTCTGTCACACGCTGTCTACATCTCTCTATCTATTGTGCAATGGCAGGAATTCTGAGAAAGATTTCTTGTAAAATAAGTATCAGCACTGAACCTATTTTTCTGTTTTGTTTTGTGTGTATTTCGATAGTAAAATAAATAAACCTGGATTCTTAATAAGTAACTGGTTCCTGTTCGCTAATCTTAGAGTCTCCGATAATCCGATCTATTTCTTCTTTATATTATGAGACATAATGTCGTGGTGGCCTAGTGGTTAAAACACCAGCCTTTCAAGTATGAGTGCGCAAGTTCGATTCCAGGTCAGGCAAGTACCAATGTCACTTTTCTAAAGTTATATGTACTTTCTAAGTATATCTTGGACACCAATGCCTAAAGGTGAAGGAAAACATCTTGAGGAAACCTGGACTTTAAGTCTGAAATCACCAACCCGCATTGAGCAAGCGCGGTGATTACGCTCAATCCTTCTCTGTATGAGAGGAGACCTTTGCCCAGCAGTGGGACGATAAAAAGGATGATGATGATGATTAAGAGACATTACAAACCGCACGTATCTGGCCCACTCAAATCATGGGAATGCATAAGCACATGGGTGCTTATCCATTGCAAACTGTAATCCCCATTCCGAGATGCTCTTTGGACTATATTCAGGGATATTTTCAGCTGAATTACCAAACATTATTGTAGCAGACAGTGAGCCCGGCATTAGAGGTTTTGCCTACTCCTTTGTTTTATTAATTGCGATTGTAAGGACTGTTAAGGACCCTATTGTCACTGAATAACCGTTGAAGACTGGGGCTTTTGTGTTTTAGTATTTTTGGCTTATCTCGATGACATCTTCATATTCACTCGTTATGTAGCTTAGCGGGGTATTGTTAAGTTTAAACTTGGTGTCGTATTGTCGTTTTTTTTTTTTTTGAATATTCTTAACCTTGTTTTTGGTTGTGTAGTTTGGTGAATCTATTTGTTTTCAAAATTTTGTTTCTAGAATGATTAACGTGTATAACGTATGAAAAAATTCCAGTAGCAAGAAATTCTAGTTTTTCTGTTGTGTTCACTTGTAAATGAGTTATGTAATAATAAACATCGGAAATTATAGGCGTAGCGTTATTTTTATAATTGCTTATGCGCATAAAATTTTTTAGTTCATCGCCCGTTCCGTCGCATATCATCGCTTTCCCGCGCTGTCAGTTTTTTTTTCTATTCGCTTAGCGTTCTTTCTGACTTTTTATTTGTGCTTTATCTTTATATATATAATTCTGCTGTACGTGTGTATGTCATTGAACTCCTCCTAAACGGCTTGACCGATTTTAATGAATTTTTCTGTATGCGTTTGAGTGGCACCCTGAATGGTTTAGATTCACAAATCAGCCCGGCAAATGGCGCTGATTGCTTGAAAAAGCATGTGACCTTGGAAACGGCCCTGACGATTTCGCTGAAATTTAATATGTGGGGGTTTTCGGGGACGAGAAATCGATCTAGATGAGTCTTATTTCTGGGCAAGCGCATGTTTTCGAGTTTTCTCTTTCGCAATATTTCACGCATAATATGAACGCTAATTTCGCGCGGCTTGACATAGCGCCTGTGGCGTAGCCGATAGTGGTATGGTCTACTCGCGATGGCTGGTGTTCCTCGGTTCAATCCCGGGCAATCACAAGTTTTTTTTTTGGTTTAGACAAGTTTAGTTTTTTTTTTTAATTTTTGTAATTATTTAAAAAGAAAATTGTACATAAGAACTAAAAGGGGAAAAAATAAACAAAAATATTTTATTTTTTTTTATTTAACTAAAATTGTACTATTGTGTAAAATAAATAGAAATAAATAAATATTTAAGATTTTTTATTTAATTTTAAGAGACTGAAACAAGAGCTCTAGGGGTAGAGAGAGGTATGATATCTTTGTTACAAATGTAGATGACAATGCTTTCCATGGGTATATTCCTAAATCTGCTGTACCTGTGTACGTCACTGAATTCCTCCTAAAGGGCTGGTCCGATTTGAATGAAGTCTATGTATATAAATGAAAGTCGTGTTAGTTACTCAACTCAAGCACCGCTTAACCAGTATGGCTCAAAATTGGTAGGGAGGTAGATAAGAACTGGGAGAAGGACATATCACATAGGATACTTTTTATCCCGTTCCCGTTGTTCCCGTCGTTCCCGTGTGACGTGACATAAGACATGGTATAACAAATCGCGACTGACATGGAATAACAAAACAACTCAGTCAAAATATACAGTTAGCGGTTCATTTGTTAAAAATGGTACAAGCACACTGCTGCACTACTCAGCATATTAAAAAAAAATCTTACCGGTTGAATGTTGATGCATTCATTTAAAGCAAGGAATATAAATACTCTCTGCCGGTTTATTTTTTTTTTTTAATAAAAGCCCCAAAGCAAACTTCAACTTCAAAATTGCTAAAATTGTATTGCTGTGCCATTTACCACTTCACTACATACTATAAAACAAAGTTACTTTCTCTTTCCCTATGTCCCTTTGTATGATTAAATCTTTAAAGCTACGAAACAGATTTTGATGAGGTTTATTTTAATAGATAGAGTAATTAAAAAGAAACGTTTATATTTATAATAACATCCATTAAATTGTGGAGAAACACTATCCCTCGAACACATGTGGGAGTGACGACAGGAGGCATAACTCCGTTGCCGCGAAAAATCGCAGTACAGCGGACAGAGCTCCGGCGGGATCTCATGGCGACATGGAAAGTGTGATTGTCGCAATCCAGCACTGAACACGCCACAATAGCGGCGGTAAGTCCTCTCTTTGAGGAGTAGCTAGAGAAGCGCCACGGCATCCTCACCTTCCGACTGACGTAGGTCCTCACCGGACACGGCTGTTTCGGGAGGTTCCTGTTCCACTGTGACCACTGTGTGCATCGCCCTGAGGACATGGTGGAGCATATGGTGGAAGTCTGCCCAGCTTGGGTAGAGCACAGCCGTGTTCTCGTGGCGGCTATCGGCGGCAATCTCATCTCTCGCGTCCGACCCTGGTCCAGGCCATAGTCCGGAACAATAGTGCATGGCAAGTTTTCACCTCCTTCTGTGAAGCAGTGATGCTGGCAAAGGAGGAGGCGGAGCGCGTGAGGGAGCGGAAATCCCACTACCCTCACGCCTCAAACCGCCGCAGGAAGCGCCCTGGTCGGGTGCCAACATCGGACTCCCGACCACCGTAGGCGCGGGCGAGCGAGAGGCAGCTCGCCTCCTGGTAAGAACCAGGCCCGGGTTGACGGCGCGTTGTGTTTCACACGCGCCTCAAAGAGATGTCAGCATACCTTGACGGGATCCACGAGGACTGTTCCACAGGGTTGCGGGTTGGTTAAAAAAGAAACCATGGCACTGGCCGTTGCACAGGCAAGTGAAGTAACACAGGTGGGTTTTAGTCAATAAAAGTCTGACACGCCCTTCCGTTCCGCCCAGAGCGGGGGAGGTTATTTGATGATTTCCCATCCTAACAAAAAAAAAAAGAACTGAAGAAGATCAAGAAATTGCACTTGAAGAGCGCAGCCTTAGTATGGCTCGACTTCGTGCTTCTCACTCACCAGAGCATTACGAAGCACAAGAAGAAATTCATCAAATACTGATTTGAATCGGGCAGCGTTTCAATACGCATGTAATATAGCGCAATGACGTTCGCATTGGGCCAATGGATGTTGTTTGCGAGTATTGTAGCACATTAAAGATTTCCGGAGAACCGCCAGGATTGTGCCCCCAAATAAAGAATCATTGAATAATAATAGTTATTTATTTAAAATTATCCTGATTTAAAAAGTACTCATGTGATATTGCCTTTAAGGCGGAACGAAGTTCGCCGGGTCAGCTAGTATATATATATTTCCCATGACCAAATAAAATTTGAAAGCTTAGATAATCATTTTTTTTTTATGTATATTATAAAACAGTGCTTGACCGCAATAGCGCCTGATGGTAAGCAGTGATGCGATAGTTGATGGTAAAGCGCGCTAGTTTATTAAGAGTCTATTCACTCTAGCCTTGAAGACACTCAAATCGTAGTCCGACGGAAACCCTCGCTCTGCTTAGCTAGTAATGGCTTATAGCACAATGTTAAATAACCTATAACCTTTCTTAAGAATTAAACTATCACGTGCAAAAAGGGATAATTTCAGAGATAAGCGTGTTCAAACAAAATACTGTTCAATTGTATTATAATTAATAACTAATTGTATCAAAAACCTATGTACATGTTACGATGATCCCAAGATTACGTTCTAAGTACTGACATATTGCTCTAACACATGCTTAATATGACAAATGACGCTAGCCATTGCCCCGAGGGAGACCTCGGGGAGGAATATAGACTAGCTAGCTTGTATAGACATATGATATACTGATTGATATAATCATACAAAGATTAATGACATTGCCGATCTACGACATCTTGCGACATTTGATATAAGATGGTACAATTGCTATAGATTGATCTCAAAGTAAGTATTTAATGAGAAATCATATTGTAAGTAAGCAGTATCTAAGTAAGTAATCGTATTGTAAATGTAATCGTATTTACTAGACTCTAGTAAATACATCGAGATCAGAGTTCTAGTAACTAGACGTTGATTCCATAATACCGGCAACAGCAGAAGGTAACAACTAAGATATTATTCTTCTCAATATGGATATATGTACATTACTATAATAACAACACATATATACATGTTAACAACATACATACCTATATGTATGTGAACATATTAAGCATTGTTAATGCGCATAACAATTTTTTTCGGTGGTAGGCCATAACATCGGCTGCCGGCAGAAGTGACCAGCCACCAGACAAAGTTTGCCGCCAAGCGATTCGCTGTGATCCGGCATGATGTCTGGTGAAGCGGTACGGTGGACGGGTCTGAGCAGTTGTGTTGCGATGTGTGCAGGGTATGCTGCGGCAAATGTTGTTTTATCGGGAGTTTAGTCGTGGAGGGTCTTTTTTTTAATAATTCTCCAAATCAATCTACCGCTGGCGCTACATCGTTGGTCGTGTTGTTGGGTTTAACATTGCATCACCTCGTTTAACTGCAGTCTTCCATCCTATTTACTCAGTTTTTTTGAGCGAATGGGCTCAATACAATAAATACTCCAATAAACAAGTATATTCAAATATTCCCGCATTTTTTCCCTTTAACCTCATTGCCTGGCGGAAAATCCAATCAGCAAGGAATAAGGAATGGAGAATGATCAAGAAACGCAAGAAGTTTTTTCCATTCACCAATCAGAATAACGTGGGTCTCTCCCCGTACCCCTGATTTGAACAACATCAAGTAAGCGAAATCCAAACCACCAACGGCCGGTGAACTTATCAACAACTCTGTAGCCCTAAGTGAACATTTGGTGTAGGCCTCCATCCAGTTCAACACACCAGGAGTACATCGCCTGAAGCCCCTGTAAGTCCAACTTCTTTATTATTTGAGACACACGTTTTACAGTCTATATATCGAGGGAATATAAACCAAAACAAGTATTATCCTACACTTATTTGTTAGCATCCTTAACAATATTTTATATAAGAAGTTATACTAAGAAAATCTAGACAAATTTTAGGTAATTGTTTCACAAACGAAAAATAAGGTTTCGTATTATCTATCGTGGATATCTGACAGGGTCGTGGATAGTTCGAAATAGATACCGGACCCCTGGGGCAAAGGCAAGTGATGGAAAACGGTTTTTTTATAAAATATAAACTAGCGCTTGTCCGCAATCACGCCTGATGGTAAGCAGTTAGCAATCGGTGATGAAAAGGCACAATACTTTATTAAGAGCCTATTCACTCTAGCCTTGCGGACACTTAAATTGTAGTCTGACGGAAACACCGCCGCTGGCAAATTGTTCCAGTCCCTCTGTGCAAGCGGGATAAAAGATAAGGCGAAGCGCTTCGTTCGGATCGTTGAGGTGTCAACAACGTAAGGGTGGCAACTATCCTTACGACCGCTTGCCCGATGATGGAACGAGCATGGGGAAATAAATTATGCAATTCTCCCACACACTCTCCAAAATTCATCTTATAGAACACTAATAGGCTGGTTACGCCTTTTTAGTCTGTTACGCATTAATCCCACTTAACTTATATGACGCGCGACAGGGTGAAACAGGCCATAACGACATTCTTTAGTAATGGCAACATTATGTCATAGTTGTCAAACTAAATATTGACTGACAGATGGTTACATCTTGTGGGAGTGTATTCTTTGGAAGAATGAACGCAATATTATGTTGGATAGTGTACAAGTTACATCCGGAGTCGTTTATTATACGGACCTTGTAGAAACTCGAACCAATTTCCGTGCGCTCGGGCGCTTTTGCCATACCTATTATTGGAATCAATTGTCAGCACATACCTACTTAGGACCCATTAACTTAATCAAATTTTATTCCGTGGTGCTTGGCAATCTGGGCTTCTCTCAGTTGCAATAATGTCCCTTTGTGCCGATTGGCCTAGTTCTGTTCTATCTCCTGCTTGTTATGGAGGGAAAAACCCCCACACTGTTCCCAACCCACTGCAACTCCTGAAAGCCAGAATCAAGAATAGCGGAGGAGTAAGAAAAAATATATTTTTTACACTTCCCTCCATAACCTAAAAAATATCTTTTTTTCTTACTCCTCCGCTATACTTTTCTGATTAATTTCGTTGCGGGACCCAAGACAGTTGAATCGTTTCTCCGGGACTCGTCGAGCTTCATTGCTCGGCGTTTTTCTGGCGGTCTCCACTGTTGATTCTGGCTTTCAGGAGTTGCAGTGGGTGAAAAATGTGTAGTGGGTTGACAGATGGTTAGCTCAGCCTTTTAACTTCATGATTCTTCTTCTTCTTCAGCCTAAAGATGTCCACTGCTGGACAAAGACCTCTCCCAAGGCTTTCCACGTTGACCGGTCTTGTGCAGCCCGCATCCATCGGCTTCCCGGGACCTTCACCAGGTCATCGGTCCACCTTGTTGGGGGCCTCCCTACGCTGCGTCTTCCAGTACGTGGCCGCCCGCCACTCCAGAACCTTACTGCCCCATCGGCCATCGGTTCTACGAGCAATGTGCCCTGCCCACTGCCACTTAAGTTTAGCGACTCGCAGAGTTATGTCGGCGACTTTGGTTCATCTGCGGATCTCCTTATTTCTGATTCGATCACACAGAGAAACTCCGAGCATAGCTCTTTCCATTGCCCTTTGTGTGACTCTGAGCCTTTGTATGAGGCCCATTGTGAGCGACCACGTTTAATAGACACCCAGACCACGATTAACACAGTGCTTCTTGGGTCTGATCTCTATTAGTTCTCTTAGACACTTCAGTAAACTTAAATAACTTGACAGTATTCAGCAGTGCCCTGGATATTATAATTGAGTGCATTAGGTGGTTTGCTTCAAAATCCCAAACATACCTAAATGTAAATATTTAACGTTAAAAACATGAAAAGAACTGAAAACAATAATGATTCGTTCATCTGAAATGGGCAAATTAAATTAACGCGTGATGAAAGATGCAATTAAACATCGGAAACTGTAATTAGCAAACAGCCAGTGCCATACGGAATTGTCGAAAACACATTTCAACAGTTTTCATAAAATTGTCTCCCACGGATTGAAAAATGGTAGTTACAGTCAGCTTTCCATTCCTGCAACTGAAATAAAATTTCAACTTTGTTTAAAACATTAATCAAGACGTCGAGTCTCTTATGAATAATGATAGCTTGCGATAGAAATGGTGTAATGTTCCTTTGCTAAAATGCAACCGTTGCAAATAGCCTTGATGGTGACAGTTTGTTAACTAAATGTTGGTGTGTGTGATTAATCATCTTCCCACTCTCATTCGATTTAGTTAAGGGCAGTGAATCAGCCATCGTCTTAGTATTGCCCTGACAGCCACACTTAAATCTACAAAAATAATATAAATTAATTCAAAATAAACCAGCTAAAAAGAAAGAATATAATCACAAACAAAAGCTCGCAAAGGCCAGCAATAAATAAGTCAGGCACTTTCAAATAGTCATGGTGTCCATTCCAAAGCCTAGTAGGTACTTATAAAGTGTGTTGTAATGTCACAAGAAATAGAAAAAACCTCCACAGATAGTTTTTTTTAATCTAAGTAACGCCCAATATAAATTGGGAACAAAAAGAAATGTATAAAATACTGCATACGAAATATAGACAATGGCTAGTCTAATCGATTTCTGCGATCTGCGACATTTCATTTTAGAAGACTTTAGCTGTTCTTGGTGCAATAATTACATTACAATGTACTAAAATAGATAAACGTAAATAATCTGTTAACCATAATAATCTTCTCATCATCATCATCTCAGCGTTAATCCCAGTCGTACCCAAAGTTTTTTCAGCTTTTGAGCCTGGGGTCCGCTTTGCCAGTCTAACTACTGATTTTGATGCTGAGTTAACCATAATAATCTATCATGAGCTAATCTGCTTGATGAGCTTCTGACAACAAACTCCTACACTTACAAACTCAACTTGTAACACTTTATTAACCGAGAGCCTTACAAAACCTCTAAGTGCTCACATAACAGACAACAACATACATTCGTAAGATTTTAATTCACACTGAAAATGAACGCGAGAAAAGAACGGTTGAGCTGCAGTATTCCGAGCAAAACTTCCAACTTTTCACTCCCACTCATTCTTTAAGACTGTAAAAAACGAGGACAAAAACGGGTCGAAATAAGCTGCGAATAGCTACTATGTCTGTATTTAGTACTTGTATACACTTCTGATTATTGGAGATGGGAACTGTTACGTTCTGTTTTGTTAGGATTATCCTGAAGAGACCATTTGTATTAATTGGCTTGAATGAGTTGTAGATACAACAACTACGGTAGTTAACAAAATTATTTTTATTAGTGACGGTTTGAGGAGATTCTGTATTGAAGAGATGGTTCTAGTTCATAATAGCCTTAGGTTATGTAATAATGGAGTTATAAGAAAGAAAAATTTAAACAACAAAGAGAACAAATAGATAGAAAATAATTATTATTGAGAGCACGACCGGCTGTGCTAGAGTGGTTGCTGCAGGTAAAGCAAACTTCAAATGGAACAAATATTTAAGTTATTGTTGGAGCCGTCTAGGGTGGAAACTAATGGCCACTTAGTGTTTCGAGACATTACTAAGCGGTTGGTCGCCTTATCATGGGGCTAAAAACTGCCCTATTATGCGGGCAAAGAATCAGCATTGCCATATAACGTGGCAATGCTGTTAACGTTTTGGTCATTATTTCTATTGATAACAATGTGGACGAACTATTTTACCTCCCTTTTTGTATACTGATATACAATATGTAAAGAAAACTCTGTCCGATCCGTGAAGGCATTGTTATGTATCAATAACTGATTCTACTAACGCCAACAAAGCCTCGCTAAACTTAAAAAATCTCCTAAAAAATATATTATTTTCCCAAAAAGGGTAACTTAATACGTGTTCGGTAGGCAATACATGCGCGGGCGAACGGGGACAGGGCACGCGGCACGCGATCGCGTCGCTATTCGCTCATAACAATCCCGTCAAAAAAGGCGTAGTCACTTTTTAAAAAAATAGCAAATTTTATGGAAGTTGCAATTAATTCGCCGAAAACAAAGATTATTTCAAAATTCATTAGTATTGTTGCTATGAAGATTATGTAAAATTTCATATTTTATTTGATCATGTGTATACATAACCTTTATTATCCTTATAGGTCGGATGGGCTTTCATTACATGTTGTATACTTTAATCATTATATTTTAGGACTTTAAGTAATCAATATTCTTACTTAATTTTGCTACTTATCGGTAAGTAGCGAAATTAAGAAATCATAAGCTATCGACAGGTTTATACCTACGTAGAAAAATATGCGCCAAAAATTCTTATTACTAAACACGAACCTTCAAGTAAGTTTTGATCAGTGATCCAATGAACTAGAAAATTGGTATCCTTGGTATTGTATTGGTTCTCCGCTTTCACAAAACATTTTCTAAACTTAAAGGCAAGACCTTTTCAAATAGAAATGATAAACAAGATCAACTCGGGTGAACCGAAAAACCAAGAACTAGAGAACGAATCCTTGAAACTTGTGAACTATACAACTTCTATTATTAAATTTTCAAACGCTAATTAACTATAAAAGGATGTAAACTTACGTTAATTAAACAACTGGCGCGGCCAACTTTATTCGCTCTTAGAACTTTATTTAATTTTGTTTAGAATGGAAGAAACAAAGTCGAAACAAAATAAGTAAACGTTAGGGAAGTTGCCGAAATATCGGAGGGGTGATAAATCCATGTAAATACTGGGGACTTAAAGCTAGCTACCAGAGGTGTATTGCGGGGTATTGGGTAGCAAATAAAATTGCCAGTGAGTTCGAAAGCAGCTTAGCAAATGCCGACACGTTAATGCCAACTATCACTGTGTTTTTCTTCAACGGATCGTTTGCGTTGTGTACGTTGATTCTTTTGTTTGGTTTCGTCGATCTGGAACTAAATGCATAATGAAGTGTTCACTGTTTTTCGCATTTCCTTTGTTATTCTTTTATCCTTAATGTGATTACTGTCAGTAATTCTGTGTATATGCATTATGGGGTCTCAGTTCAAATTAGTACCTCCTTTTCGACCAATAATGAACTGTTATTAAAATATACTTAATAATAAAAATGTGAAAGTAACTTAGCCTTTGGGCCCGATCGATTTCGATGACGCCTAATGGAATGGGTGAGGTTTATGGAGAAACGAGCGTATGAAGAAAAAGCCTGTTCACTCTTGTTTGTTGGATTTTTTATGTGTTACCTTCATGGCTTAACAGATATGACTTGGGTTGTAATAAAACTTTTTATCCCGAAATTAATTTCTCGTGGTATAAAATTCAATATCCTCTTCTCGCATTCAGCTATGGGCAACAGTTACTCTAACAATCTCTTCAGATCTTTGAAACAGTCTTACCTTTCACTCAATTCTTTCACGTTTCATTTTACTCGGCGACTTATTTTACATAATCCAGAACTCATTTGGGTCTTTACTAATCTCTCAAAGGAAATCCAAAACGCTTAAAACAAATTTAACGCGATTTTGTACACAGTGATTTAGTTTATGAGACAAAATACTTACAAGATGCGATCCGTTTCCCTCTTGCTTATCAGACGTTTACTCGTATACACGATTTATCACGAGTCCCAGGCGTGAAGGGAAACCAACACGTACGCAATAAATGTAACGCGTGTAATAGTTTAAAAGCTACGATCGAATGCACTGGATCCCATGTTATGTATGGAGTACGCACTCAACTAGAGTTGATCGGAGCTTCCAAGAAATATGATTATTAATTTTATTGTATACGAGTACTGGTAGCTGGAAAAGCTGCTTTTGTTGTCTGCAGTAGAATTAGATGATATATTATATTAACCCTAGAATGATAACGTGCGCCTCAGAAGCGCCCGCAAAATATGTTATAATTCGCCGCAATTTTGTTACCGACGCGTGTACAAGCTTGTGTTTCTTAGCCAATTCAGTTGTTAGTCAACACTTCCAAGAGACGACTACTACTGTTCAGTAACTACCATAGTTTTGCTGTTAGAGCGATACGTTGCGCTCGGGAGGCGCATGTTTATCTTTTGTGTAACTTTTGCCACTTTCATAGTGAATTTGTTTTTGTTATTTTTACTAATGTAAGATATGTAATAAAGGTTGGTTTTTTTATTAGTGAATACTTATTGTCATCAATTGTTTTTAGGAGTGTTTTAACACCGTGTCCAGCAGAAGAGTGTTGGATAAAAGAGAAATTGTTTCTTTATTGACCGAAGAACATGAAGGCGCTAATGAGGGCCACACACACGCTGACGAGTGACAGTGAGATCGAGGACCATGTCAATGATTAATGTTGATGGCCAAGAAGGAGTGATGATCTATGAGAATTTTATGAGAAAATGATAATACATATTATGTATTTTGTTTACTTATTAATAATTCAGCAATATATAGACGTAAATGAAACAAAAATAATTGACATTCATCAAAAAAATCGGCTATTAAAACGGTGCGCCTCTGAGGCGCATGTTTATCTTTTCAGTACAAAAAAATAACGTTATCTTTCTAGGATTAATTCCCATTTTGGATTCGGTGGAGAGACGTGCGAAGAGGTGAATTGGCGACCCTAATTTAGTTCAAAACGGTTACCAAAGTCTGAAGTACAGGCGAAGAGTAGCCAGCCAAAGAATGCACTTTGGAGAGTGTCGAGGGAATTGCATGACTTAATTCTCCCATCTCCGTTTCATCATCGGAAGACTCGTCTTACGTTGTTGTCACCACGACGATCCAGACGAAGCATTTCGCCTCGTTTTATATACTTACCGCATAGATCGAGGGACTATTACAATTTGCCAGCGGCAGTGTTTTCGTCGGACTGATCAAGTACTAGTTTATAATTATCTAATTTATAAAAAAAACATCACATTTAATAATTTAAGATATTATGTGGGACATCTATTGCAACGACGACGAACCGATGACTTTAAATAAGGTGGCTATGACAGACTGGATGCGGAAAGCAGACAACAGTCCTTTGGCGAACCCTAAGCGGTAATTATGTTCAGCTGCGGGCTAGTGTTATGAGTTAAGGAGGGAATTACACACCTCTCTTAAATTAATAATTGTTTGTCCGGGATTTTGTTATATATAGAATTTATTATCAACGGCAATATACCAGACCCTTAAAAAATACAGTCCATTATTTCATCACCTTTTAATCACTTGAGGAGGACGAATCGGACAATCCGAGTATCTTCCAGGTGTCGTTTTAATGCCACCATAGTCCCACACCATATAACCATTATATCGTGTGGGAGCAACAGAGCTATGCATGATTTGGGTGCCAGTTTAACACTCACACAATCATGCACGTTATACCATTAGGGTTTGGGGCGAAGATAAGTAAAATTTAACACCTTTCCGATGTGCAGCCCGGCCGTTGGTTTACGTTAGACGACTCTTGTCAAAAACAAAAAGGGCGTGCGTTATATATTTTTAAAGTGTCTAGAATATTCTAGAAGCTTCGGCTCGGCCGCTTGGCCGAACGGGAAAGAAAGAGCACCGAACTTAAATCATGATAGAATTGTATGACCCCAGGACGGCAATGGTAACAGCTTATCGTATTTCTCAAAAGAAAATTAAGTAAATATCTCCAAATGCCCCGCTAAAGAATCCAAAATTGAGTTTTTAACTTATTTGATCGATGAAAGGCGACGGCGACGTTCAAACGAGTTTAGTCAAATATGTGTATGTTCAAAGGCACTGCTTAATGAATATGCAAAATATTCCTGTATGACGTTCCATACCTACAAGCCGCTACATGAATTAACTTGGGGCTTGTCACACCGTGGTGTAATCCATACTAATATTATAAATGCGAAAGTATCTCTGTCTGTCTGTCTGGCTTTCACGCCAAAACTACTAAACCGTTTGTAATGAAATTTGGTATACAGATAGTCTAGAGCCTGAGAAAGGACATAGGCTATATAACATCCCGCTATGACCAATAGAAGCACAGCAGTTACAAAAAATATTGCGAAAATGGGAGCTAACGCGGACGTACATGCTCCTATTATTTTAACAGGCGCTTATTTTATATCAACTGAGCTCTTTTTAATTTGCGGGAACCACCGCGCTGTAAGCTGAAGTCTACCCGAGCGGAGTCGCGGGCAACAGCTAGTGTTTTATATAGCACAGAACTATTGCCCTGAGCTAGTCAGGCGTGGTCGCGGCATATCACATAGGAAACGGCGGGCCCAGCTGTAGTGCAGACTGGAGGACGCCAAACCGTGGACTGGAATATGTTGAGTTGATTGAATATTTTAATGATGACCTGACTCATTCCTGTCTGAAAGAGACCAAAAATTGTAGGCTGAATTTGGTCATGTTTATATTTTAATTTGTATTGAGTGTTTGTTTGAACCCTTATAGATTCGTCATGTCTGTCTGTCCGTCTGTCCGTCCGTATGTCACAGCCATTTTTTTCCGAAACTATAAGAGCTATACTGTTAAAACTTGGTAGGTATTAGTATTCTGTGAACCGTGTTAAGATTTTGATGCAAAAATAAAAAAAAAATAATAATAAATATTGGAGGCTCCCCATACTTAGAACTGAAACTCAAATTTTTTTTTCATCAAACTCATACGTAGGAGTATCTATGGATAGGTCTTCAAAAATGATATCGAGGTTTCTAAAACACTTTTTTTTTTAAACCGAACAGTCTGCGTGACAGACGCTTCCAAAGTGCAAAAAAGTTGCTTACTTATTATTAGGTACCAGGTACTAACCTATTGTAGTTTTAATTCATATACATTATTTTTTGGTTTATGCGAAACTTGAATATAGTTTGTTCAGAATAAGCAACTGAATCGATTCCAATCAGTTTTACACCATGTTATATTTTTTCCCAAATACATATAGAGTGAGAACTCAGAGTGGTTACCGAGTGGTTACGACAGATTCCAGCTGACGCCAGAGTTCAACGCCTGCGCTAGCCCGCCCGTACGGACCTTTGACCATATTTTTGTTGAGACAACCAAGTATAATAACGCAAGCTCATAACTTACTTGATGGTTTTTCATTATATCCTTTAGAAATTTTGTACATAAATTTACAAATTTACGTGTAGCTATCAAACATGCCATGCGACTCTGTAATATCATCTGTTTTCCTTTCAAAGGCAACGAAAGCAATACTCGTTTACGGTATTAAAGCGAACATGCCTTTCTGCATTCACAAAATTAATTAAATCGCAATTGCATTCATAATTTTCTCCACTTCGTAATAATCGGGCTCAGTACTATTATCATTTCTGTGCCATAACAGTTATTTTCCAGCATCCCTGTCTAACCTCATCCCATCTCGTTTACGTTATACGCTATCACAGAACCTGCCTAACTAATTCCTGCCATCGTTAATTTTAATCACTGCACTTACATTAGTACCTAATATTCATCCTTTATGGTCATACTGACTACATATGGCCCATTCAGTGGTCATTTCATGTTATTTATTGAATGCATAGAGGTGGGTTTTGTGTGGCAGGTATGTGAGGAAAATTATGAACTTAATTATTATTTGAATTATTGAATCATTTTCATTTCAGAAGTGATTTAAATTGAAATAGAAGTGTAATTTTTTCCAAAGGAGATTTACTTTGTATAAAGATAATGATATTGAAATTGATTGATGAATTTCTTTGGTTAAATCAATCAATGGTATCAATCAGGATCTTACGTTTAAATGAACAAGAACTAACAAGCTTGTATAAATGATAACAATTAATGAATCGAATAGAAGATAATGAAACATAAGTGGATAAAATATGTGTGCGTTTTTATTATTAAATTATAGTTATGTTCGATATTTGTAAATATATTTCAAGACTAGCTCTCCGCCCTCGGCTTTGCCCGCGTGGTATTCGGTTATATCGCGCTGTTATATCGCGATTTCCCTCGGGAATATCAATTTTTTCGTGATAAAAGTACCCTATTATTTAATCCGGGCTTCTAACCTTACGCATGCAAAATTTCAAAGCAATCGGTTCGGTTGTTACAGCGTGAAAGCGGAACAAACAAACAAACAAATTCACTTACCCATTTATAATATAAGTTAAATAAATTATATGTGTTTCTCCTAAATTATTCACTGCTGCGTTGGAAGATGTATTCAAGCTCCTGGACTGGAAAGGACTTGGCATCAGCATCAACGGCGAGTACATCACTAATCTCTGTTTCGCAGATGATATCGTGGTCATGGCTGAGACCCTGGAAGACTTGGGCAAAATGCTCAATGACCTCAGCAGAGCTTCCCAACAAGTGGGTCTAAAGATGAACATGGATAAGACGAAGATCATGTCGAACTCTCATGTCGCACCCACTCCAATTGTAGTTGGTTGCTCTGCACTCGAAGTTGTTGACGAGTATATATACCTGGGACAAACAGTCCAATTAGGTAGGTCCAACTTCGAGAAAGAGTTGTCTCGTCGAATCCAGCTCGGCTGGGCAGCGTTCGGGAAGCTACGATACATCTTCTCGTCGTCCAAGATACCACAGTGTCTCAAGACTAAAGTCTTTGTCCAGTGTGTGTTGCCAGTGATGACTTACGGAACTGAAACGTGGTCGCTCACAATGGGCCTCATACGAAGGCTCAGAGTCACAAAAAAGGGCAATGGAAAGAGCTATGCTCGGAGTTTCTCTGCGTGATAGAATCAGAAATGAGGAGATCCGCAGAAGAACCAAAGTCACCGGCATAGCTCTGCGAGTCGCTAACCTTAAATGGTAGTGGGCAGGGCACATTGCTCGTAGAACCGATGGCCGATGGGGCAGTAAGGTTCTGGAGTGGCGGCCACGTACTGGAAGACGCAGCGTAGGGAGGCCCCCAACAAGGTGGACCGATGACCTAGTGAAGGTCGCGGGAAGCCGATGGATGCGGGCAGCACAAGACCAGTCAGCGTGGAAAGCCTTGGGGGAAGGCCTTTATCCAGCAGTGGACATCTATAGGCTGAGGAAGGAATTATATGTGCGTTGTAATTATTAAATTATGTCCGATATTTGTAAATATATTTCAAGACTAGCTTTCCGCCCTCGACTTTGCCCGCGTGGTATTCGGTTATATCGCGCTTTTTAGATTTCCCTCGGGAATATCAAATTTTTCGGGCATAAAAAGTACCCGATTACTTAATCCGGACTTCTAACCTTACGCCTTCAAAATTTCAAAGTAACCGGTTCAGTAGTTACAACGTGAAAGCGAAACAAACAAACAAACAAACTCACTTTCCCATTTATAATATAAGTAAGGATTAATATTCAAAGATAAATAAGCAATGTTGTTTCTAATATTATTCAGTTTGTTTTAGAATATTAGAAGTTATCTTGTTATTGGATAAATTTGCATTTTGGTTTAATCTTTGCTTTAAGGCGTTTATGTACCACTGTACATCCCACTGCTGGGCCATAACTTCTAGTTTTTTTTTTTTTTTTTTTTAATAATTATAAACCAGCGCTTGACCGCAATCCCACCTGATGGTAAGCAGTGATGCAATCGTTGATGGTAAAGCGCACTAGTTTATTACCTAAGCCTATTCACTTAAAAACCTTAGGAATAGGAAGGATGACGGCAGTTGAGCGAGGTGATGCACTGTTAAACCCAAGACCAACACGACCAAACGATGCTGCGCTAGAGGGAGATTGATCTGGAGACTACTACTACTACTACTAGTTATTACTACTACTACTATACTACTACTACATTACTATACTACCTACTATATTACTATATACTATATTACTAGTTGTTTCGATCCAGGGCTAAAGTTGTCTAGCTGATGGTTATTTTGGCCAACAGCTTGTTCTTCTCCCTTTTTTTAACACTGCTTCACACTAGGAAGTACTCTTTAATCGTAGGTGTGTTTACAAAAATTTAAACTCACATACACAAACAGCTAAATATGGAACAACTACCTGTAGGCCATACAAATATTTATTCAGTGCAGAATCGAGACCACGACACGTAGAGACGCAGTCGCCACCCTGTCGACGATTCATATTGGACACCTATTATGTGGAATAAATGCATGTTTACAAAATAAACGATTACTCTATTCGAAACATTCGAAAATACAGGCGTTATATAATATTATGCTAAGAGGTATTTTGCCAACTTAATAATCTTCGCTGTCGCTAGAGCACCACTCACACCAAACATAACGCTAAATATAAATACCCTATACACTTAAACGTGTACTAATAACGAGTACGGTGTAACAAACGGCCGCGATTACGCCCTTAAAGCAAGCGAAACGCGGTGGGTGCTTTCATCCGATGTAGGTTAAAAGCAAGTTGCATTAAGGTGCCTTGATGTAACGATACAGTCAGTAATGTGCTTCAGTATACCCCGTTTGTTACAGACACATTGAATGGCAATGTTTGAGGCTATAGATACTTTGTATGGCAATGTTTAAGGTTGTAGACACATTGAATGGCAAAATTTAAGCTTATAGACACGTTGAATGGCAATGCTTGAGTCATAGGTACAATTAATGGCAATGTTGGGATTATGGACACATTGAATGCCAATGTTTGAGGCTATAGACAAACTGAATGGTAATGTTTGAGCTTATAGATACTTTGTATGGCAATGTTTAAGGTTGTAGACACATTGAATGGCAAAATTTAAGCTTATAGAGACGTTGAATGGCAATGCTTGAGTCATAGGTACAATGAATGGCAATGTTTGGGATTATGGACACATTGAATGCCAATGTTTGAGGCTAAAGACATATTGAATAGTAATGTTTGAGGTTATAGATACTTTGTATGACAATGTTTGAGGTTGTAGGCACATTGAATCGCAATGAGGTTGTAGACACATTGAATGGAAATGTTTGAGATTGTAGACACATTAAATGGAAATGTTTGAGGTTGTAGGCACATTGAATGGCAATATTTAAGCTTATAGACACGTTGAATGGCAATGCTTGAGTCATAGGCACAATGAATGGAAATGTTTGGGATTATGGACACATTGAATGCCAATGTTTGAGGCTAAAGACACACTGAATGGTAATGTTTGAGGTTATAAATACACACATCAAAAGTGTCTAGGGATCAACATATATTTTTGCAATAACTTTTCTCCTGATTGTTATTAATTAAAATTTTCTTTAAGGATTCATCAAATAAAATGTTTTCGTTTGTCACAGTAACGATAAACCAAGTCACCTTTGCATTAATAAAGAAATTTGCCATTTTCCTAATAAAGGGATATTTGACATTTGAACCACTAACACAAAAGTTCGAAAAAAATACTGAAATAACAGTTTTCTCTAAAATTTTATTGGGTAACGTAAACAATTAATAATCCGTGTTTCTACCGCGAACACTAACAACACAAGAACATCGGTTTGGCATACTCAAAATGAGTTCATTCAAATCACGCTGTGGAATGGCCGCCCATGTTCGTTGCAACAACAAAAAAAGGTCTTCTTGCGACTGGATACCCTCCATATTCGGCAGAGCTCTTCTCTGTAGCATATCCCATGCATGCTCAATCGGGTTCAAGTCTGGCGACTGAGCAGGCCAGGGCAGGACATTGATGTTAGCTGCGGCGAGAGTCTGTCTTACAACTCTTGCGGTGTGCGGTCGTGCATTATCATGCATTAACTGAAATAAGGGACCGATTTGCACTTGTAGAGGAACGATGACGTCTGATACAATCGTTTCAGCATAAATTTGAGCGTTGAGGTTGCCTCTGATCCAAATCAACTCAGTTCTTCCGCCGATCCAAATACCCGCCCATACCATGATGGTTCCACCACTATAAGGATGGACTTCCTGGCAGGATTTTAATCGCTGTTGGCGTCCAGGGGTTCTCCAGTGTCGTATACGTCTTGTATCCGGTCTCATACCAAAACGAGACTCATCAGAAAAGCACACGAAACGCCATTGTTCTTCTGCCCAATTTCTGTGTTCAAGAGCCCATTGATATCGAATCCTACGATTGTGCATTGCTATAGGTGGTACCCGTAGCGGTCTTCGGGAATGAAGGTTCACTTCATGCAAGCGGTTTCTGACTGTTTGGTCGCTAATTAAGTTCCCTGAAGAGTGATGAAGCCTCACGGCTAACATCATGGCGGTTATTGTTGGAGCTCTTCGAGTTAAGATTTGAATGTATCGGTCTTGTCTCCGTGTGGTGCAGCGATACCGTCCTCCATGGCGCTCAGCCACGGTACCAGTGCTTCGGTAACGTGTCCAAAGTCGACTGATAACACTCTGACTTGTATTCAGAGCTAAAGCCACAGTACGTTGCCGGGAACCAGCTTCTATCATTCCCACGGCTCTGAGCATTTCTTCCCTGCTTAAATGACGTCGCCGCTCCATAATAACGTTGGTTTTAATCAGTAGTAGGGAAACAGTAGCACTAATAATGTCTTCAATGCGTTGTATGTTTTTATAGGGAAAATATTGACAGCTGATTTTCATCTTTTACTCGAATTTGATTCACAGTTCCTGATTCAAATTATGAAATGCACCAAAAAGGATCCATATAAATTTATAAAATCATAAATTTATTACAAAGCCACATCTCAATCTCAAGAAATCCGCATAAAAATGCTTGATCCCTAGACACTTTTGATGTGTGTACTTTGTATGGCAATGTTTGAGGTTGTGGACACCATGAATGGCAATATTAAAGCTTATAGACACGTTGAATGGCAATGCTTGAGTCATAGGCACAATGAATGGCAATATTTGGGATTATGGACACATTGAATGCCAATGTTTGAGGCTAAAGATATATTGAATGGTAATGTTTGAGGTTATAGATACTTTGTATGACAATGTTTGAGGCTGTAGGCACATTGAATCGCAATGAGGTTGTAGACACATTGAATGTAAATGTTTGAAGTTGTAGACACATTGAATGGCCATGTTTGAGGCTATAGACACATTAAATGCCAATGGTTGGGTTTTGAACACACTATATGGCAATTTTTGTGGTTATAAGTACACTGGATCGCAATGTTTGAGTCATAGAGAAATAGCAATGTTTGAGGTTATAGACACATTGAAAAGCAATGTTTACATTTTATTTATTTATTATTTTTTTTTTTTATTATTAGTTATAAACTAGTGCTTGACTGCAATCTCGCCTGGTGGTAAGCAGTGATGCAATCGTTGATGGTAAAACGCACTAGCTTATTAAGCCTATTCACTCAAAAAAATTGAGTGAATAGGAAGGAAGACGGCAGTTGAGCGAGGTGATGCAATGTTTAACCCAACAACACGACCAACGATGCTGCGCCAGAGGATGATCTGGAGACCCTCCATGACCAAACTCCCGACACAACAACATTAGGCACATCGTACCCGGTACACATCGCAACACAACTGCTCAGACCCGTCCTCCGTACGGCTTCACCAGACATCATGCCGGAACACGACGAATCGCTTGGCGGCAAGACTTTGTCTGGTGGGTGGTAACTTATGCCGGCGGCTGATGTTGTTGCCTACCACCGAGAGGTAATCTTAGTCTTCCGCACATGAAATTTAAAGAGGCGGACTTAATGCCTCAGGCATTCTCTATCAGTCAACCACAGGTGGTGAAGAGATATTTTAAGATAGTAAGTGACTTATTTGAAAAAAAAATGTAAAGAAAAAAAAATGCTCTTGACACTATTAATTATTATTAATTTGATTGATTTCATTTAATATTTATTTAATTTGAAGATTGAGCCTTTCGTGCAAGCATAGAGTGGCAAATATTGGGTAGCAAACGATTTTTATTTTGATTATTAAAATTACATGTTCTGCCATACATTTTGACCACAAAGGTGATAGGTCAACTTTTTCAAGAAATAGCTGTTTTTTTAATCGATGTAAAATTAATAAGTTAGATGCCTAGAGTCATGTATTTAATTGGTCATAGTTACAGTTTGCGTGATGATATTCCTGCCATTTTTTTAACGTTATAAACTAGTGCTTGACCAAGATCCCACCTGATGGAAAGCAGTGATGCAATCATGATGGTAAAGCGCATTAGTTCATTAAAAGCCTATTCACTCTAGCCTTGAAGACACTTAAATTGTAATCAGACGGGACGGGGGATGATGTACACGCGAAATACACACACACATAAAAGACAAGGCGAAACGCTTCGTTTAGATCCTAGCGGTGTCAGCAACGTCAGGGTGGATACTTATACACACTTTCCAATATATACGTTATAGAATTTACATTATACTTTCGATTTCCAAAGTCTGCCTCTTGGTATTCTATATAATGTGCATGAAGCACAATCGTGCTTAATCAAATTTGGGTCGCCAATTAGCCTCTTCGTACGCCTCTCCACTGAGTCGAAAGTTGCCAGATGGTCATGGACATTGTTCAAATTAATAATTATTTGCTGTAATCCTCCTAAATAAATATCAAGAGTTCTAATTTTAAAGCTATTATGACTCCGCAAACCACAAACACTGCAAAACATAATCATGAAATATTATTGGATTTTGAACTAATAAGATAGACTAAATAAACGGAAAAGTTTTAATTGAGATTATAATTATGTTATGTTAGTAACTTCCTGTTTACAATACGTTATTATATCATCATCATTACTGCAAGAAAATTTTACTCCATAACTTTTTCTTCGCCTCATTTTATACTCCCGCGAGAGTTTCTTTGTACTTAATTTTTTGAAGCGTAAATTTGTAAATATCCGTAAATCAGTGGTAATTGTCTGTAATACCATTTACAGTGTCTGCGTTATTAAGGTAAGTGAACTCCCAAATATACAGGTAATTATGACAATAACCACGCTCTACCGCATATGGCTCCAACGGGTGTCATTCTGATCGTAGAGAGAGCGAAAATAAATGGTCCATACCATCATGGAGGCCATTCGCAATGAGGTGCTCTGGGACCACCATTATTACTGAAACTATGTAGTTATAAGTAGTTTTTCAAACTGTATTTGTATAGGTTTTAATTATCTACTTAATTTGATAGTCGTTACTTGTAGTAACAAGCCCGAAGATTTGGCAAACAATACTTAATCAATCTAATAATATCACAGTCCGCTGCTATATATAGGCCTATTCCAGATTTTCGCATTCAGTCTTCTACACTAAGAAATACACTAGATGGATGTGTATGATATTAGCTGAAAAATACTACAAAAAAAAAAGAACAGAATGGAACAAGGAATACTATGCTCACTAGTAGGCGAAGTTAGGCTATGAACAACAATGTTGAGGATGACAAATGTTTAGTACTTTACGAGCTTAGTTATTTTACAACCAATAGAGCTAACTATGTGAGGACTCGAGAAATTCATTTACATACAAATTCAGTACTTCCAAAAATATACGATCGGCCTCCATAAGGGTTTTAAACGGATGTATTTGTAAATGTTGATTCAAGTGCTAGACAAATTGAGAACGAGGATTGTATGTACGATGTAAGTTATAGACTGTTGCTGATCAATATAAATATAGGAATGGTTTATCTTTCGTATCGAAAATCGAAACCGTTGCAAGTTTTACAAGACTTACCTGATGGAAAGTATAAGAATGGGATAATTAAAAAAGGTAAAACTGTCACCATTACTGTTAACATTTTTGAAAAAGGTACTTTCAAAAATATGTGTAAATGTAAAACCAAGATTAAATAAGACAAACAAGTCAAAATAAACTGTATGATACTGGAAAACGACACAACATTGCTAGTCAATATTTCCATGTTTACAAGAAATTCTTCATCCATACTAATATTATAAATGCGAAAGTAACTCTGTCTGTCTGTCTGTCTGTCTGTTACGCTTTCCCGCCTAAACCTCTTATAATTGGAGAAATAAGTGTCGTTATGTGTATAGAAATTATAACGAACTAATATTATTAAGTATTGTATGGATTGGAAGTATTCGAACATAATATAAACTGAGTGGCATTGTACAAAAGAAAATGGCTAAAATTGGGAAAGAAGATAGAATTAGAAACGTTAAAAACAATGCCGAGGAATTCAAAATTGAGATTTTAAAAGTCGATAATAATATTAATTACATACGAAAAGAAGAAATAGAAATATTCTTTGATAAAGTATTTCTGGAAAACTTACTTAATCAGGCCAGTAACCATTTAACCATTTTCATGAAAGAAGACCCGACGATTGGGCACGCTACAATAGCGGCGGTAAGTCCCCTCTTTGAGGGGTGGATTGAGAGAGGCCACGGCGCCCACACCTTCCACCTGACACAGGTTCTCACCGGACATGGTTGTTCCCGGAGGTTCCTGTGCCGTATAAGGCGGGAGGAAACGCAAGGGTGTCACCATTGTGTGGATCGCCCTGAGGATACGATGGAGCATACGGTGGAGGTCTGCCCGGATTGGGTAGAGCACCGCCGTGTCCTCATAGCGACGATCGGCGATCCTGGCTATGGCCCGGAGCGAGAGTGCATGGCAGGTCGTCACCTCCTTCTGCGAAGCAGTGATGCTGGCAGAAGGCGGAGCGCGTGAGATAGCGGAAATCCCAGCGCCCTCACGCCACTAGCCACTGCAGGAGACGCCCTGGTCGGGAGACGACACCGAACTCCCAGCTAGCGAAGGCGCGGTCCTGCGGGCGGTGAGCAGTGGGTAGCTCGCCTGGTAAGGACCAGGCCCGAGTCGACGGCGCGTTGTGTTTCACGCGCGCGCACGTCGTGACGAGGTCCACGAAGACAGATACCTCCTGGGCCAGGGTTGCGGGTTAGTTAAACAAGAAACCATGGCCCTGGCCGTCACACAGGCAAGTATAGAAACACGGGTGAGTTCTAGTCAGTAAAGGTCTGACACGCCCTGCTGCTCCGCCCAGAGCGCGAGACGTCAATTGATGATTTTCCTTCCCAACAAAAAAAAAAAAGGACATGACGATACTGTACGTACTTTTCTAATAAAAATAGGTAAAGTGATTTCAAACATAAATAACTTAATGCAACTATAACAACTACTTTTCTTAGATTGATTAGAAGGCGGTTAAATAACAAAAAAGTAAAATAAGAGTCCTAGTTAAGTAAAATGTAAATGGTTATCTTTGAAGACATGGTTCATTTTAAATTTTATTAGAAACAATTGGTTAAAACACCAGCCTCTCAAGTGTGAGTGTGTGGGTTCTCTTCCAGGTCAAGCAAGTACCAATATAACCTTTCTAAGTTATATGTACTTTCTAAGTGTACCTTGGACACCAATGACTAATTACAAGGTGAAGAAAAACATCTTGAGGAAACCTGGACTTTAAGTTTGAAATCGCCAACCCGCATTGAGCAAGCGTGGTGATCACGCTCAATCCTTCTCAGTATGAGAGGAGACCTGTGTCCAACAGTGGGGCGATAAAAAGGTTGATGATGATGATGATGGCTGTTTAAGAACCAGATCAAAACATGAGATAAATTTAAAATATATTAAAAATTACAATTGCCAAGTTATTCTATAAAAAGATATGTTAGATGAACAAATTCGTTAAAATGCATACAATAAATTAATTAGTTTTTTAAAGTTTGTAACAGCCTTAACGACTGCGAATGTTGAAATATTACAAAATATTCAATTAAAAGTATATACCTATAAGATTAAGAAATTCTAGATCAAATCAATGTATATAAACGTAACGGTAGAAATATTAGACGGAACAAAAAGGAGCTTACGGGAAACAAAAAACAGTTTGATTAATACAAATAAAATATCAAAGGGAAGTTTCAAAATTAATATAACATTAAGTACAAACAAATTCACACACATTCTAAGGTTCTAAAACAATCTCGTCAACTTTGGAATTTTATTTCCCTATAATTAATCACGAAATCAAATTACAATTAATTTTATAAAGCCAATGAAGGAAATAAACATATGCACTTCCTAAGCAATCAGAATCAGAATTAGAAGGCAATAAAGAGGAAGACAAAAACAGAATAAAATAATAAAATTCTAACTTCAGAGAAACCGAGCATTAGTTTTGTTTTGATATTGGTAAATTGAAAAAAACAAGAAGTAAGCGGTGACTTGGGATTCAATGATGCTTTTAGTTTGGATTACAATTTGCTTACACAATGTGCCGAAGCTTGAGTTGCCATAGTCACCGAAGTTTATTCTGCTATTGTTGGCAACATCAAATTAAGGAAATTGTCTAACAGGGTTTTTTACTAAATGGTTAGATAGAAGGAATAATTTTGCTGACTGATGTTGTTATCCGCTCGTCTGTAAAGGCAAGCTTATTAACTTCAGTATCAATAGAAAAAGTAATTGAGTCGCAATAGTGACTGTGTAGAATATTGTTATTGGAATAGCAATTCTTTCTTGTTATGCACGGTTAATTTATATACAAACACATCAGCTTTTGGAATAAATTCTCTATTGATGGTGAAAACTACATCAACATCCGTTGTGTAGGTAGTTTGTGCCCGCGATTTCGTATGCCTAATTTTTTTTCCCTCGTTTAACATTTCTTTGTTTTTGCTTAGCGATCTCTCTGTTTTCCTTGGATCCTAAAAGCGTGATGTTAAGTACAGCATATGACCTTCTCAAGAATTAGAGTATGAACTGCAAAAAGATGTTTTTTTAGGGTGTACATAACATACATATGTACATAGGCAGCATATAACGTTCCCAGTGTTGGGAAACAGACCTCGTTACCTCATTGAGAGGGAGTGGGCCGTAATCTACTAGGCTGGCCCAGTGCAGGTTGGTACCGCATTGGGCCCGTAACCCGCTCTAATACACCTGAATAAGGCTAGTGTTCCAGATGCTATACCAGCGAGTGTTCTTAAGGCATATGCGCCCGAGTTTTCTCCTTTATTGACGCGCTTGTATCGCCTCTCATTTAGGATTGGTATAGTGCCGGAAGCTTGCCAACGTGCAGCCCGGGTCCAAAAAGGGTAGTCATGCCAATCCTACCAACTATCGGCCGATTTCAATAACTTCCATACTCTCTAGATGTCTCGAATGATTTCGATCGGGTATGGCACACTGGCCTTTTGAATAAGCTTCCATCGTACGGCATTTCCCCTGGCCTGACTACCAGACTTCCTGACTGAACGGTACCTCCGAATTGTTGTCGACAGATGCTCATCGGAGCCTAAGTCGACTAATACCTTTCAATGTGTTTCTTAGGGCCTGTTTTCTCTGCAACTCTGTTCCTGCTGCATATTAACGATCTGCTGATGCTTGGCATCTATGGGTATGCAGATGACAGCAGAGTTGTGGAAAGATGCCTGCCGCGTGCTTGGACTAGTAAGCAATCAATCCGGTCTGTAAGAAAGGCTATGGTAGAGCGTGCGAATGCTGCACTACAGGCAGTTTCCGAATGGGACGAAGCCAGTCTTGTACAAAGTCTGACTACAATTTAAGTGTCTTCATGACTAGAGAGAAAAGGCTGTTAATAAACTAGCGCACTTTACCCTCAACGATTGCATTACTGCTTACGATGAGATGGGATTGCGGTCAAGCACTAGTTTATAATAACAAAAATATTAAATCTAAAAATAACACTAAATTGTAAAATATAGGGTACTATCTTTCCGCCCGCGGCCTCGCCCGCGTGGAGTTCGGTTATATCGCGCTTTTTAGATTTCCCTCGGGAACATCAAATTTTTCCGGGATAAAAGGTAGCCTATGTTCTTTCTCAGGGACTAAAGATTGCCTGTGCCAAATTTCATCAAAATCGGTTGAGAGGTTTAAGCGGGAAAGCGTAACAGACAGACAGACAGACAGAGAGTTACTTTCGCATTTATAATATTAGTATGGATTATTCAATTACAACTTTTGAAAACTGTTATAATAAATTGTCAAAATTATCACACGCCGTCGTATAAGGCCTTTGGTTGTCATAATATTAAGTAAAACAATCAATCATAAAGTTGTAAAAAGTAATCCAAATTATCAATATCTTGGAGAATGTGACGAAAATTTGACCTCATCCATATTTGCTTACGCTTCACACAAAATTCAATACAAGCTAATGCAGACGTGTTTAATGATAACTTATAGTATAATAAACTTAAAACTTGCTAAAGCTATTACGCAATGAAATTTAATTCAAGTAAATAGACGCTAAAATTTCCTCAGATTACAATTTTCCAAGCTCCCAGGGCTAAGAAAGTCTTCTTATAAAACCAGCGATGCTAATTACAGTATTGTGACTATGTTACAGGTTACTTACTGGAAGAAGGGAACCCATCTTGTTATAATACAATTTTATAATGAGGTTTATAAAGATGAACAAGGAGAGGAAACAAATAAAAAGTAATACAAGGGTATGGAAGTAGAAATACAAGGTATTTATAATATTTAAAGAAATAAACTTAACAGTTCTGTTCCTAGTATCATCATCATCATCTCAGCGTTAATCCCAGTCGCATCCGCAGCTTGTCAGCTTTGGAGTATGGGTCCGGTTTACTAGTCTAACTGCTGATATTGGCTAAACTTCAATATTTTCCGTGAAACTCGAAGCATTGCAGCTATATTTTTTTTTTTGAGGCCTCCAACAACCCTTAACGACTATAATTACATGTTCGTATGGCCTGATGTTAATAGTATATCTTGATTTATATAGCAGATGCTCAGTTTCGTCTTCAAAATAATGAACAGTTTTTTATAACAATTGATTTCAATGATATTTCTCCCAAAACTGACCATTTTTACGTTCATATCTTTCATACCGAAACCCCCCGTTTCTTGGCCCGTTAAGAATTTGATCCCGTCTGTCGTATTCGTACATCTTTTTCAGTCATTATGGATCATCAAAAGCCCGAAGTTCTGACAAAAAGTCTTTTTTTATTTTGACCAATGACCTCTCCCGCTCTGGGCGGGGCGGAAAGGCGTGTCAGACTTTTACTGACTAAAACCCACTCGTGTTTCTTCATTTGCCCGTGCGCCAGTGCCGCGGTTTCTTTTTTAAACAACCCGCAACCCTAGCCCAAGAGGCATCGGTCCTCGTGGACCCCGTCACGATGGGCTGACATCTCTTTGAGCCGCGCCTGAAAGACAACGCGCCGTCGACTTGGGTCTCGTACAAACCGAGCGGCGAGCTGCCCATCGCTCGCCGCCCGCAAGCCCGCACCTACGGTGGCTGGGAGTTCGATGTTGTCTCCCTACCTGAACCCGCTGGGATTCCCGCTCCCTCACGCGCTCCACCTCCTCCTTTGGCATTACTAAGTCACTGAGCTATGGTGGTCAGATACGTAGTTGCTGCATTTAAAATACTGGCATTCAAGGCAGACTGGCTTCTAGACTATCCAAGTCTAGAAGCCAATCCCGATATAGATCTCTATGGGGTGAAGAAGAAGAAGTACGCGTCTTTTGAAGACCGTGCTTCACGAGATGCGTGAAGGAAGACAACCATGGCGAGGTAGACTACAACTGTGAAAGCGGTACGACAATTTAACAAAGTTTTGAGGGCTTGCATGGCCAGAGATCGCTCGAAACATCAGCTTAGGAAAGCCAAATTGGTGGGGTTTGCCCAGCAGTGGGACACAATATTATAAGCATATTACTCTATTTCAAGGCAGTGTTAAATCTCAAGTAATAATAAAAGTTAAGTCTTGTCTAATCATGTCACAAATTCTATCTTCCCTAATACCTAATACGGCATTAACATACTCAACAGTAATAGTAGAAAAAACTGTAAATCCGGTAGCATTTCCAGAAAGTACGATGAGAAGTTCTAATACGAACACCTGTAAGATACATACAGGTGTACTAATCCATTGTTTATAAAGTAACTTTGAAATTACCAATGGATAGCTCGTGCCTACAACTTTGCACGTGGTTTCAGATATAAACTCGACTGTTGATTTTACCGTACTAACTTCAATAACACGTTACAATTCTCATGAGCGGTTTACTTTTTGTGTGTTCTGATATTTTTTTTAACCTTGCCCTACACTAGGTAGACATCTGTATTGTGGGTTTATTTACAAATATTTAAACTCGCATACACAAACAACCAGACCCGGAACAACTACCTGTAGGTCATTCAAATATTTGTTCTGTGTGGAAACTCACGACACGCATCGCAGCAGTCAATCGCTCAACCGCTGCGCCAACCGCATCGTCAAATTTATTCAATCTATTTGTACCTTCTCATTTGTCTCGTGAATTAAAGACTTCTATATAAATAAAGAATTCTATGATTAACTGATTGAGTGTATGGCATCTGTGGGTTGCAGTAATACTACTCAGTTTTATGATCTCACTTTACATTACATTGCTAAGTGAGCAGCGTTGGCTTAGTAGTTGTGTAAGCATTAACTATCCTAATAATTTATCCATGCATTTCCATTTTCCATCTATGTTGCGTCAACGACGATTTAAATAAGCGCGGGCTTCTCTTAACTCGTGCTGGTGGCGCCTCTCTCAAGAGTGCCAAGAAAAAGAACTAGAAGAAAAAAGTATGGCGGACTCAGCGCATACGACGCCGCGTGTATTCTAAATAATATCGAATATCTGACTTCCTAAGGGCTTCACTGGCCAAATGAACCCTCAGTTTCCATATTGGTGGTGTGTCTGTGCTTGACGAGTGTAGGCAGTGAACAAGCAGCATCAAGTCCACGTAAAGGAGATAGCTGACCGGCCGGCGCCTGCCCCGTCGTTGGTGATTCCCTTTTCCTGTCCTGCTGGATCCAGGTTAGTGCTTTGCATGTTTGTTTTCCCTGCTTTGAGACCCTGGGGTTGATAGGAGAATGCAGTGACCCTTCCAGAAAGCGTCAACAGTAGTCATGTTCGGGACTTACAAATTCCTAGCTTTGGGTTACAATCTAGTCTGGCCTCTTACTTTGTGCAATTTGTTTTATGATCATTAAACTAATTCTTTAAACTGTAAAGGAAAAGATTCTGAGGCAGCCGGCATGTCTTACGTCATTGTCTACCGACCAACGCGCTCTAGACCCGTATGGTGATATTAAGTCCCACTCGCTCAGCCTGTTGGTTTGTATGCTAGCATTAGAAATATAGGAAGCAGTACAAACTTTCTAAAAATATAGGCTGGTTATGCTTATTATGCAGAACTTAGTCTCTTCTAGCACTGCCAGGACCGTGGGTTGTACGAGAGAGATATGGTGGTCCCTAGCGCATAGCCCAGCTCGCCGCCCGGTAAGGACCAGGACCGCGTCGACGGCGGCGTGTTGTGTTTCACGCGCGGCTCAAAGAGATGTCAGCACATCGTGACGGGCTCGACGAGGACCGATGCCTCCTGGGCTAGGGTTGCGGGTTGGTTAAAAAAGAAACCGTAGCTCTGGCGCACAGGCAAGTGAAGGAATATGGGTGGGTTTTAGTTAGTAAAAGTTTGACATGCCCTTCCGCTTCTCCCAGAGCAGAAGAGGTCGATTTCGGATGACATCATCAACCGATTGTTGGTGATGGGTAAACAAAGGCCCTTCTGGCAGAAGCATGTTATTTTGGGTATGTTTATTTAATGGGGTTTCTGTTTTTATTGTTTGTTGTGCCATTAAGCAGAATTACCTTTATTTGTTAACCAGTCAGCAGGATTATAGAGCGACTGACTCTTTTATATAAGCTTAGGACCGTCGCTTGTCGACTCTTTTATTGAGCCCCATATAACCAAAGTTGACGATATACGACGGGAATATGTTTTTCTATAATACCTCTAACTTTCTGTTGCGGTTCTAACTTAAAGAGTAGTTGGAGTTTGTAGCAGTTGGCTCTTTCTCAGAATTATATTAATATTCCTTTCCTTAGAGGGAAAAGGAACATTTCAATATATTTATTTATTTTTTTTATGTATCAATACATAGTATAAAACAAAGTCGCTTTCGCTGTATGTCCGTATGTATGCTTAGATCTTTAAAACTACGCAACGGATTTTGACGCGGTTTTTTTAATAGATAGAGTGATTCTTAAGGAAGGTTTGTATGTATAATAAATGCATAATATAGTAGAGAAACACTGAGAAATCTAAAAAGCGCGATAAAACCGAACTCCACGCGGGCGAAGCCGCGGGCGGAAAGCTAGTTTATGTATAAATTTTAAACCGTATTTTGCTCATCAGTAGAATCTGCTGTTTTGTAATGTGCTGTGTTGTGAACAGTCTCCGTGGCGTAGCGGTAGCGAACGCGGCCGCTGTGCAAGGAGGCGGGGATTCGATCCCCGTGCAGAATAAATATTTGTAGGCACGAATATGAATATTTGCACTGGTCTGATCGTGCCTCGGAAATATGTTAAGCCGTTGGTCCTGGTTGCCATACTAACAACTAATGACAGTCGTTATGGGTTATCGGAGCCCTCAAAGGTACAAGAATTGGTCTTACTGCAATGCTTCGATATCGCCTTCGGGTTGTGGAGGTCAGACGGCAATCGCATCACGGAAAATATCGAAGTTTAACCAAAATCAGCAGTAAGACTAGGAAAGAGGACCCCAGACTATAAAGCAGAAAAAGCTTTGGATGCGACTGGGACTAACCCTGAGATGATGATGATGATATATAAAATAAATTCACACACACCATAGTTACATAATTTGTAACTCAAGATTGGTGAAGCCGATATATGTATATGATCTTTGACTTTTTGTGTTTGTCTCCGCTTGTCTAGAAGAATAATTTCATCATTAAAACATTAACTCCAAAAAAAGCACAAAAAAAAGAAATTAAATTTTGTATGGAACGCCTTTTTGAACAAGCGAGGAGAGACTTTTCAAAAGGACTTATTTCTCTTCCAGAGTTCATACAAAAATAAGCCCTTTCGTAAAGTCACAAGGATGTATTTCTTTGTAGAGTTCATACAGATGTAAGTCCTTTTGAATAGTCACTCCTCAAGTAAACACACTATTTATTGATTTTGGCCGTACAAAGTAGTCGGCCAGATATAGAATACAAGAAAAAAGAATCTAGATCAACGTACGTATGTTCTAATGTGTGTTATAATAAACTTGGCAGCGAAGTGTACCTACGAGCGTGGGCGTTAACAGATTGAATTTTTGCAATTCGAAAGTTTTTATTAGTAGCAATTTGTTCGGCAGTAACGGTTCGAACCAATATGATTCTTCAGATGCAGTTACAGTCATAGTTTCAACGTTTAATATTCACAAGTTTACGTTTATAATGTTTTTATTTTATTAGTTTGATTGTTTACCCGAGTATTTTGTAATTCACGTTTGCCTTTTGAGATACAGATATTGCAATTACGAGTACACATTTACAGTTTCGAAATTACTAGTTTTAAGTTTTCGAGCTTAAGTAAAGATACGGGGCGGCAGAGACATTGAAATTGAACGACGGTTATTAAAAAACTTATGATAAAAAATTAAGATACAAAAAAAAAAGTTCAATTGCGGCAAAAAATATACAAAATACAAATAACATAAAAAAAAGAATAAGATGTGGTTAAGGGAAAAATAGGTCACATCCACGTAAAATAGCCATCGCCCAGCATTATATCCGACCGCGGACATCGAACGGCTCCGTGCCGCTTGTGTGGCCGCTAGACGCCAGTATGCCCGGCATAGGAGAAGGCGGCGCCGCCCGCCAAACGCTGAGGCCAGAGAGGCGGAACTGTACGAGGCTTACCGCGAAGCAAGGAAGGCATTGAAGGGGGCCATCACCAAAGCGAAGGCAGAGGCCCGCGAGCGGCAGTTAGCGACCCTGAACCGCGATCCGTGGGGGCGCCCTTATCGCGCCGTACGAGGCAAGCTGCGCCCTTGGGTCACGGTGGTGGCTGGCATCGGCGAGACATAACGTGCGGTGTTCCACAGGGGTCGGTTCTAGGCCCACTCCTGTGGAACATCGGTTACGATTGGGTGCTGCGTGGCGCGCTCCTCCACGGCGTCGTCGTCACGTGCTACGCTGACGACACGCTTGCTACTGCGAGAGGGAGGACGTATCGTGACGCAGCCATCCTAGCGACGGCAGGGGTTGCGCAAGTGGTCCAGAGGATCCGGCGTCTGGGCCTAAAGGTGGCCCTGAACTGCCGTCGGGGCGACGATGAAATATCTCGGTCTCGTCCTCGACGGGAGGTGGAACTTCGGGCCGCACTTCCGGCAACTGGCCCCCAAACTGAGAACGGCCGCGGCCGTGCTATCGCGGCAGCTGCCGAACCTGGGGGGGCCCGACTCATCGTGCCGGAGGTGGTACCTAGGAGTCGTGCGGTCGATGGCCCTTTACGGGGCCCCAGTGTGGGCGGATCACCTGACGCCTCGCAACTTTGCGGTCATTCACGGGCCGCAGCGAGCGACGGCAGTCAGGGTAATAAGAGGACACCGCACGATCTCCTACGAGGCGGCCTGCCTCCTCCAGGACACAGCGCGGCACAACCTAGAGGAGTGTCCAGCAAGGGACGAGCAGCGCCGTGCGCTCACCGCAGTGATCGGCGGAAACGACCTCTCGCTGTCGGCCGTGGTCAGAGCCATGATCGACAGCGAGGAGTCATGGGACGCGGTCGTCTCCTTCTGCGTGGAGGTAATCTCCGCGAAGGAGACGGCCGAACGGGAGAGGGAGGGACTGAGCACTCTCCCGTCCCGCCGACGGCGCGCTGGCCGGAGGAGGAGGGAAGCCGAGGTCGATCCGCTTCCTCCATAACGAAAGACCGACGGGCCGAGGACCGGGGGAGACCCACGCCCGTCGCTAGGGCCGGAGTAGGCGTGTAGTGGTTATTCCTACACGCCTACCTGATGTAAGGAGGGGAGGAAGAGGAACCCGCCGATCTCGCGCGCGACGGGTCAAGGCCTGCCGGGGATGCGGCGTTATGGCAAACTAGAACCCGCACACCTGGCCATAGGCAAGAAGAGGAACGCTCCAGTGGTTTTAGCCGGTGAGAGCCCGGCACACCCTCCGTCGACCCCCAGACGGAGGACGGTCTGGTAGAGATTTCCACTGGGAGAACAAAAAAATAAAAAAAGCATTATGTCCGACCCTAACTATGCAAGACGGAGCCCTGGTTTCTCGGATCGGAGAACTGGTTTTCAATGACAGCTGTGGCTGAAGTAATGGCGCGTGTTTATCTGTTACGTACAATTTGAAATATTTTTACTTAAATAACAGACTATTTTTTGGGAGTGTTTGGCGGGTAAGCTAAGATGTGTGTCACGCTCATTTTTCATTAGATTTTTGAATTATCTATAGTATCGTTTACTAAATAAAAGCGCTTGATTTATGTAGTAAAAGGTGCATTCAGTAAATAATACATAAAGAACGTTGAAATATCGCAGCATAGTGGCCTCATCGAAACTACCTCAAACCTCTCTTTTTTTTTGTTGGGATGGGAAATCATCAAATGACTTCTCCTGCTCTGGGCGGAGCGGAAGGGCGTGTCAGACTTTTACTGACTATAACCCAACCGTGTTTCTTCACTTGCCTGTGGCAGTGGGCAGCTCACCGCCCACTGCTCACCGCCCGCTGGTCCGCGCCTACGGTGGCTGGGAGTTTGGTGTCATCTCCCGACCAGGGCATCTCCTGCGGCGGCTAGTGGCGTGAGGGCGCTGGGATTCCCATTGCCTCACGCGCTCCGCCTCCTCCTTTGCCAGCATCACTGCTTCGCAGAAGAAGGTGACGGCCTGCCATGCACTCTCGCTCCGGACCATGGCCTGGACCAGGGTCGGACGCGAGAGATCGCCGCCGATCGCCGCTACGAGGACACGGCGGTGCGCTACCCAAGCCGGGCAGACCTCCACCGTATGCTCCATCGTGTCCTCAGCGCGATCCACACAATGGTGACACCCTGGCGTTTCCTGCCGCCTTATACGGAACAGGAACCTCCCGAAAAAACCGTGTCCGGTGAGGACCTACGTCAGGCGGAAGGTGAGGGCGCCGTGGGGCACCACGGCACACAGGAGTAGCTAGAGAGGCATCTCTAGCTACTCCTCAAAGAGAGGAATTACCGCCGCTATTGTGCCCAGCACTGAGTTGCAACAGTCGCACTCTCCATGTTGCCATGAGATCCCGCCGGAGCTCTGTCAGCAGGCAGATGAGTTATGCAACCGGCGTTTTGCCTCCTCTCGCCACTCCCACATGTGGGCGAGGACTTTGGCCTCCAGATCCCATGGCGGCAAGCCTCAAACTTCCCTCGTAGACGGTTCACGCGGCCCTCTTTTTCGACTGTCATCGGCGATATTTTGCCATTATTGTGAAATAAAATTTTCAAAGAAATTTTGTAATTTGTTACACTTGTTATTGTCAAAATTGTGGTATCTATACCACAGGGGTCATTGATCAAAAGTTCAAGAAAGTTTCAAGTTGACATTTTTTTAATAATTAAAGAAAATAATTCTACGCTACATGGTCTAGCATCAAGTGCTAAAATCATGATTACAATTTGTACATCGATTTTTTTTTTAATCATCAACAAATAATTTGTGCATTTAAGATTACCTTATAACTAATAATATTAACAATAAACAACCTACTTTATATAGACCTTACATCACAAAACGTAATAATACAAACTTAACTAATAAGCAGCTCTGGATGTAGGTGTCGACAAATTATGATGGAACATAGAAACATCGTTTATATCTTTAGTTATCTAACTAGATCCTCTCTTGCGGACTGAAATTTGATACACTCCGTCAGTACATGTGTGATAACTTCCAGTGTGCCACACACCTCACAATTTGGTGAATCAATATTTTTCATAAGGAATCCAAAATTAATCAGTGGTAAGGATATCGATCTCATTCTTTAATCCTAGATAGCTAACTTTCGTCAAAATGACGAGTATGTAATGTATCTCCCTCTCCCTTCCTGATGGTTTAAGCTATACACTTGGTGTTACGCGCCAACTTAGTGACCTCTAGACTGCGTCTCGTGGTGGTCACATTTAGCCGGTAAGTACTTTCGTTTTTGAGATACCTACTGCATACTAGTATTTTTGACGAATGGTGAGCTTCTGCGTTACTTTTACTTTGTTTGTGTACTTTTTTGTTTTTCAGTTATATCGTTATTAGTGAAGAATGGCTGTCAGGGTGATCACAGATGACAAAATAGTTCACGCATTATGTTAATATTTGTTTTGTTTTTTTAGTTATATCGTTGTAAGTGAAGAATGGCTGCCAGGTTGATCACAGATGAAGAAATAGTTCGTGCATTAGATGATGACGATTTTGCCAACATAATTGTTTTTTTTTTTCTGATACTTAGTGAAAGTAAGGATAGTTTGTTGGCTGATCACGCGGAAAGTGACTTTCTATGAAACCTCGGACACTGAAGAAACCCAAGTATATGCATGTTCATATATTGGAGAGGAACCAATTTCACCTTCCGATGCTCTTCCTCACAATGACAATTTTTCAACGACTTACAACAACATTATCCACTTGACTCAAACCAATATTTGAGGCAAAAATCGTCTTCGCCGTCTGCACAACTAATAAAGGATACGCTTCTTCCCGAACTTCTGCGATAAATATCGTTCGCACGGCTAGAGGACCAGCCCGTTCAGTCAGAAACATAGCAGATCCCTTCATTTTATTTCGTTACTTTATGACAGACGTAATATTATTTGGGGAAATTCTGCAGTGGGCCAATGCTGAAATAGCCAATAATAGTTGCAGAGTTCCTATTTGTGGCGAACATACAGTCGATTTTTGCCCAACTTGTGCCAAAAAAATCTAAGTAATTGATACTTACTGTTAATTTTAAGCTTTTTATTTTATTATTACAAAAGAAAAAGAAGAAATTACCAAAAATTTCTTCCTAATTTAGTAATAGTAAGATTTAGTGCCTTATTAATCTCTAAAAATCTAAAAAAACATGTGCCATTTTGGATTTGCGATTTAGTACTTAAAAGATAAATAAATTTTCATTTATTAATAATTACCTTTTATATATGTATATATATATATTCCATATTGCCCGTAAACCTAAAAAAAAACGATAAAATAACATATTATTTCAATAAAAATCACTTTTAAAAAATGGTCGTCAAAACGTCGAATGGTTAGCTTTTCATAGAAGTGCAGGAAGGTTAGCTATCTAGGGTTAAGCTGTAATTATAACTATCCTGCTTAACATACCGTTACTAAACCACGATATATCAGGAATTTGGACGTCGGTTTCTCTGTCAGTTTATATACTTTCATTGTATAGAAAGACATTGGTACAAATTCCTAATATATCCAAATAAAAATAGCCTCTCCTGATTCTATTCTTTCACATCTTGCTCGTTACAATATTCTGGAAGAAAATACCAAACTCGATTCTCCACTGACTTGAACCAAAACTTTAGGTACACGGCTTTGTGCCAAATTCCACAAAATTTGCTTAACTAACGCTGGTACTCGTTAGGTATCATGTGGGGAGGGTTTATACTCACACGTATTGTGATTCACCCAATGCAGTTCGAATTCGTAGCTTATTGATTTTGGCTGAGTGTTGTAAGTCAACCTTGAGATAGAAATCGGAGAAGTTATACTTTTACATCTAGAGCTGTGTCAGCATTAATACTTGACTCCAGCTCAAGGAAATTGAGCAATGCAGATATTTGAATCTTCTTTGTTTATAGAATATAGCCTACTAATACTTTAATAGGTTTAATTATGGCAGCTGTAGTTTGTCTTTAAATTCGTGGATCATCGAAATTATTAGAAGATAAGTTGCTCATTTGATTTACGTACTAGGGGGGCAAACACTTGTGACGTTATTTTGTGACGGCGGCACATAGACAGGACCCTTTGGAAAGTGGAGTTTGTCGAACGGTCACTTTGCATCGAGACGCGGACCAAGGCACTTCTCCAAACCGAAATTGTCGGCTTGCGTATTTAAATTGTGATTGTCACGATTGTCATGTTGTGTTTTAATTCAAAACTCACCTACGAAATGAAACCCTTACCACCATACCAAGATGCGGACGACCCTACCGCTCTGCCGTCGCTGTCTGCGACATATACCTATATATTTGAATAACTTAGAAGAAAATTGAAGTAACGTTTAATATACAAACATTATATTTATCTAAGTGTAAAGGCTGAACATGTGAATGATTGTGGAAGTAATCACAGTGCTACAATGAATATAGACTTAAACACAAATCATTTAGAAACTCAACAAGTCTTGCAACTATTTATAAACGAACCAAATACAGAGAAGCTTCCAAAAATAAAGTTACTGAAATTAATATTCAAATTCCAACAGCCAAACTTCATGACAATATTGATGCTATATAGCCCGAAGTTTGAACTAATAGTGTTTCACGTGTAACAATAATCAGGCTAGTCCCGAGAGAGTGCGCTGCCAAATTAAATATGAGCAAAGTTTTAGTAAACGCCCCGCGGTGGGGTGAATTGGCTCACTTCGACCAACTCGCGCAATTTACTGGTACGGAACCGCTCCCGATAGTCGAGTGTGCGTTTCGTTGAATATTAATTATTGCTTGTCAGTTTGTTGCTCCAAAATGAAATTTATACGACTAAGCTTGGTTAGCCATTGTTTGGGCTGCCACCAAATATTAAACATACACTTTAAGATTGTTTGTCGAACTGACTTTGAAATAAACCGCTGATGGGTTTATTATTTTTAAGTCTAAATGTACGATACTACTTGAAAGGGGGTACTTTCAAGTAGTTTCGTACTTCCACATCTAACGATTCCTTACGTCTAAACATATTATCAATGTCATAATGCCATTATTTGAACTGTCAAAATACATGCAATCTCTATGATGGACATTTTGGCTGATTTCCGTTATGTTAAGATTTCGCAGGGAATATAAAACTGGGGCCCAACATTGCAGCATTGTATTCTTGTTACCTACCGACCAAACATTGTTTACACTATATATTATGTTTACGTATATTTAAAGTAACTATCTACCTCAATCCAGGCTTTTTATAACAATTTATTACGGGTTAACACTGCATCTCCCATAAAAGCAGTTTAGATGTGAATAAAAATATGGCGACTAAAAATAGGTCAATATGCATCAGACGATTTGCATCGGCTAGATGCCAGAAGAATTAATATCCAATAGTTATCGCTGATAGAACTGAAAATGGGTGTCTAACTCAGCTTCCATTTCTTTCTGTCTAAACATCAGCATTCATGTCAGTTATACTTTCAACCATCCGTAAGTTTTATTTAATAAAGTGGGTTATAATTGCTCTGATCTACAGTTTCTGCGATAGTAATGACTTTTTTTACTACTATAAGAACTTCAGTTAAGAATTTAATGTTTTAAAGTAGATCTGGTTCTTCTTCCTCAGCCTATAGATCAACTGGTTAGTCTGTATTATTTACATAATCGACTAGAATATTTGAACACACATTCCCCTTTGACCATCACCCTGATTATCACATATATTTAATATTTCAACACATACGCCACTACAAGTTCATGTGCAATATTACCCAAAACTAACTTAAACTTATCACGAATTAATTCAACAACGAACGCGAACAATCTCGACTACTTAGCTAAGTTTAGCACAATGTTAAGTTTAAATGAGTCTTAGCTTATCTTAGAATCTCTGCAAACCGCATGTTAGCGGCCTCGGTTTAATGTTGGAAAATATTTTAGGAACTTCATTGTGCTCGTCTTAATGATTGAAGAGTTTAATTTGGGGTTCAAAAGCATTAAACATAGAAACTTTTGTTGATTCATTAAGGACACTAGAAATTGTTTTAATTATTTTTAACTTAACTTAGTTGTCTTGTTGAAGTTTATGACTGGTTCTACTATTCAGTTTTTCTTTAGTAGATTGTTCGTATTCCTATTCAACATACTTTTACCTCAAAATCAAAAAATCAAAATCAAAGCATTTATTTCAAATAAACTAGTTACAGGCACTTTTGAATTGTCAGAAGGTCGGTCAGTCAATAAGATGAAGCTAGTCGCCCATTCCAAAGAGTAGGAACCTATGGAGAAGAACGAGCAAGAAACTCCATGGACACTCTTTTAAATTTTCAAGCTATTGTTACAAATATTTGATTACATCATTCATGTCGAAATCAACTGTGTGAGAACGATGCAGAAATATATTGTATGCTGAGAGCGTCCATTATGGAAAACACACAAAAATCAATTCAGAAACTAAAATACGCCGTGGCAGCGAAGAGATAACCAGTCCCCTCCGACGGCGTCCGTTCACAAACATGACGTATGGATCAGCATCATTCAGCTCAACCATATTGAAGGGAACCCAATGACCCAACACACACGCCACCATCAGCAAGACATTTGAGTGAGCATGACATACTCTCAACAGCCAGAGCACAATCAAGTCAATAAAAAAGACTAACCCAACAAATAAATGCCTTACAGCACATTCGTACATTGTGCTCACACGTTTGCCATGCAATTATACAATACTAAGAAATTGAATCTACACAATGCTAAGATAGTTTTGTCCAAGGTTCAGCAGCTCCAACAGTGTTCCCGAATACTAAGTTTAGCTTCTGTGTAGCTGTGCAAGTGCCGAACACCTCTGTCAGCGATACAATTCCGTAACGTACAATATGCTTGGCTACATAGTGTGTAATACAGGCTTTGAATTAATAACATAAACAATTACATATTAAAACTACAAGAGGACAAAAATCAAAGAACAATCAGTGTATAGAAATCGGACGCAGCTCAAGCCCAAGCCTTTTTGTCCTCAATATAATCCTTCACACTATAAAATGCTTTCTGACACAACTTACGTTTAATGAAGGATTTGACTTTATTCAGACCTGAACCACCTATGGAACTCCATTGTAAAAATTTATACAATAAATTTGTGCCTGTTCCTAGTATTTATATTATGGACATCACTGTATTTTTTAAACAATTTTATATTTTTATGAGCATACAAAAGATTTTCATAAATATGTTGAGACGGCACGGTCAGTACATTAATCTCTTTAAATTTTTCTCTGAGAGAGTGTCTCGGATTAATTTATAAATTGCAGGAACAACTCGTTTCTGCAAAACAAATATTGTTTGAATATCGGCGGCATTTCCCCACAACAGAATGCCGTACGACATTACGCTATGGAAATAGCCAAAGTACACTAAACGGGCCGTCTCAACATCAGTCAAATTACGAATTGTTCTAACTGCGTATGCAGCAGAACTTAGTTTTTTTGTCATTTTTTCTATATGCGGATCCCATTGAAGCTTAGCATCCAGAGTTATACCCAAGAATACTGTGCTGTCTTCAGATTTCAATTCTTCGCCCTTTATCAACACTTTAGTTTCCACCTGCCTAACGTGAGGTAAACTTAATGCTATTGGGTTTTTACCTCAAAGCGTCTTTCCGTAGGATGTATCGGTCTTTTGCTATTCAAGCGTTTAGACTGCCTTCTGGTAGTTTAAAAATAAAGTTACATGAACAATTATCACTGACAACTACCGTAATAAATTCTAAGGTTTAGAGTGTATCATAATAAGAAAATAAAATAGAAAAATATTGTAGTACGACTAAATAGAAAGCTACACAGTAATAAAAAAGTCTCTACACAGAGTATGTACTAGTCTCTGTTGATATTGGTAGCTACATTTACATTTTACATTTTTGATTTTGGTAGCATTTATCCTTCCCCTTAGAATTCCATCCAAAGGTTGTCTGTAAAAGATCGCTCTTAGCGATAAGACCGCCCATTGTGTCACCCTTTGTAAAATATTTTTACCCGACTGCCAGGAGGGTTATGTTTTTAGCGACTATCTTGTATGTATTATTCTTTATTACCTAGTATCTCCAGAACCGCTGAACGGATTTTCACATTTGTGGTATCGTTAGATTTGCCTTAATTGCCCAACTGCTACTAGATAGGTGACATTTTAAAAAAACCAAAATGGCGGATGTATAACGCCATATTGTGAGATATAAAGAAATAAATTTCTACCAAGCATATCGAGTGGGATATCAAAATGAAGGATTTTAAACACTGATTCAAAATATGTATATAACTTAATATTAAATGGAACAAAAAAAAAGAAATTCATATTTTTTTCTGCCAAGCATATCGACTTGGGTATCAAAATTAAGGATTTTAATCACTGATTATAATAAATATATTGATTCTAAATATATTTTATATAAAAAAGTCTTTAAATATAAAATTGCCGTTTAATAGGATTTTTTTTTTTGTATTAATTGAAGTAATTACCCATGCAGTCAATGTATTTTTGCCAACACAGTGGCAGTTTATTGATTCTTAAAGAAATCAGCTGGACGAGAGGCAAAAAATTTTTCAAAGGCATTTTATACTGCCTCTTGGGTGTAGAAATTTTTTCCCGACAAGAATCTATTCAAATTCTGGAAAAAGTAGTAGTCTGTAGGCGAAAGGTCTGGTGAGTAGGGCGGATGATGAAGAGCCTCCAACCCCATTTTTTGCAACTTGGAGACCGTCTGTTGAGCGGTATGAGGTCGCGTGTTGTCGTGCAGGAGCAGCGGAGAGGAGCGATTGACCAATGCTGGTTGGAAATGTGCCAGTTTCTCCATCATTGTGTTCAGTTCTTCACAGTACACATCATCTGCAGTAATGCTCTTCCCGTTTTTTAAGAAGCTGTGATGAATCACACCGATTAGACCACCAAACAGGGACCATTGCTTTTCTAGTGGTAAGATTTCGTTTAGGGCATTGTTTAGGTGCTGAACCAGGATCAAATCAACATGCTGAGCGCTTGCGGTTATCAAATAGAATCTATTTTTCATCGCAGGTAACAATGTGTTTCAAAATTCCTTCATTTGTTTATCTGTTGAGTTTATCTGTTTGTTATATTGAGGACAAAAAGGCTTGGGCTTGAGCTGCGTCCGATTTCTATACAATGATTGTTCTTTGATTTTTCCTCTTGTAGTTTTAATATGTAATTGTTTATGTTATTTATTCAAAGCCTGTATTACACACTATGTAGCCAAGCATATTGTACGTTACGGAATTGTATCGCTGACAGAGGTGTTCGGCACTTGTACAGCTGCAGCTGCACAGGAGTTAAACTTTCCACAGATTCGGGAACACTGTTGGAGCTGCTGAACCTTGGACAAAACTATCTTAGCATTGTGTAGATTCAATTTCTTAGTATTGTATAATTGCATGGCAAACGTGTGAGCACAATGTACGAATGTGCTGTAAGGCATTTATTTGTTGGGTTAGTCTTTTTTATTGACTTAATTGTGCTCTGGCTGTTGAGAGTATGTCATGCTCACTCAAATGTCTCGCTGATGGTGGCGTGTGTTTTGGGTCATTGGGTTCCCTTCGATATGGTTGAGCTGAATGATGCTGATCCATACGTCATGTTCGTGAACGGACGCCGTCGGAGGGGACTGGTCATCTCTTAGCTGCCACGGCGTATTTTAATTTCTGAATTGATTTTTGTATGTTTTCCATAATGGACGCTCTCAGCGTACAATATATTTCTGCATCGTTCTCACGCGGTTGATTTCAACATGAATGATGTAATCAAATATTTGTAACAATAGCTTAAAAATTTAAAAGAGTGTCCATGGAGTTTCTTGCCCGTTCTTCTCCATAGGTACCTACTCTTTGGAATGGGCGACTAGCTTCATCTTATTGACTGACCGACCTTCTGACAATTCAAAAGTGCCTGTAACTGGTTTATTTGAAATAAATGATTTGATTTGATTTGATTTTGATTTGAGCAGTGCCAGGTACGTCTCGCGTACTTCGCACTGGCGATCATCGAGTTTGTGGGCCACCCATTTGGCAAGATACATTACCTTGCTAATTCGACGCATGTGGTCCAATATAGTTTGTATTTTTTGTTTGTTTTGTCGACAGCTGTTGCTATTTCAGCCGTAGCTTGTGTATCATCAGCTTCCACAATCGTCTTCAATTCGTCATTGTCGACCAAAAGTCTTCAGACGACCGCGAGGTTCATTTTGGCCAGCACTACGTAGAAAGCAGTTGGAGCCAGGAAAACTACCACAAATGGTACTTCTGGAGCTCGATGACCAAATTATAACAGGGAACCTACCTGGTATTGGAGTCTGGATCCAGCCTCGTGCTACAGAATTTAATGCTTTGGTGTGTAATGTGGTAAAGGCAAGATTGAGCGATGAATGTTTCCTGGGCAGTGACGGTGCATAAATTACAAGGCACAACTTTAGACTCAGCAGTTCTAGATTTAAGTAGAAACTTATTTGCAAAAGGTCAAGCTTACGTTGCTTTGAGTAGAGTGAGGACTCTTTCCGGACTTGATATCAGTTTTCTTAACCCTAACAAATTGCTAAATCAACCGCATGATATAAACTCATTTAAGGAATTTTAATCCGGTTACGTAATATTTCTTAACTAAAAAGACATAAATAAAATAATAATTTAAAAAAAACAAAAAAGAAACACCTGCATGGATAACTACAATTAAAAATCAACTGAAAAGACTAAAACAAGATGAAATGAAAATTCAATGACAAGGCATTTAAAAAAATAACAATGATTAGGTGATTAAATCCAGAAACATACAAAACTTCGAAACAGTCCCAAACCTATGTAAAGACGACATCACATCAAGCTACTACAATCTGTCAGATTTCCTTATTAGATGTTCAACTTTATCTCTACAGCATCAAGGCTCTATGTTGATTGGAAATATTTGACCGTTTGGGGTAGCTTGACCTGCTGTCCGTACCTACGTAATTACACACTTAGAAATTTCAGCACAAAAGTCAGTTAGTTTCAATTTTTTGCAAAATTATAAACAGAATTACATTCGAAGGCATGCAAAAAGCGCGTATCTTGAACATATGAATGTATGTAATATTCTTTATTATCTTGTATCTCCAGAACCGCCTAACAGATTTTCACATTTGAGACATCGTTAGATTTGTCTTAGGCGGTGACATTAAAAAAAAACAAAATAGCGGATGTTTGACGCCATATTATGAGGTAAAAAAAATCTACCAAACTAATCGAATTGGTTTTAAAATGAAGGATTTAAAATACTCATTAGAAAATATGTATATAACATGCAGTTTTAATATTAAATGGAACGATAAAAAAAATTAAACAATTGTATTAAGTTTTCCAACATTAGAAACATAATTTGTTAAACTAAAAAGATAGAAATAAAAAAATATTATTTAAAAACAAAATACCCGCCTGCATAAAACTCCGAACTGAAAAGGTAGAAACAAGTTGAACAATCGCAGTTGGGGGACTTTTTAGCTAGATAAACAAGTATTCCATAGAATAGTCCCCCAACTGCGATTGTTCAACTTGTTTCTACCTTTTCAGTTCGGAGTTTTATGCAGGCGGGTATTTTGTTTTTAAATAATATTTTTTTATTATTTATGTTCTGTAATCTATATGGTGTACATAATAAAGAGTATTCTATTCTATTCTACATAAAAATGTTTTTCTTAATTTTTAGCCCATTTTTTTTTTTATAATTATAAAGTAGTGCTTGACTGCAATCCCGGCTGATGGTAAGCAGTGATGCAATCGTTGATGGTAAAGCGCACTAGTTTATTAAGCCTATTCACTTAAAAAACCTAGGAATAGGAAGGATCACGGCAGTTGAGCGAGGTGATGCCATGTTAAACCCAAGACCAACACGACTGCGACAGCGGGAGATTGATCTGAAGACTCTCCACGATCAAACTCCGGACACAAAAAAAAAACCTTTGGAGCATCGTACCCGGCACACATCGCAACACAACTGCTCATTTCTATAGCGAATAGAGAAAATCTAATTTAAATGCAAAAGTAATAAATAATAAAGAACCTTTGCGTCCAATGTCGTTAAAATAAACGATAATAATTTCTTCAAGTAAGCCAGAGCTATAATTTGAATGCGAATTTCTAGCATGGCAATCAAATTCCTTTCAGCTATTTTAATAGCAGCTAATGTAAATTTCTGACATGAAAAATGTACTTTACCTTAAACATAAAATCTAATGATGGGACAAAAGAAATTGCTTTTTTTGTTTTGAAGTAAGATTATATTCTATCCCGTTATTGGCCAAAGGCAAGCTCATTTTCCTTCTAAACCTCTGGTTTAAGCGACTGTCTTGGCATGTCGTCTGATCAATTTCGCCGTGTACCAACTTGACAGCGACATCTTCCTTCGGGCGTCCAGTGAGTGAGAATACTTAGTCATCTCACTGGGTGCACTTGCACAACGTATCTGTCCTGTGAATATTGGCATTGGTCTGGTCGTGTCTCGGAAAGCGCGTTAAGCCGTTGGTCCCGGTTGCCAGTTAGACCAATTGTTGGACTTTTGAGGGCTCCAACAACCTGTAACGACTGCCACTAGATGTTTGTATGGCAACCGGGACCAACGGCTTAACGTGCTTTCCGAGGCACGACCAGACCAGTGCAAGTATTCATATTCATGCATACAAATACTTGCACTGTGCGGGGATCGAACCCGCGCCACCTTCCACCACCAATTTCACCAAATATAATCTTGACTTGTCCATATTTGTCTTGACTGACTTGTCCTTAGGTACATGCGACTTATGATATAAAATCTACACCATAACCATTAATTTTACAGGCCTTATCCCGATGTATTTGGTGTTGGTGCATTGTTGTCGAGGTCAGATAGGGTTCCATGATACTGGTATTTAGCTGAATTCGGTTAGACTAGAAGCCAACCCAACGTAGTTGAGAACACGCTCGGCTGACTTCGAATGATTTCGAGTCTGAATAACAGATATTTTCCTTACCTACTTCGATGAGTAATAAAAAACAGGATGGAAAGGGCCTCTTCCAGTTATAATATCATCTTTCAATCGGTCTCTGCTTTCCTCAAGATTTTTCCTCATTCCTTCGTGTCATATGCCCATATCATGACATTTGATTCCCACCCACCTTTTTAATCATAATAACACACACACAAGAGCAACCTACTTTGAAAACGAAAACCTACATTTTCTTTTGTTCTTGATTACATTACTACAAAATAACGCAATGTTCAACCAGGATTAGTTAACTTGATTTATTATTGCACGCGGATTTTACGTAGTCTTAATAATACTCGTATGTAAATTATACATTTCACCTTCTTTACTTATGAAGCTTAATTACCGTTAATAAAGTTCAAATTACTTTGTAATTGCTACAAATTTTTCTGTCACAAAGAGTAATGTGCCAGATGCAAATTATGAAATTTTAATTGGCCTTTACATGTTCAGTCAAGAAAATAGTAGGTGTTCGTGGTATAATTATGCTTAATATCGGTACTTAGAGCGTAATTATAGGTTGGATAATGTTAAGCAATAATTTAGTTTGACATGCAAAGTGCTTTGATAATTCAAATGTTTTTATTTTTAAGAACACATTCACGTGAATGACGCCTCATTCCCATTATGGTAGGCTCTGTTACCAGCTACCTGTTTTTTAGTTCATGGTGTAAGGCCGCTGCCTCGAATCTTGCGGGCTGCGGGGTGGCGGCGGCGGCGGCGCGGGATCCGAGCGGGTATCGAAAAGCCGCGTAGTGTTGTGTTCATGATTATGTCGACGAGATATTTGTTTTTATTCGCGAAAGAAATGTCTGAACAATGGCGGCAACATCTTTTTGATTCAAATTTATTCTTAACGCTCGATCACCGCTCGCTGTCCGCCCGCTGCCCGCAGGATTCAAGCGCGAGAAGTACACCGCTCGCTGCCCGCCACCGCCCCGCTGCCGCGCCGCTGTTTTCGAGAACCGGTGCGTTTGATTTTACGCATAAGATCCTGCCGCTCACTCGCCGCCGCCGCCGCCCCGCTGCCCGCAAGATTCGAGGCAACGGCCTAAATACTCGGGGACATCTTCCATCACGAGTGTGACAAAGGAGTATGTCGCACTCTTACCGGCTAAAACCACCACGTTGTTTGGCCTCTACCTATGGGCAGGAGTGTGAGATTCACATTAGCATTTACCGAACTCCCGACAATCACAGAAAGCCACCTACTACAATCTTTTGACCCGTTTAACGTTTATAAATTTGGTCCAACATGCACGCCAGTACTACGTACTACGCATCTGCTTTTCTGTAGAAGATCACCAATTTTTTTTTAATATAATAATAAACGAGTGCTTCACCGCAATCCCGCCTGATGGTAAGCAGTGATGCAAACGTCGATGGTCAAGCGAGCCAGTTTATTAAGAGCCTAATCACTCAAAAAACTGAGTGAGTAGAAAGGAAGATGGCTGTTGAGCGAGGTGATACAATGTTGAACTCATCAACACGACCAACGATGCTGCGCTTGAGAGAGATTGATCTGGAGACCTTCCATGACCAAACTGTCGACAAAACAACATTTGGCGCATCATAGCCGGCACACATCGCAATACAAGTTATATACGGCTTTACTAGACATAATGCAGGACCAGGACGAATCGCTTGGCTGCAAGACTTTGTCTGGTGGGTGGTAACTTCTGCCGGCAGCCAATGTTATGGCCTACCACCGTTAAGTTAAATTTTCTCCAATGGTGCTCCCTCCCGGTGGCGTTTGATTTGCTCTCACATCTGCCTTCTTTGGATAGAAATGGCAGTACAATTTAGGAGGGTCCGTGCCACCGTACAATATTTATCATAACATATTAAATGGGGCTGACACAACCTGTTAATGGTCACAAGTCCCTAATAAACAAAGATAAAACAAAACACATTAAAAATATACGTTTCTATGGGGCTTCTTTTCATTATTAACTTTGTTTTATTCTTTTATGTATTTGTTGTTAAGCAGTAATACACAAACTCTGTTAACATTTAAACTTTCTACCTTTTTTTAGTTTAGGGACGCATTTCGCTGTGACAGATGATTGGATAGTAGAGGCTTAGTGTGTCGTAGGATGTCCAAGGTACTCTAGAGTACCCTCGACACCGATTTGAGTACGCAATACTAAAAAATTTACATGAAATTAGAGACTACAATGAATTTCATTCTGACAGATCAAGAACATTAATTGCATTAATGAGTAGACAATTTTTTCGAAGGTTCCAATTTGAATCATTTTGAAGCATAGGTATCCCTAATCCACTGATTAGGGATATGCTTAAAATTGATAGTAATAGTGTGTTACAAAATTAGGGTGCAGGGCTTAATTTTCAAATATATCTTCTTATTATAAATAGTATCTTCTTATATTTTGAAATGTTTCTTCATTTGTTTTTTATGCTGTGCTCACTTTGTAAGCACCAAGAATAATAATAATGTACCCAGAATTCCGTAAATGGGAAATATGTTGCGATGAGAGTTTTGAGTATGAATGCCAATGCTAAAAGGGGCTAAGGCTAAAAGAGTTGTGGCAGACCAAAGAACCGATGTAACTTTTTAAAGTTATATGTACTTCCTAAGTATACTTAATAAATAAGTAGAGGTAATGTATTATTTAAGTTTTTATGACAGTTTTTCATTGTTTAGTCTTAAATACTTTTGTCATGTGTTTATTAATATTATATAATAGACATAAGACATAGACCAAAGCCTACGACAAGGTACAATTTGGTATATTACTTAAAAAAATATACAGAATAGGTATACGAGGAAAGGCCCACGAATGGCTAAAATCATATTTAAAAGATAGGGAACAGTTAGTTGAAATAGAATTCTTTAACCATGCAAATAATGAAACTGAAAAAATTCGATCAAACAGAAAACCGATTAACGCTTCAATTCCTCAAGGGAGCGTTATAGGGTGCTTACTATTTTTACTTTACATCAATGACCTACCTACGATCATAGAAGGCCCATGCGTCCTATTCGCAGACGATATATCTATTCTAGTATCATGCAAAAACAATGAAAATATAGATGAAACTCTTAACTACATAGTTACCAAAACATGCAACTGGATGACCGATCATAATCTAGAAATAAACTACCCCAAAACGAAATTAATAACTTTCCACCCTTACCAAGAAACGTCCTTAACATTAGACTTCACCTTCAACAACTCAAAATTAGAAACCGTTAATGAATTTACCTTACTCGGACTAGTTATAGACATACACGTAAACTGGAAACCACACATACAAAAAACTCACTCAAAAATTTCAAAATTTTCTTACGCCCTCCGTGAAATAAAAAAGACTACCAATTTCGAAACAGCGCTCACCACCTAATAAGCTTACGCTTATGCATGGCTTAGCTATGGTGTCACCCTTTGGGGTAACAGTACAGATGTACAAACACTTTTCATCCTGCAAAAGAAACTGATAAGAATCCTCGCAAACATAGAGCAAACAGACAGTTGCAAGCCTTTCTTTCAGAAACACAATATTTTAACTCTTCCCTGTATTTACATTCTAGAATCATGCAAATTTGTTCGGAAACACCAAGAGCTATACTCAAAACGAGATGACAACCAGTCACACTATCAACTCAGACGCCGTTCTAAACTAAACATGCCACGTTCACGCTTAAAAATGCACTCGACAAGTCCCTACGTGAAGTCTATTAAACTATATAATAACCTACCCGCACAAATAAAAAAGAAAATAAAGTAAATATATTTCTAAAAAAACTTAGACAATTTCTTATAAATAAGTGCTACTACTCTGTCAACGAATACCTCAATGATAGAAATATAAAGACATACACATTCGCACACACACACACACGCACACGCACCCCCACACAAACACACACACACATACACGTAGGCACGCATGCACGCGAGTACGCACGCACCCGTTAGCAAGCAACGTAGTAGAGTGTAAAAAAGTTCTTCCTCTCTCCTAGCTTCACTTATGTTGTTGTGCTCGACAGGGTTCACATGAACTAATTTTAAGCAATTACCATCTAAGAATACATGTGGGAAACAATAAAAGTATTGAGTATTGAGTACATCAAATATCCTTGTTGATGATAGCCTGAAACACAGGTTTAAATAAACCTAGTTCGGGTGGTCCCAACATTAGTTTTAGATCGTTACTTTATAGATTTATATTATGTATTAGACTACAATAAGTTAGATTTTGAGATTGTTATTATTAAGATTTTTATTACTATACAGACTTTTTTTACATTCATTGTTGCTCTATGTTTTTTAATAAATTTCAAATTTCATTTCAATATCTTCGACACCAATGACTGAAAAGGTGAATGAAAACATCTTGAGGAAACCTGGCCTTTAATCTGAAATCGCCAACCCGCATTAAGCAAGCTTGGTGATTTAGCTTAATCCTTCTCTGTATAAGACCTGTGCCCAGCAGTGGGACGATAAAACTTTGATGAAGATGATGATAAAGCAGGAGAATCAAAATTATGATTTTGATAATAAAAAGTATTCTTGGAGTTTTTTGCCCATTCTTCTCCATGCAGTTCTACGTTTTGGAATAGGCAACTATGTAGTTCAACTTGCTGCACCAATTAGGGACAGTAAGGTTCTGGAGTAGCAGCCTCGTACAGGAAGACGCAGCGTAGGGAGAACCCCAACAAAGAGTACCGATGACCTGGTGGAGGTCGCAAGAAACGTGCGCAAGAATGGATGCGGGCAGCACAAATACTTTCTGACTTTCTGAATAATTGACCTACTATTTAGTTTTCGAAATTCAAAAATGCCTTTTTAATTGATAAAATGCTATGAATTCCGTTTTTGAAAAGAAAATAAACCTTTTCCAATAAATTATAAAGCTCCACGCAATTTAATACAGCGTTGAACTAAATAAAAAATAAATTACTAAATCAATTACCCACGAAAGATATCCTCAAAGCTTGAATATCTTCCACTAACTTCGTCGTCTCATCAAATAGGTACCATAAAAGTGCATTTCATTTGCCGACCGCCAATAAATTGAAGGCTTTCAGATCAAGATATTAACGTAATGGTTTCCTGTGGATTAAAAAATAAACTATCACCAGCAAGCAAACTAATGGGATTAAAATCGATAAAAGTGTGGAAGCTGAGGTGAGTATTAGCGATGTAAATGTTTATGCTGATATGGTGACTTATTTGTTGTTTTAAACTGTTTGCTATAGTGTACTGGAGCCTTATTATGACGTATTAGAACCTTAAAAATTATTTATAATTTGAATTATTTTAGCAGTTAGAATGTTTTTTCTAATTGCATATCTGCAAGGTTATACATATAAGCAGCCTGCAACCTACTTACAGTAGAGAAAATAAATTTAGGGATAATCATTAGTCATTACACTAACTAATATCACTATGTAAGAAATACTATACTAATAATAACACCTTATACTTCCGTTGTGTTCTAGATTTTGACGTACTACTTTTATTGTTCATTTATTGCAAAATAAAAATATATAATAAGCACATAAACACCTGAAGCACAGGTTCTATATACACACATCAAAAGTGTCTAGGGATCAAGCATTTTTATGCGGATTTCTTGAGATTGAGATGTGGCTTTGTAATAAATTTATGATTTTATAAATTTATATGGATCCTTTTTGGTGCATTTCATAATTTGAATCAGGAACTGTGAATCAAATTCGAGTAAAAGATGAAAATCAGCTGTCAATATTTTCCCTATAAAAACATACAACGCATTGAAGACATTATTAGTGCTACTGTTTCCCTACTACTGATTAAAACCAACGTTATTATGGAGCGGCGACGTCATTTAAGCAGGGAAGAAATGCTCAGAGCCGTGGGAATGATAGAAGCTGGTTCCCGGCAACGTACTGTGGCTTTAGATCTGAATACAAGTCAGAGTGTTATCAGTCGACTTTGGACACGTTACCGAAGCACTGGTACCGTGGCTGAGCGCCATGGAGGACGGTATCGCTGCACCACACGGAGACAAGACCGATACATTCAAATCTTAACTCGAAGAGCTCCAACAATAACCGCCATGATGTTAGCCGTGAGGCTTCATCACTCTTCAGGGAACTTAATTAGCGACCAAACAGTCAGAAACCGCTTGCATGAAGTGAACCTTCATTCCCGAAGACCGCTACGGGTACCACCTATAGCAATGCACAATCGTAGGATTCGATATTAATGGGCTCTTGAACACAGAAATTGGGCAGAAGAACAATGGCGTTTCGTGTGCTTTTCTGATGAGTCTCGTTTTGGTATGCGACCGGATACAAGACGTATACGACACTGGAGAACCCCTGGACGCCAACAGCGATTAAAATCCTGCCAGGAAGTCCATCCTTATAGTGGTGGAACCATCATGGTATGGGCGGGTATTTGGATCGGCGGAAGAACTGAGTTGATTTGGATCAGAGGCAACCTCAACGCTCAAATTTATGCTGAAACGATTGTATCAGACGTCATCGTTCCTCTACAAGTGCAAATCGGTCCCTTATTTCAGTTAATGCATGATAATGCACGACCGCACACCGCAAGAGTTGTAAGACAGACTCTCGCCGCAGCTAACATCAATGTCCTGCCCTGGCCTGCTCAGTCGCCAGACTTGAACCCGATTGAGCATGCATGGGATATGCTACAGAGAAGAGCTCTGCCGAATATGGAGGGTATCCAGTCGCAAGAAGACCTTTTTTTGTTGTTGCAACGAACATGGGCGGCCATTCCACAGCGTGATTTGGATGAACTCATTTTGAGTATGCCAAACCGATGTTCTTGTGTTGTTAGTGTTCGCGGTAGAAACACGGATTATTAATTGTTTAAGTTACCCAATAAAATTTTAGAGAAAACTGTTATTTCAGTCTTTTTTTCGAACTTTTGTGTTAGTGGTTCAAATGTCAAATATCCCTTTATTAGGAAAATGGCAAATTTCTTTATTAATGCAAAGGTGACTTGGTTTATCGTTACTGTGACAAACGAAAACACTTTATTTGATGAATCCTTAAAGAAAATTTTAATTAATATCAATCAGGAGAAAAGTTATTGCAAAAATATATGTTGATCCCTAGACACTTTTGATGTGTGTAGTTCAGACAAATTATACATCAGTGCTATTTAGATTTAAGAAAAATATTATAAAAATTATGTACAAAGCTGAGAAATAAACAATTTCTAATTTTTTATTATTATTGTGAAAAAAGGATAGCACTTTTCTTCTTGTATTGTATCTTTGTCAGCCACTGGAATATTGACGTAATCCCACTAAAAGGGAATTTAACGTTTCTTGATTATCACAGATTACCCAGAGGTCATCATCATCATCAGCCTCTAGTCGTCCACTGGCCTGCTTCATGGCACGCCAACAAGCTCAATCCTGAGCAGTTCTCCGCCAGCCACTACCAGTCACCCTTTTGATGTCGTTGCTCCATTTCGCCCAAGGGCGTCCTACGCTACGTTTGTCGAAACGCAGTCTCCACTCGAGGACTCGTTTACCACAACGGTTGTCGGTCCTGCGGCATAATATGTGACCAGCCCATTGCCACTTCAGCTTGCTAATCCTCTCAGATATGTCAGTGATTCTAGTCCTCTGTCGGATCACCTCATTTCTGAAGCGGTCCTTAAGAGAGACGCCCAACATAGCCCGCTCCATAGCTCGCTGAGCTGGTATGGAAAGAATCATTTAATCTATGATATCATATATATAGATTATCATATTTATAGGCTTCATATATCATGATATATGAAGACTATAAATATGATAATCTATGATAATCACGTTGTGATGAATGTCAATAATTACTAGTCAGGAATTTTTCATTTATCGAACATATAAAAATAGTTGGCGAAAAAGCTAAAAGGAACTTTTATGCCCTAACTAGAATATCCAAAGCAACTTGGGGTCTATCATTCCTAACTTTAAAAATATATGGAGCTACCTACTTAGGATGTATGTGCTACGGTGCACCTGTTTGGGCCGATAGGGCCAGCATAGGGGCGGCGCGACGTAAACTGCTTCAAAGCCAACGTTTGGCATTGATATTTTTATGCAAGGCGTATAGAATAGTCAGTACTGAAGCCTTACTCGTTCTGGCAGGTGTACTTCCAGTCGATCTTGAAGTACAGCGACGTGCTTCAATGTACTATTCCGCGAGGCCATGGACACTAACTTTGTTACAGAACGCGACCTCAATAGAATTTCTAGATTATTTAAACCTCAGACTGACGTCTGGGAGGACCTCTTATCCGAATGGCAAAGTAGGTGGGATAATTCCATCAAGGGCCGGCACCTCCATCTGTTCTTTCCATCCGTTGGCGATCGGCTGGCTAAGACATGGCTGGAGGTTGGCCACTGCGTTGCCAAATTTCTCACAGGTCATGGCAACTTTAAAAGTAAACTGTATTCTTTTAAACTTGTTCCTTCACCTTTGTGTCAGTGTTCTACATCGAACTGTGAATTTGAACAGTCCGCACATCACATCTTGTGGGAGTGTATTCTTTGGCAGAATGAACGCAATATTATGTTGGATACTGTACAAGTTACATCCGGAGTTGTTTATTATACGGACCTTGTAGAAACGAAAACTAATTTCCGTGCGTTCAGGCGCTTTTGCCATACCTATTATTGGAATCAATTGTAACAGCACATACCTACTTAGGACCCATTAACTTAATCAAATTTTATTCCGTGGTGCTTGGCAATCTGGGCTTCTCCCAATTGCAATAATGTCCCTTTGTGCCGATTGGCCTAGTTCTGTTCTGTCTCCTGCTTATTATGGAGGGAAGTGGAAAAAATATCTTTTTTCTTCGGCGTTTTTCTGGCGGTCTCCATTGTTGATTCTGGCTTTCAGGAGTTGCAGTGGGTTGGGAACAGTGTAGCGGGTTTTGTCCCAATAAAAAAAAATCACTAGTCATCTGGCAAGTTTTGATGAAGTGATTTTTTTTATATATTTTAAATAGTCCACATAATAGCAATGATAGGATTGGCGCAGTGGCTGATCGACTACTGCGCTACATATTCGGTTGGCTTCCCGCACAAAACAAATAATTTCCTGGCCTACAATTTATTATTCCGGGTTTGGCTGTTTGTTTATGAGAATTTTAATATAAATAAAATGAACTGTTTGAAATGTTTGTGATGTGGCAGTACTTATTTTAAATAAATAAAACTGTTAAACTGTTACAATGGAATATTATGAATTTTCAATTTATAACCATAATAAAAAAAGCTTCAACCGCCGTCTTCCGTTGTATCCAATCAGGTTTTTTGAATGAATATGCTCTTAATAAACTAGCGCGCTTTACCATCAACGATTGCATCACTGGTTACCATCAGGCGGGATTGCAGTCAAGCACTAGTTTATAACTATATTAATAAAAAAGGTTGTTTAAACCGGAATGTAAGATTGAATCATTAATAAAGTGATGGAGAAAGAGAGATAAAATAACTAGTTGAAAAGAAACAGAAACAAAAACTATGAAACTTGATAATAATAAGCTTTGCGTTTTCTTTAACTCAGCAGAAAATATAGATAAGCGAATACATTACTAGAAAGCTGATACAAATAAAGAAAGCAGAGCTTGTAACCAAAAATGCAAAAATAATTTCAGTATTTGAGAATTACCATACCCTAATCGTTAACCCAAGTTATCCTGAACCCTAAATGTCAGCGTTAAGTGGAATCAAATGCTTGCAATATTAGAGAGCCGGTATCAATTATGTGAAACAATATTTAGGCAGACACAAACTGCGTTAAAATGCAAATCGGAATCAGAGCTTATTGTGCGACTGCGTATGTATCTCTACCGTAATAGTATTGTGATATTGGGTTAAGGTTTAGTGATAAGCGGACGGTAGCGGAGCTGAATTTTTTTATCCATACTAATATTATAAATGCGAAAGCATCTCTGTCTGTCTGTCTGTCCGGCTTTCATGCCAAAACTACTGGACCGATTGTAATGCTATTTGATGCACAAATAGTCTAGAGCCTGAGAAAAGACCATAGGTTATTTAACATCCCGCTATGGCCAACAGGAGTAGAGCAATAACAAAAAAATGTTGCGAAAACGGGACCAAACGCGGACGTACATATTGCTCTCATTACTTTAACAGGCGCTTATTTTATATCAAATGAGCTTTTTTTATATTTCACATGGACATTGGCCACGGAAACGGGAACCATATCGCGCTGTAAACTGAAGTCCACGCGGACAGATTCGCGGGCAAAAGCTCGTGTTATCATAATACAAAAATACTCATCAAGTATTGTGATTGACTCAGTTGTTATTCGAAAAGGCGGCCCCAATTTTAGTTCAAAGAATTGCTGCCATTCAATGTAGTAATACTGCCAACCCTTTAAGTACATACGTACCCCATTCACAGCAACGTGACTAATTTTTTGGCACCCTGCTTCAGAAAACTCGGCCCACTTAAATCCCATTTTATACATGGAAGATTGAAATCGCCCACAATTAAACTGTTACAAGTATTAGTGCTGTGAGTAACTGCGTTCGCGACACTTCGCAATATATAGTCAATATGCATTATTATGCAAAGATCAGGTGTCGCCGACAGCGCGCGAGCCGGTATTAGACAAGACTTCATACATCCCTTTATCTGAGCTAGTAATCGGCAATGATGACAGGAACCATTGTAATCATCTCAAAACAGTGAAGGAAACCGTCGTCGTCGATCGTAAAGAAACCAGCATATCCTAGAGTCAAAACTACGAAGATATGTGACATCTACCAAATTGAGCCCGCGTAGTAGATTACGGCCCACTCCCTCTCACCGAAAACTTTGTCCCAGGAGTGGGATCATTACAGGTTGATTATAATAAGACCATGCATAAAGATACTAAAATTAAGTAATTGGTAATAACAACATGCTTCACCTAAAGCCCTTACGACACATCGCTCTCTTGACGAGTAAAATGTAACCTAGTTTCTAGAAATCAAAGAGAGAAGATTCTCAGTGACAGAACAGAACTCTGCGTAGTGATAGCTTGAATATTAAATCAGGCAATCGGACTAACGACTAAATGGCCAAAGGGGGCAGTAGTCTGGCTGAAAAGCTGACATTTGATGAAGTGGAGATTAGGATAGACTTGATGGCTTAAACTGATAGTTATAAGGAAGTGGTGGCTTAAGTAACTTGACTGCGAATACGTGTTTGAAACTGTATGCAATGGCATGAACAGATGTAATGGGCATTACATATACGGTTGTACCCTTGTTTCATCATTAACCACCTCTATTGGTAGTTAGAAGTCGTGGTAGCCTAATGGTTAAAACACCAGCCTCTCAAGTATGAGTGTGTGGGTTCGATTCCAGGTCAGGCAAGTACCAATGTAACTCTTCTAAGTTACTTTCTAGGTATATCTTGAACACCGATGACTGATTATAAGGTAAAGGACAACATCTTGAGGAAACCTGGACTCTAAGTCTGAAATTGCCAACCCGTATTGAGCAAGCCAAGCCAGCAATTGGTGATTACACTCAATCCTTCGCTGTATGAGAGGAGGCCTGTGCACAACAGTGGAACGATAAAAGGTTGATGATGATGATTGGTAGTTTTTACTCATTATTTTGAGATCTGAAGGCTAATTCTACTAATTTTAAGGACGTTCACACTGATCTCAAGTTCAATCTGTCAAGAAATACGTCTAATTTCACCTATAAAATTGACAAGTTCTTGACATTTGTGTGTCGCCGAGATGAGACTGCGACTAGATTTTGAACGTTTTAATTTAAACGAAAATTCAGTTTCAGATCATTTTGCGAGGATGTGACGTATATTATCTACTTGCCTTGTTCTTTTTTTTCCGGAAGGATTATTTAATTTATTCTTTTTTCTTGTGGTTTTTCTCATATTCTTTCTGTGCGTAATGTATAATACAAATAAAAATTCCACTCAACCTGTGTGTTCTATTTTCAAAAGACCAACTTAGACATTGATTGAGTACATGATTTTCATTTAAAATGATTTGACCAATATTATATTTGGAAAGAAGACTATAAAAGAGATTGTGGCCTCTAGGTTTGTTTCGGCCTTTGCATTTTTGAGTAGTCAGATAGCAAACGTAGAACTCATCTAGTTAAAAAAAAATACTTGTAAAAGTGTTTGTACAAACCTACTTACAGAAAATTATTTATTTATTATTTATCAAATGTAAAGTTTTCAGAACCCTACTCGTCAACGAGAAAGATGCCGGCTGCTTGCGATTTCGAGGCCTACCGACCTCTGATAGGGTCCTGCTGCCGGTGGAAATGTGCAGCGCATGCAATGGACTCAGTCAAGATGCTCTCTCTGTTTTAGGTGCTTGAGCCAACTGTCAATGTATTGGCGCAACGACTGCCAGATCAGGTGCGGGTCATTCAGCGTAACAATTGGAAAAGCCTGCTTAATGACGAGGTGTTTGATCGGTTACTCCTCAAATCAATTTCTTCTGGTATTTACTCCTGCCACGGTCCCAGGTGCGTAGAGTGCGCGTCCAGGTTTTCTCATGGTTTGCTCATAGCACATGCATTATGCGTGTCTTGTAAGTAAATGTGTATTATGCACCATACAATGACACTAACACAATGAACACGCACCACAATCGGTATTGAGACGACGGAGCGTCAGGAGTTCTTGGTTAGCCCACCGACCGACCTTCAATTTTAAAATTTTACGTTCACCTTCTTTATAACCGTTACTAGCAAAGTTGTGAGCTATACTTATTGTTACGAATGCAACTTGTGTCAATGGCATACGGTTCAATATTTCGTGACATATCTTACGTACCTCCTTTTATGCCCCATATTTTGAGACCTAGGTATTGTGGAGGTAGAAATTTAAAAATACAATTTTTACAGGTTACATCAACATTCACAACGAAGAGTCAACATCGAAATTGCTAGAAACTTCGTTTCCTGTGAACCACAGGTAATCTTCGTATTTCGAGATAGATCTGGAACATTCCTTCTGATTGCGCATATAAAGTGGTGTGTTTCAGCGCAAGAGTCTGTTTGCATTGAACTATAGAAGCGGTTTCGCTTCGATAGTCAAATGAGAGCAGTTATCGATTCGATTTCGAACGATTTTCTCAATTATCGATTGTTTAAGCGACAAGTGAGAATCGATAATTGAGAAAATATACACAGTCAACTGTGTAAGACGCTGACTCTGTGAACATCAGAAGGAAGACTTCGGTGCGACTTTAGCTACGTTCTACGTGTCATTTCGTACTATGGATTGTACCATCGTTGTAAATAAAGCTCGTAACCTTTAACCGAACCTTAACATTTTAGTAGCCCTAGTCCGTAACAGTATATTCATCATCGTATCAGTATATACACTTCACTTAGTTCCATATAAAATCCCGCTTGATAAAATTGGGTTATAAGCTCGACTACATAACCAAAACAAATAAGCGTACGTTCCAACTCGCTAATCTGACTGTCGTATGTCCGCACCATATTTTCCGCATATAAATTAACTCATAACTCAACGGGAGTATTCAGGTCAAGCGATCCTAAATCATTTGCGGGGTTCACATTACTTCTACGCAAAATGACCCTGTTGAAATTATTAATAAACTGCCTTCTGGTATTGTTATGGCGTGGTGATATCACCACGCCTAAACTAAAGGCAGAGTCTCTCTGAGTTATATAGCTCAGAAGTTCAACTTAGATTTTTGGAAGTCTGCCTTAATTTTGTCCAATCTTATTGATCTTTATTACTTGCTTCTTTTTCTTAAGTTACACAGATATAAATTATGCCTAATGTTACGTTGATATATTTAAGCTTTTTCTTTTTTTAATTATTTCTAAGACTTTATTCAATTTAAAACATAACATATTGAGGGCGGTACTACAATGTCAATAGTCATTATTAGCCTTAAAGGGTCTCGTAAGAGGCTACTAAGGAAACTCTCACCAAGGAATCAGGTGCATGGTCAGCAGTTCTTCTCCTATGCATCTCCTGTGGAATAACAAATTACTGCGATCCCCAACCCGCCTGCCAAGCATGAGGATTATAGCAATGCCCCCCAATGGAATGAAAGCATTGGCTTTGGGCTATGTCCAGCAGTGCACGTCTATATGCTGAGAAGAAGAAGATGAAGAAGAAAGTACCAAAAACCAAAAAAATAACAAACGTATAATGTGCTCATCATAACCATATATATTTTTCAGTAACATTTCTAAGGCCTTTAGTCCAGTCCTTTAGTCTCCAGACCATTTAACATAATATAATCTACCTTGTTTACTTTCCCGAGACAAAGATACGCACTTAAGTGAGGATTAACCATAATTTATTAGGGTCATATAAAAAAGGTGCTGAAAATGGCGTAATAAATTGAGTCGCATTATTAACATTCTCATTTGAAAATTAAATTTGTATGAATGTTAGTATGTAATTAATAAGGAAACACAGCTGTTAAGGGTTATTTGTAATGTTTGTAGTGCTACTGCACTTGTGCACAAAAAACTTAGAGAATTATTTAGAACTGGTCCTGACATCGTGAGGGAACTGGCATGTTATAGATCTGAAAAAATCTAAGACAAGTAACATCTACCAATAATTACTGGGGTCGTATGGTAAATTACGGTTCTGACCTGTGCCTCCCAAAGCTGTAGAAACAATAGAGGCTGGTTAGATATCTATACTAATCTTTATATATATAATTCTGCTGTACGTGTGTATGTCATTGAACTCCTCCTAAACGGTTTGACCGATTTTAATGATTTTTTCTGTATGCGTTTGAGTGGCGACCTGGATGGTTTAGATTCACAAATCAGCCCGGCAGATGGCGCTGATCGCTTGAACAAGCATGTGATCTCGGAAACGGCCCTAACGATTTAGCTGAAATTTAATATGTGGGGCTTTTCGGGGACGAGAAATCGATCTAGCTCAGTCTTATGTCTGGGGAAGCGCATGTTTTCGAGTTTTCTCTTTCGCAATATTTCACGCATAATATGGGCGCTAATTTCGCGCGGCTTGACATAGCGGCTGTGGCGTAGGCGACAGTGGTATGGTCTACTCGCGATGGCTGGTGTTCCTCGGTTCAAACCCGGGCAATCACAAGTTTTTTTTTTGTTTTAGACAAGTTTATAGTTTTTTTTTTAATTTTTGTAGTTACTTAAAAAGAAAATTGTACATAAGAATTAAAAGGGGAAAAAATAAAAAATAAAAAAAATATTATTTAACTAAAATTGTACTCATGGACTAAAAGAGAAAAAAAAAATAGAAGTACATAAATATTTAAGATGTTTTATTTAACTTAAAGAGACTGAAACAAGAGCTCTAGGGGTAGAGAGAGAGAGATGATATCTTTGTTACAAATGTAGATGACAATGCTTTCCATGGGTATATTCCTAAATCTGCTGTACGTGTGTACCTACGTCACTGAATTCCTCCTAAAGGGCTGCTCCGATTTGAATGAAGTCTATGTTTATAAATGAAAGTAATGAAAGTCGTGTTAGTTACTCTATTCATAACTCAAGAACCGCTTAACCAGTATGGCTCAAAATTGGTAGGGAGGTAGATAAGAACTGGGAGAAGGACATATCACATAGGATACTTTTTATCCCGTTCCCGTGTGACGTGACATAAGACATGGTATAACAAAATGCAACTGGCATGGAATAACAAAACAACTCAGACAAAATATAAGTTAGCGTTAGTTTATTGGGTTAGTCTTTTTTATTGACTTGAATGTGCTCTGGCTGTTGAGAGTATGTCATGCTCACTCAAATGTCTCGCTGATGGTGGCGTGTGTGTTGGGTCATTAGGTTCCCTTCAATATGGTTGAGCTGTATGATGCTGATCCATACGTCATGTTCGTGAACGGACGCCGTCGGAGGGCATTGGTCATCTCTTAGCTGCCACGGCATATTTTAATTTCTGAATTGATTTTTGTGTGTTTCCCATAATGGACGCTCTCAGCATACAATATATTTCTGCATCGTTCTCACACGGTTGATTTCAACATGAATGGTGTAATCAAATATTTGTAACAATAGCCTGAAAATTTAAAAGAGTGTCCATGGACTTTCTTGCCCGTTCTTTTCCATAGGTACCTACTCTTTGGAATGGGCGACTAGCTTCATCTTATTGACTGAGCGACCTTCTGACAAGTGCCTGTAACTGGTTTATTTGAAATAAATGCTTTGATTTGATTTGTGCCATTTACCATTTCACTACATACTATAAAACAAAGTTACTTTTTTTTTCCCTATGTCCCTTTGTATGATTAAATCTTTAAAACTGCGAAACAGATTTTGATGAGGTTTCTTTTAATAGATAGAGCAATTAAAAAGAAACGTTTATATGTATAATAACATCCATTAAATTGTGCGGTCTAGCAGTAAAAAGAAAGATCATTTCTCTACTCACCTCCATGACAAGAATAGTGTAAGTCTAAGTATGTTTGTTGTAAATATTTGTTTAGGTAATTTTAATAAAATATTTACTCTTATATGATCCAAATATAATTACTTTTAAAACGTATTGAGAAAATTCAACTGTATTAGGTATTCCACCAGAATCTTTCCAAGATATATGAAACTTAAACTTTAAAACCACGAAGGCGTAAAACCTATAAATCAAATATAGGAATCGGTAGTGAAAACTTGTGAGCAAATTCCTATAAGCTTAGTAATAAACCACTTCCTTTAAAGTTGTAGACGCGATCCATCCACGTCATTCAAACAATTATGTTCATCTTGATCTTACTAGTTCACTGCCTGTAAAACTGTTAAAACTAATTTAATTCGCCTGACCTATTTCCCCTAACATCCATCTTTCACTTTACGCGGACAAAAAGACCACGAAATCAAATCAATGGCTCTCCTAAAAGACAGCTTAAAGGTAATTGTGCCATTATCACACTTCCTGTGACGTCAGGTCGCAAAAAATGACCAAAAAGGACTCAGTGCAAACAATGAAAACGCTGTGTTGCAAATGATATACTCGAAAAATAATAAAGGCTGGACCTCACTTGAGGAAACGACCCACATTATATGGTTGGGCGTAAAATGTCTACGTGCTACGGACATTTTAAAAGGATAATATCTTAGAGAGTCTGTGCGGCACTCTTGAAGAAATTATCGTTTTTTATAAATGTCTCTGTGGCCATCCGTATTTTGTATTTTATAATAATAATAATAATTCAATTCGAACAGTATCCATATTTAGTTAGTACGAAAAAAAAATCATAACCCTATGTTACTAAAAAATAATGAGCAAAAAAACAATATTTAATTGCGAGCTCAACCAGACACTCCACATTGTCTAACTGGATAGAGTAGAGTCGATCTAATCAGCGACTACCTTCAAAATGTTGTTAGTGCTGCCCCGCACTCCTCTACGTAGCAAGGTGGTTCTCTTGCGTATAATGGCATGAAAGCCATCAACACGAGCTTCCGAAAACATTCCAGATGCACTACAGAAACAGGACAACACCAGCAACATCCTGAAACCGTTGTTGCATTGGACTTTTCTTTATGTTTATATACTTCTAGGTAAATCTATCTCAAAAACTTCAAGCAGTTCAATATCTCGTTGTCTTTTTTAGATATAGTATTAGCTTTTGCAAAGAAATCCATCGTATCGACGGTCTTTCATTTTATATTTTCATATATTCATTTTATAAATTATGATAAATAGAAGGTGGCGAAATGGGACGCATTTTTATACTAACAATTCTATACTGCCCACTGCGGGACAGTATAGGCTCAAAGAATAAAAAAGGTACCATATACCATTTTATAATCAAAATGTTCCATAAAATTTACTGTATAAATGAAAACGACAGAGTCGTCGACATACGCAATGCGACAATTAATTCTGATTAATACCACGACAAAATCTTGTTAGTGCCGCAAATTACAATGTAACATCATTAATCATAGGTTGCCTTTCTGTATAACTCGCTCTCTATTGTTGACTTAACAAACTAGTACTTGAAACGAGCTAATAGGTACACTTTATATTTTTCTTTCTCTATATTATTTTGTACTCAATCAAGAATGACAAAGTAAGTCTCTGAGATTTAGAACTTTTAATTAATTATTCAATTAAAAGTTCCAAATCTCAGAGACTTACACACACATACGCAGTACACTTAGTGTACTTACAGTTTTTAAATTGCACCTTGATCACATCCACTTCCCTTTGTTCCACTTAAATTCCATATATGTGTATGTACATATATAGCCTTTGACCTTTAAATACTGATAAAAAAGTCTCATAAATTGATAACATATTATATACACCAAGTCACAGTATTTCGAGAAACAGCGACGTCGACTATATTTTTTTTTTTTGTGTGAGTCGTTCATCCGAATTATTTTCTTATTTCTATTTGATTGCCTTTCAATATACTTAAATAATAAAACAAAAACAAGAAATTGTTCTTTGGAGCCCCAAAAATATTTTTTGTAGAAATCTCATCCGTGAAATTATATTGAATTCTCTATGGGGACGGTATGAATTCTAAATTGATCGTTATTAATTCAATTAAAAAAAATAGAAGCGGGAGAGAAAGTTGAATATTAAATTCAGACTCAAGACAGGAACGTCGTTATCATATTGATGACGAGGATTGTTGAATGCATAAATGAATAAGTGACAAAGTTAGTTTTAAAGGAGAAGTAAGAAAAATGCTCTCAAATCTTTATTTGCTTCATACTGTAAAGCAATATAAAAGTCGAACTACATATTTTAAAACAACGCTAACTTACAACTTTAATCCATGTACATATATCAATCATTCTATTAATGACATAAAATTTCGTGATTAGTTTGAGTAAGATTTTCTTCTGCGACAAAGCTTCCTCAAGAAATAATGCTATCTCCGGAGGAGTAAAATTCTCGTAACTTATTTATTTAAATATGTAACTAACAAGGGTTCTACAGGTAGTCGCAGTTAAGTACTACTATCATATTATCTATTATCAGCCGAAAATGTTACTACTGCTGAGACACAGTCTTTCTCAATGAGAGGGATTGGGCAATAACCATCAAAATAAATAAAAATCAATAAAAATCAAAAGTCATTTATTCAAATTAGGCTGAGAATCAACACTTTTTGAACGTCAATATTACATAAGACAGTCCCCCAAAACGCCCACCCATCGACACTTCCTAGTTCGCTGGGAAGAAGAAGTGGCGGAAGAAACTTCCCAGCAGCACAACTGTCTGTTCTTTTAAAAAAAACACATGACTTTATACAATACTATGTCATCATGATAACAATACCAATATCATGATAACAATATATGATCACGTGGGATACAGTGTGGGTTGCGAGAAAACCCCCCACCTTTTAATAACATAGGCAATTATTCATATTCTTTCATTTCGAACAAAATAATTAGAATCACTAGAAAAGCTTCTGACCCTACAATTAATATTTTTTTCACAAAAGCCAACGAACGATATAATGTTAATACAACAGGTTTTCATAAAGAAGTTTTTCTCAAATGAAACTGAGAATTTCAATCAGGCTATCGCCGCGCGACCGCTTTTAACAAAGGAATAAAAATCATTGTTAGGTAGAAATTGGAGTCCAAGTAATACTTTGGAAGATGCAATTTTTACTTAAAAGCACCGCTTCGGTGTCGAAATGAAGAGAAATAATGTAGACGCCGGGATGAGGCTTGGAATAACAAGCATTTATTAGTAGAAGAATGTCATTTTCTTTCAATTTATTATACATTATTGGAAGTTATCAAGATATTTACAGGAATTCTGTTTACATAATCAGCATAGATTGTTTCTACGGCTGGGTCACAAGCTTCCCTTTGGTAAGAACGCGTGGGCCGTAATCCACCATGTGGGACCAATGTGGGTTAGTTACATATATGTTGCTTGTTCAAAGTTATCGAAGTTTTGGTTCTAGGACATGCCTGTTTTCTCAATGTGTTTTTCTTCACCATTTTGAAAGCATTGATCTTGATGTTGAAATAATAGTAAAGCTTTTGTATGGGTTCAAATTTATAAACAAATCGTAAATTTCAGCTCGTAAGGCCCATTATTAGCTTCGTTTTCAAAATGACAAATTGAGGAATATGCACCAATATTATTGATGCATTTTATTAAGTAAATCTTGATTTACACCTTGTTAGAATACAAATTTTTGTGTCTTTGGTTCGGGTGCTATACAAGCGATTGCCTATATGATATCCTCAACCAGTGGTATATACATATCCATTAGAAGACGTCAGATAATCAATTGCCAGTAACCAAACTGGGTAACAAAATGCCCTTGGTAAGACTAATTGCTGACAATTAGTCTTCACATAAATATAAAAGTTCATGATATAAAAGTTCAGACTTTTGGACTTTTGATTATCCGCAACGATGGCCAAAGATCTATGAATGGCAGAAAGATAGCAACTGCATAACGAGCTTTTCGAGGCACGGTGATAACTCGGTATGATAGGGCTGTCATCGAGCACGCATTGAAGATCGAACCTTTCGGATGTTATCATAATATAGCTACAAACCCCTCCTGGTATAGGTAAAGTGTCGACTAAAGCCCATAGGCAATCTCAGAAAGCAATAGAGCAATTAGTTTGACTTACGTGCTTCTACTTTCAAGGAAATTATACATAAAAGCAGAGGATCAACATATTGTATGTTATTTCATTAGTTTAACTAATAACTAGAGCAATTTAAAAATTTTGACCTCCTGTAATTATCGACAAAGTTTCAAATAAATTATGTTCCGTACCTTTGCTTAAACCTTCTCGCGTAAGCTAGTATCCATTACAATTATTTCACACGCGGATAGAGATAATGGTTAATAGCCATAAAAATATATTAATATTAACTAATTTGTAAACTGCCACTTGTGCCACTTGCCGAGAGCCTTTGAACCTTCAACATTTCCTTCAATTCATCTACTCTGTGCACGTTATTCGTTTTAATTTCATCGGTCCGTTATTATGATCTGTGAGCCTTGACAATTGACCCCCGCACTACAGTTCCATATGAACAGATTACTTCTAGACACTATTTTGGAAAATTTAAACTAAATAATATACATAACTTTAAATATACATTTTCTAAAGTTATACGTACTTTCTAAGTATATCTTGGACACCAATGACTGAAGATGAAGGAAAACATCTTGAGGAAACCTGGACTTTAGGTCTGAAATCGCCAACCCGCATTGAGCAAGCGTGGTGATTACGCTCAATCCTTCTTTGTATGAGAGGAGACCTGTGCCTAGCAGTAGGACGATAAAAAGGTTGATGATGATGATGATGATGAATTAAAAAAAAGTTAAAAACTAAAACCCAACTACGACGAAAAACGACGCTGAAAAAGTGTAAAACAAGATTTTCAGAATACTGAACTGAACAAAGTTGCTAATGTAGTTGCAAGTAAATGGACACAGTAGTAATGTCATACAATACTATTCTGAAGTATGCAATATTCACTATGTAGAGATATATTTTCATGTTTGGAAAGGCGTAGTCACACGTTGTCAAGGTGCTACGGTAGGTAGGTATATGAAACGTGTGACTACGCCTTTCCAAACATGAAAATATATCTCTACATAGTGACTAATACATACTTCAGAATAGTATTGTATGACATTACTACTGTGTCCATTTACTTGCAACTACATTAGCAACTTTGTTCAGTTCAGTATTCTGAAAATCTTGTTTTATACTTTTTCAGCGTCGTTTTTCGTCGTAGTTGGGTTTTAGTTTTTTAACTTTTTTTTATTTGTACTATTTTGGTGTTAAAGTGTATTTGTGGCGCATATTATTAACAAAAGTTAAACTGATGAACTAAAAACTAGGTACTTGACATATTACATCTACACGCACATATAACAACATAAGCCCGAAGGCATATAGTGCAGAGGCCTTTTTATGGGAGATTTAGCCAGTTATCAAACTGTTTCCGCCTTCACCGCATGGAGTTACTCCCAGCTTATGTCGTTTTCAATAGTGCATTACATATTCTAATAATGGTCACACTGCTCTACATTGCATAAAGCGATTCACAGTTCCCGTGATCCGCGCTTTACTCTTATCGCTCATATTTAACATCATTAAAGCATTCTTGTAATTATGTACAAGCATAAAGCACTCGTGAAGTTCTTTCACGTGATACCAAACACGGTATATTTATTTTAATTTTATATTAACATAGAACTTTTGTCCGCTAGAGGGCGCAATACTAAATTTGGTGACAAGCTTTATAGCTCATAACTAACAGAATATCAAGGCCCTTCTAATGGTACTGCAGTGGTCTTATTCTGATAAGTAGTAAAGAAACTATGAACGAAAAGATGTGAATTATATGCAACCAGCCCATGAATACAGGAAAGTCACACGCAAATGCTAGCAATATATATATATATATATATATATATATATATATATATATTCAAAATGTACAAGTGAAGCGCTTTCAAATGATACCAAACACGGCATATTTATCTTAACTTTATTTTTTACTCTGTGTGTTTTGTCCGCTAGAGGGCGCCACAGTAGATTTTGTGAAACCTCATATAGCCTATAACCAGCGGACAATTAAGACGCTTCTAATGATATATCATTTGTCGATTTCTGATAAGTAGTTTAGAAGTTACGAGGGAACAGATGAACATACATACATACATATGTACATACAAAGCCTGTCAAAATCATAACCCTCCTTTTGCTTTGCCGTAGTCGGGTAATTATAATAAAACGAAAACGAGTAATCATAAAAAACATTTTAATGTAATATCACCAATAAGACGATACGCTGTATATTCATCTACTGTTTTCTCAAGCCTAGATAAGTACTAATATATACTATAGTGATAATTTATCTAGAAGCTTTCTCTAACAAGTGAACTATCATCTGAATAGAATGGTCTTATTTGCTTGAATGAAGCTGTTTGTAATAACGTAAGGCAGGGTATCAATATAGTATCATGAAATCAATATAGCTTCGTGGAAATGCGATCAATAATTAAATTTGCTTTGATATGGTGTGACGAGGTACAGTCTTGCTTTGAGTTTACCGGTTTTGCTGTAAGACTCATAGTTACTTGATTGTTATTGTAATTGGTTTGACGTATGTGAGAGGTTGTCAAATTAATTTCGGTTGATTACGTTGATTTATTGGTCCTTTGTATTGACATAAGAGACAAGTTTGAAAGCATAATTATCAGGTATTCATATAATATTACTAGCTTTCCGCCCGCGGCTTCGCCCGCATGGAATTGGGTTATATCGCGCTGTTTAGATTTCCCTCGGGATTATTTTTCAATAAAAGGTAGCCTATGTCCTTTCTAAGGGTCTATAGATTGTCTGTGCCAAATTTCATCTAAATCGGTTGAGAGGTTTAAGCGGGGAAAGCGTAACAGACAGACAGACAGACATTTATAATATTAAGTATGGATTTAGTGAATTGTGTTTATGATTTAGGTAATTATAAGATGGATGTGTATAGAAAAAGGATGGAACCACCTTCTATGGGTACAAAATCATCAAATCACTTCTCTCATTCACGGACGTTTCTGACGTTTACTGATGAACCCGAGATCCTTCATTTGCGTGTGCCACGGTGTATCTTTTGAACAACCCGCGGCTCTGGCAGGCATTGGTCCTAACGATCCCGTTATTTGGTGTTACATTTTTTTGAGCCGTGCGGGAAACAAAACGCGCCCTCCACCGGTGACCCATGGTCGGGTATCGGTTGCTACTCCCGATATCCAGTGCGTCTCCAGCGTATGCACTCAGAGATTGCCTGTCCCTCAGGCGCTCCATTCCCACTTTTGCGAGCATTATTGCTTCGCAGAAGGATGTGACGGCCTCCAATGCACTCTCGCTCTAAACCATGACTTAGACTTGGCTCGAATACGAGAGTGCCGCCTCATGAAGCAAGTTCTCCTTCTAAATAAACTAAAGCTGCGTATAGTTAGTGCAGCTTAAACTGACCAAGAGTAATTTAATAAACACCTTGTCAACGAGTTACAGACTATGCAGGGTCATAAAATACGCTTATTATCGTGGAGTTACAGGCACCAGCCCGTATTACTTATTATAGTGAAGTCATTCAGAAAGGTCACTAGTATTCGGAACCGGTGTGTGTGGGTTTCATCAGATCTATGGAAGTATAAAATGAGTATGTAAAAACATGCGCTGGTGGCGTTTTCTAGTTTGTCTATCCTAATGAGAAGATTGCGTGGAATTCAATAATTTTAATTTACCCATTGAAGTACAGTGAACGAAACGAATTGATAGAAGTTTTATTGTAATTTCATCTAAGGGCATTTAATATCGCGCAAAGTGTTAGGTGTTAGCAATATACAATGGACAAACAGTTCAAATTACCGTTTCATATACTAAAACCATAGAATAAAGAAGGGAAGTAGGTTATCTGCGATCCAATCCGCGATTTAATTGCCTACTGTCTTAGGGTTGACGACTGTCCGCGCTTCGTCGGTTACGGTTGTCGCCCAAACCGCTAACAAATATTTATAGACTAAGAGCTTATGTTTAAATTATTTGCTTAGTATTTAGTTTACATATACTAGTCAGTTTTTTTTGTAATTTTTATTTTTAGTTTTGTACACATAAAGAACCATATTTATTTTTATTTTTAATTAATACAAATATAAATAATACAAACATAACATCTATTGAATCACACATTTAATACAAAATTACAAATTAGCTACAGAAAAATACCTACTTTCTTCGGTTTCGACTATTACGAAACGCGTTGTTATTAAACTTTAATGTGTAATATATCCGTATCCTTGTAAATAACTTTTTAGAAATATAATTTGAAAAATATAAGTCTTTTATTTGTTCATAAATAGACATACCAACTTTGCAGTTTATGTGATCATTTTTTAAAAGCTAATGTGCCGAAAAGCCGTGACGCGCGAACCTCGTTCCGTGCTAGCCGCGACTAGCGCAGTCATAGGCACTCTAATATTGTGTTTAGGTGTGCGTGCGGCGACGCATAGATACTATGGCGCAAACATACAAGCCGCGCGCGGTCCGTTTGTATGAAGATAACGTACTTCCCTCTCTTTATTCTATGCTAAAACTTAATACCGGCATAAAAATCGACGGAAATACAGATCTAATTATAATAAAACCGTAAAACTGACTCCGGAAAACGATTTAAACAGAATTTTACGGTAAATGTGTGTAACATAATATCCCTGTGAAGCTGTGCAATTTTTTCCTGGAGTACTTTAGCGTAGGGACAAAGCGGTGTAGGCCCGTGCCACGGAATTAATGAGGTGATTTTTCTCGTGGGAGAATACGGAAGAGTCATACCCTTAAATTGAAAGGAATTCAATTTATCGGTGGAATGTCGGCTTCTCAGTTAATGGGCTCTAGGAATGTTTATTTGCTTTTGATACGCCTTAATGCAAAAATACTCAACTGAATTCACTGATAGTATTCTTTATTGTTTTTTTCTATATAAGTAAAACCAAATAGAACGTAATCTTTCCCCAAAAAGAACTGATGTATTCAACGTTGCAACACTAAGCAACAACTCTCAGTTCCTAGGAAAGGACATCCTAGGGACAAGCGAAATGAGAAGACAGGGAGGAACAGCAAGAAAGACAGGAGCAATGGAAGGAGTTGAAGGAGGCCTATGCCAAGAGGCGCATCGAGCTATGGAATTGGAAATCATTCAAATATGCAAAACTATGTAAATATATTATCTGTAAACTCGGAAATAAAAGCTATTATTATTATTTATTGATTACGGTTATTAGATGGAATACAATGTTATAAAGAAAATTTTGAGTTTATTGTTCATCATTTTCTAAATGATGTCGCTCTTTTCTGTTATAAACTGAAGTTCTTATTGAAGGAAATCTCGTTAAAAATGAGAAAGCCCCTGGCTTAATAGCGATCGCACGGCCTTTTCCAGGAAAGTTATGCCTCGCCTGAATAGGTAGCAGTTTTTTCAACAACATCAACTTTTTATCTCGATCTTGTTCACTTTATATTCCTTAACTAGCTGGGCCACTGTAATCTGTAGATTAGACTACTTATTCCAATATGTAATCTAAGAATCAAGTTATTTTTGGTCTTTCCTTATTAAATGCGGAGTAAGATCAATTGTACACACATTTTTTTTGCCAGGAAAGGCACGGTCGTTACTATTTTACGGATTACTATAGAAGTTTGTTCACGACATGGTGACACAACGGTTCTATCGTATCTTTGCCGTATACTTTAGAACTGTGTGACAATTACACAAGATTACACGATTTTTCTGCGGTGCGGTTAACACACTTTCAAGAAAACGTCCGGTGTACCAAGAATCGTAAGATAAGCCAAATGCATCAAAATGCAGATGAAATTGAACAACTAGCATCATTTTTAGAATGGAGAATCAATGGAATCAGGAGTGACAGTCGATGAACATCAGTAAGAGAACAAAGTTAGTATATAAAGACATCAGGTGAAAGTACAAAAAAGAAGAATTCATTGCAGATAATTCTCGAACGTCCTGTTCCCAGAGTAACCGTTTTTTTTTTTTTTAATAAATTGTAAACTATTGCTTGACCGCAAACCCACCTGATTGTAAACAGTGATACAATCATTAATGGAAAAGCGCGCTAGATTATTAAGAGTTTATTCGCTCTAGCCTTGAAGACACTTAAATTGTAGTCCGACGGAAACACCGCCGCCGGCAAATTTTTCCAGTCCCTCGATGTCCGCGGTATGAAAGAGGAGGCGAAATGCTTCGTCCCAATCGTAGTGGTGTTAATGACGTAAGGGTGGAAACTCAACGTATTTCCGCAGCTTGGGCAAAATGGCGTGAGGTGACGGGTGTCATTTGTGACCTCAAAATGCCGGTTAAGCTTAAGGGGCAGGTCTATAAGACCATCATTAGACCTGTTCTCCTGTATGGCAGTGAGGCGTGGCCTGTGCTTGAGCGACACAAGCAGGAGCTGCGTGTAACGGAGATGAATATGCTGCGGTGGATGTGTGGAGTTACGCGGAAGGACCGCATCAGAAACTCCCGCATCCGTGGCGGTTTTCATGTCCGTGACATAGCGGACAAACTGCAGGAGGGTCGCCTACGTTGGTACGGTCACATCTTACGAAAACCGGTATGTTACGTGGGTGACAAATGTCTTGCCATGGCGCCTCCGCCGGGCCGGAACAAGCGGGGTAGACCAAAGAAGTGCTGGCTTGACGTTGTAAGAGATGACATGCGTGCCAACAATCTCACACCACAGGATGCTAAAGATCGCGCGAAATGGAGGAAATTGAGTAAGAAAGCGGACCCCGGGCTCCAACGCGAAAGCCGCAGATGCAACCTGAATAAACGCTGAGATGATGATGATGGTGGAAACTCACCGTGCGACGGGTTGTTCGATGGTGGAACTAGATCATGCAATTCACCAAAAAGGCTGGCTATTCTACGCCTGTGCTCTAGGCTTTGGAGACCGGGAAAAAGTAGCAGGCTTTGGGAAAAAGTAAGAAGTTGGGAATAAGCTGTAATATTGTGTAAATAAATCAGCTTAGAATTTATTCTTGTCCCATTACCCCTCACTGTGGCCAAGACACCTTTAGCTATCTTTGATCAGTCCTGTGAGTCTGCTGGACTGGCAGTGAGTTTACTCTTCCCCCTTACCTGGAAATCCTAGCCACTATCCGTTTGTTAACTTAGGTCTCTTGATGCAGACATCTCGCACTTATTTATATATTTATTTTTTACCAACTATATGGTCAGGGCTGTAGGGCTTATAGGACTTAGGGTCGTAGGGACTGTAGAGCTTATAGGTCTTAATTTAGGTTTTGGTAATTTGCCATATAGGCACATGTACTACCTACCGCTACTTTTATTAAGGGTGGTCGTACAAAGGCTTCTTATTATTTCACGTTATTTAAACTATAGTGCGGCTCGTAAAGACTCGTGGGATAAAATCGTACTCTCAAATCATCATGAAAATGTCAACGGTTGGTAATCCCTAATAAACTGTCAGTAAAAATGGTCTGGCCATTGCATCCAAACGCTGTGACAGTAACTGGGAGTAATGCGACCCTCTTATGTTTAGCGTCATCATTTTCTTGGCTTTATTCCAACTGTATTCGGAATTTAAGACTATTTATAAGTTAAAGTTTAGTATTTCACAGTGTAAGAGTATTCTTTGAGTCTTGCAATTACGGTGTTATAATATTATATTATTCTGTAGCAATGGTAAGTGCCGTTTGTTAATTTTTTTTATTAACCTTTTAATATTTCACTACTAAGCAAGGACCTTCCCATGCTTTCTACTTGTCTAAGGATCAATATTTATTTAAAAAGTCCTCTTCATCTGGGCCTGTCATTAGCAGGTGCCACAGGATCGTAAGTTTGACCCACTGATCTAAGTTAATTTAAGAGATCTGCATTTATAAAGCGAGATCGATTGATAAACATTGTGGAATCATGAATTGAAGAATGAAATTTAAAACAGCCCGTTGTCAAAAAAATATTTATTATCACCTCAATGATCAAAATTAAAAAGAACATTTTCTTATTTGTTTATTTTTTTTATTCTGATTTTATTTACAGTACCTAGCTTTAAATTTAAATGTATGTTATTTTTCCTAAAGCTTCAGTTTTTTTTTTTATAAACTATAAACTTGACCGCAATCCGGTTTAATGGTAAGCAGTGGTGTAATCTTTGATGGGAAACCGAAACTATTTACTCTAGCCTTGAAGACACTTAAATTGTTGTCAGACGAAAATATCGCCGCTGACAAATTGTTCCAGTCCCTCGAAGTATCGGCGCTCTCATTGGTTGAGAGTTCTTACAACCTTGAAGCGGGCCAATCGATGAGTCAAACGCGCTCGATATCGACAATAGAGTCTCGTAATGAAAACTCATGGTAGCTACACTCATGGAGCAAATATGCTACACTGCTCGTAGTAGTGTCAACAAGGTAATAGTGGATACTTGCCGTACGACGGGTGGTCCGATGATGGAACGGAGATGGGGGAATTAAGATTATCATGAACATGCTATTTAATAACGTGTGAGCTAATTCTTCTCAGTATGGATAGTTTTTACATGCTTTTTATTAGTTTCACTTGTATGTTTGCTTGTTTGCTTGCTTGTTTGTTTGTTTGCCCGTCTCTAACTCTTTGGACTACGAGTGAGCGGCTCATTACTGTAAAATGTCCCTCCATTTTCAAAACGTTCGTTCGTTCGTTTTTTTTTTTTAAAGAATATCGAACTAAAAAGTTGAAAATGAATATAGTTTAAAAAACTAAAAACACATGCTTTTAAAAAACATCAAACTAAAAAGTTGAAAATATATTTTTAAAAAAGCGTGAGGCGCTTAATATACAAAAATTATGGCACAAAGCGCCTCACACTTTTTTTAAAAGTATTTTTAACTTTTTAGATTGATATTTTTTAAAAGCATGTTATTTTTAGTTTTTTAAACTATATTTATTTGCATAAATAAGTATGACGATAGAAAATCTAGTGATTTAAATGGTTTGTCTTAATGGCAGTTTTTCACGCTACCATTAAGTATAATATGATAGCTTCGAACCGCTTTCCTACGAAACTAAAGGTCAGCAGTCGATAAAAATACCAAAAACCACGAGTTCTTGTTCCACAAGGAATTCTTAGAAAATGAGATACAGTCGTGTTTACACATAAACACAACACAATAACAAACTTCAACACATAAACAAACTTATTAAACACACCCTTAGAACTTGATGCAGTTCCGATAACAATTAGGACAGCCTTAATATCACGTGTGGAATGGTACCCACAGGTGGTAACAACATCGATGGCAAAACCCTTGTAAACTATTATAACTTATTAGGGTTGTGGGTTACCGTGAATCCATCGACAGTTATAATGCATGTTGCGCAATCCATAACCATTATTAGTATTAATAATTAATTATCTGTTTCAGTTAGAATACATTGTCAGAGAACGCTAGAGAATCTTTTAATTTCTTTTTCTAATAAACATAAACTAGTGCTTGGCTGCAATCCCGCCTGATGATAAGCAGTGATACAATCGTTGATGGTAAAACGCGCTAGTTTACGCCTAATCACTTAAAAACCTTAATGAATAGGAAGGAAAATGGCAGTTGAGCGAGATGATGTAATGATAAACCCAACAACACGACCAATGATGCTGTGCAACAGGGAGATTGATCTGGAGACCCTTCACAACCAAACTCCCGACACATTTGGTGCATCGCGCCCAGCACACACTGCAACACCACTGCTCAGACTCATCCTACGTACGACTTCACCAGACATAATAGAAATAGAATAACCTGTGTGAGTAATCTAAGAGCACCAACTGCGCACCAAGTTTCGATCACGAGATAATATCGGGATAAAATGTATCCTATGTGTTATCTCTATTATTAACCGTCTGTGTGCCAAGTTTCATCCAAATCTGTTTAGTAATTTTTGTGTGAAAGAGTAACAAACATCCAAACATTCTCACAAACTTTCGCATTTATAATATTAGTAGGATACATATTAATGATGAAGAATTTGAATACGCTAATCTCCAGACCACAATTTGAATTTCATAAATTATTTTAGCAAGGAAAAAGTTAATTAACAAAAGGTGGAAGGCTATTGATAATTCAACATCACGCTACTAACTTATAGTAGCAAAACAAGTCATTTCTAGCTTGCTTTGCTCGTAAAAGTTGTCGTGAGTTGTAGCATTTGTTTTCGAAAGCTAAACGAAAACAAAGTCATAGTGAGGGCGGGCAATGGGGTGGATTGAGGCCTCAATTTAATACGGACAAAATCGCGAACAGAAGATAACTTTCTTTTAACATATTTATTGAGCTCCAGGAAAAAAAAACTTAGGCAAAACAAACAGCGATGTGGTCAAAATCAATAAAGCTCCGGCACGATTTGAGGAAAAAAGTATTGCCTTAGTTTTATTTTCACAATCTAGCCAATTGGTTATAAACATTATACATAGATATATACTAATTCGACTCACTAAAATTTAATCACTAAAAGCGACACCAAACCCACACTTTAATCAACTAAAAAGCTTCTTAAACCCACATATTAGATACAAAACATTACCCATACATTAGTCTAACTATACCCATACACAATCTGTAGCAATAAACACAGAAAATAGATGCGTACAGAAAGCCGACTTCCTATAACGAGCGACATCACACGCACACATAGAAATGCTTCATGTACAACGAGTGCGAGGATTTCGTGGCTGGTTTGATTAGAGCACAAAGTTGGAATTATCAATATCTCTCATACTATATACTTTTTTTTCTAATTGTACGGCTTTAAAGATTTTTAGAAGACTGGGCTATAGCAAAAGTAAAAAGACTTTTCAGATCTGACTGTTGGCTTCATATAGTAGCGCATTCAAACAAATAAAAAAAACTGTTCCGGTTATTTATTAGTATAGACACTAGACACATAGTAGGTAATGGCTGATATAAATACAGTTTTAGTTTGTGTACTGCCGCCTCTACACACTGCAAACAGCAACTCAGTGGTCTGTGGCATTTGTTGATTTGAAGTGGATATTCGAATGTGTTTATGTGTGCTTGCGTTTTCGCTCCGTGTATAAAGCCGGCGCGGGCTTCTGACATAAATCTATTCTGTGGTAAAAGGCTATAGTAATAAAGTAAATAATGAATAAGGCTTCGTATGTCTTAATATTGGTATCGTATTTACGGTAAGAGGTTCTCATAAACCCAGTTGGTAATAACCAGTCAATATTGGTAGATTGTCTGAGTGTCCCGTTTTGTTCGGAACGATGTAATGGTGAATGATCTCATTTTTATGTTTTTATGACTAGTACAAAGACAAATTACGACCAGAATTATAATAAGTGCTTGAACTTGAACTTTATATACCTACTTGTGCAAGCAAAATCATCAATGTAGGCTCAAATTTTACTCGTACAAATAGAAATGTCAATACTTAGTAGGAGTACAGCAGTACTTTGTATTTTGGAATTTACTTGGAAATCATTGTATCAAATATGATAATTTGATACAGTCATGACCTAGAAATTGGTCCTGCAACTAAGTATAGGTAGACTTAGTTGCAGAACCAGTTAGAAACTCAAAAGGATCAATTTTATATGATATTGGATCAAAATCTATGTATGACAAGAGGACGGTCGACAGGTATGTGGGAGGACGGTTCTGAGCAGTTGTGTTGCAATGTGTGCCGGGTACGATGCACCAAATGTTGTTGTGTCGGGAGTTTGGTCGTGGAGGGTCTTCAGATCAATCTCCTTCTGGCGCAGCAGCGTTGGTCATATTGTTGGATTTAACATTGCATCACCTCGCTCAACTACCGTCTTCATTCCCATCAACTCAGTTTTTTTTTTTGAGTGAATAGGGTCTTAATAAACTAGCGCGTTCTTACCATCAATGATTGCATCATTGCTTACCATCAGGCAGGATTGTGGTAAGGACTAGTTTAAAAACATAAAAAAACAATACTATATTATCACTCTATTATCAATTATAACTCCACAATCGTTACTCGGTAACAAGACTGCTATATGACTTCTTTTTCTCCTTCTTCAGACTATAGAGGTCCACAAAGGCCTCCTCAATGGCTTTCCAAAATGGCCGGTCCTGTGCTGCCTGCATTCATCGGTTTCCCGCGACTTTCACCAGGTTATCGGTCCACCTATTTGGAGCCTTCTTATGCTGTATCCATACTAATATCACAAATGCGAAAGTAACTCTGTCTGTCTGTTACGATTTCCCGCTTAAGCCTCTCAACCGATTTTGATGAAATTGGGCACAATCTTTAGACCAGGGTCTAAAAAAGGTATCTATGTCCTTTCTCCTGTGAAAGGACATAGATACCTTATTAAAAAAAAATCCCGAAGGAAATTTAAAAAGCGCGATATAACCGAATTCCACACGGGCGAAGCCGCGGGCTGAAAGCTAGTAATATATACACGGACAAACAATCCAACTAGGTACTTTTTTTTTTTCTTTATTTATTTTTAGGGACTTTTATACAATTATTGCACATGCCAGTCCCATCAGACCTTATAATTAATAAAATTAGCAAAACACAACAATAAAAAACCTACTTTATACCGCAAAACGTAATAATACAAACTTAATTAATTTATAAGCAGCTCCAGAGGTTGGTGTCGACAATATATGATGGTACCTAAAAACATCGTTTACATTTAAATTTAGCTCTCTAACTAGATCCTCTCTGGCGGACTGAAATCTGACACACTCCGTCAGTAAATGTACGATATCTTCCAGAGTGCCACACACCTCACAATTGGGTGAATTAATTTTTTTCATTAGATATCCAAAATTATTCAGCGGCATGTGTCCAGATCTCAATCTGTGAGCTACAACTATAAATTCCCTAGTTAACCTAGTGTTATTAAACCACGGTATATGAGGAGGTTCCGAAACTATAGACCTGTACCATATCCCTTTATCTTTCGATCTTTGATTAAAATACTCTTTCCAAACTTCGTGACACACATGTTTATATTTAGGCAATATTTCTATATAATTAGTGCTAATCATATAATTAGTGTAACTAGGTAGATACAACTTCGAGAATGAGTGTCTTTTCGAATCCAGCTCGGCCGGGCAACGTTCGGTAAGCTACGCTACATCTTCCCGTTGTCCAAGATACCACAGTGTCGTAAGGCTAAATGACTATGCTTTACTAATTATCTCTTCTATCCTATCTTATTACTAATTATGTCTCTATTTAATATATTTTTGTAGTTAGGTAGGTAGTATTCTTTTGTACAAAATTAAGTGAGTATATTATAATGCATTTTAATCACACACAGACTTCTCAAACTATCAATTTGTTTTATAAAGTTATTCTTTAGTTACTGGGAACGAATCCCACCCGAACCATAACATTTCAATCCTCCTGTTGTTCATCTCAATTTTCTATTACCACCTTTTTATCGCCAAGAGAATGGCGGTCGAGGCATGAAAAGCCCTCGACTCTCTCACAATCCAATAATAATAAAAAAGCAATAAAACCTATATTATTTATAGACGTCTCCCTATTTCAAGTGAAGACTAACGGTACTTTTTTTTTTCTAGGACTTTCTCCTGTATCTTGGATGAGTTTACGAATACATAACTCCCATACACAAACATTCAGACCTGGAACAACGACTTGTAGGTAATACAAATATTTGTTTTGTGCGGAAATCGAACCCGCGATACGCAGTGCAGCAGTCAATAGGTTAACCACTACGCTAACCGTGCAGACTGACACATATCTTTTCTTTTCGCTTTTTAAATACGGAAAAATAAATTCAATGTTTGACCTAGACACGATTGCAGGGATTTGTATCCATAATCAGCTTGTAATAAATCCACTCCTGGTATATAGGCCTCCTCTCGATAAGAGAGAGTAAGCTGTAATCTACCACGCGGGCCCAATGCGGGTTGGTAGATGTCATGTTTTCGAAGTTTTGCTTTAATACATGACTGCATGCTTCCTCGCAATGTTTTCCTTCGCCGTTTTTGAGAGCAGTGGTGATGAAATAGTTTACACAAAGTGAAGCGCCTGACTGTGTTCGAACTTACTACAACTTGTAAGTGTCAGCCGATACCACTAAGAGACCGCTGCTCCTCTATTTATATACTAGCTCATAGCTATATTACTATATATTACATAATGATATTTATTGATGATTGATACTGCAGGGGCTGAGGTGTGCAACAGAAAACACTTGTTTGTGAAAATCACTTTTATTGTAACTTTTGTAAAATACAAGATGGACGATTTTGTGATTGATATGCGGACGTGCGCGTTGGTTAGCGATTATTGGCAGACTGAAGGGGGGCTCGCCGAGTGTGACCAGCATGTCACCGTGTCCCATCCCTCCGTACTAAACTAGTGATGCCACTTAGTTCTTTAGTTAACATTATAAAACAATATTATATTAATATTACGGTATTGAGCGCGTCGCTAACAATATAGTTCTCGTTATAAGGTAGCCTTATTGTATTGGCTACCCAGTATTATAGGTACCGACGTACCAGTTCTAGGTCGTGAATTCAAACCCAGACAGACACTACTTTGTGTATTTAATTTTATCACCATTGCTCTCAAAACGGTGAAGAAACGTCTTCATAAAGAAAAGGCCAAATCGTAGAGCTAAACTTTCAAATAGACGTGGCATCCACCAACCCGCGGTTGGCACTCGTGGAATGTTCTAGTCCAGTGACTCTTACAGAGAAGCGTTTCATTGTGATGTGTTGATTGTGATGATATTTAATAAAATTCTTCTTAGACTTCTTACAGTCACATCAAGTTTGTTTGGAAGTCGATAATAAATCTAAGCCTTAAAAAAAACCGACTTTAAGGCGCAACACGAAAGGCATAGTTTTGTCTAGCATTAGACTGTAACAGTTCATCTGCAAAACTTCATCATATATTTACGCATACGATAAACTTTTTCCTGGCCATCTTGGGGTTGGCTTCCAATCTAACCGATTACAGGTGAATATTAAGATGGAGCGACTGCCTATCTAACCGGCACAACCTAGTAACTGGGTAATTCGATATCCTTTGGAAAGACTGGGTAGACAGACTTAGTTGATTGAGATTGTCACAAGTTATAAGTTGGTAAGATATTATACAATATGTAAAGAAAACCCCGTCCGATCCGTGAAGATATTATTAGGTATCGATAACTGATTCTACCCCCTAAACAAATTAATATTATTTCCCAAAAAGAGGTAACTTAATAAACATGCAGTACATGCGCGGGCGAAGGGGGACAGGGCACGCGGGACGTGGTCGCATCGCTCATAATAATACCATCTAAAATAGTGTTGTCACTTTTAAAATAAATACCAAATTTTGGGGAAGTTGGAATTAATTCGCGGAAAAAAAATATTTCAAAATTCATTAGTATTGTTACTATGATGATTATGTAAAATTTCATACTTTATTTGGTCATGTGTTTACCTAACCTTTATTATCCTTATGTGTTGGACGGAATTTTCTTTACATATTGTAAAACAATTTTTTTTTTATCTCGAATTGATTAGCCCAATGTTAATCGCGTTCGTTCTATTTTCGTTGGAGCACCATACGTATTTGGCAAAAAAAGACATGTTTTCCACCGATTCTAATATAATCAGCAGAAATTTCCGGCAAAAAATCTCAACGAAAAACTCATGAGTATCCCTAGGAAATATATCTTTGCCTACCTTAGTGTCACTTCCATTTTCTGGTCGGAATGATTCATGAAACGAAAGGGCAATTTATAGGCAAGCTTCGTCAGCTATATTCTGTCCATCGATGGCCTAAAATGAGCTATTTGGATTATACGAAACGTTACCATGGTTACGGTATTTATGATAATGTTATTAGACCTCGTTTTCGAAGGAACTCGTAATTTAGAAAAGTGATTGACCAGTGTTTTTGGGATGTTATGGATATGAGGAGATGTGTGGTTATGGATCCTCATTTAGGGTCGTAAAATATTGGTTTATTAGTATTAGGTTTTTCTAAAAGTAACATATAGAGGTTGCCAAATAAAATATTGTATCCTTTCTGCAAAGGAGCACATTTTTATTTTGATCTCTAATATCTTTACGGTGCAGCCGACTTGAAAATGCGTTGCTGGAACATGACACTGCGACAATTTTAGTAAGGCATAAATATCAAATTTTCAAAAAAATGTAAAATAACAGAAGGGTTCTTTAAATTTTTAGAACGTTCGCAGCCTGATCTCAATCTCAATTTGCCAAAAAATACGTCTCAATCATTTATGATATGAAAAGGTTTTGACATTTGACTGTCATGTCGTCGAGTGCGACTAAGCGTTAGGCGGTTAGATGTAGAATGTTTTAATTTCCGATACTAATTGGCCTTCAGGTATCAAGAACGTATTCGCTTGACGCTGACGATCGAAGTTTAAACAGCAAGATTTCTAAACTAAATTGAAGCTCGATACTGTCAAAAAATACGTCTAATTTCACTACGATTAGATGTTTAACGGTTAGATGTAGAACGTTTTAATTTTCGAGAATTGGCCTTCAGGTATCAAGAACGCATTTTCTTAACGCTTACGACCGGACACAGCTGTTTCGGGACGTCCGTATTCCGGATAAAGCGGAAGGAAACGCTAGGGTGTCACCACTATGGAGATCGCCCTGAAGACACGGTGGAGTATACGGCAGCGAGCAGAGGGCAGCTCGCCGCACGGTAAAGACCAGGCCCGGTTCGACGGCGCGTTGTGTTTAATGCGCGCCTCAAAGAGATGTTAACTCATCGTGACGGGGTCCACGAAGACCGATGCCTCCTGGGTCAGGTTTGCGGGTTGGTTAAAAAAGAAACCGTGGCTCTAGGGCACAGGCAAGTAAGGAAACACGTGTGGGTTTTAGTCGGCAAAAGTTTGACACGCTCTTCCACTCCGCCCAGAGCAGGAGAGGTCATCTGATGATTTCCCCATCCACAGAAAAAAGGCCAGTTAGTGTCATTTAAATAACATAACGGAAAGTGTATTTGCGAAAACACTAATAGATCAAATATTAAAGAGCAATCATAGATAAATTGTTTGAAAATGCTCCCGCGATATAGTATTACATTATAATAGACATTGTTTCTTATTGAGTTATAGGGATCTTGTTGAATTGAATACATTAATACTAATAGTACATACAATATTTATGTAGGTATAGGAGAAGATAAATATACCAAATAAGTATAGGATACAATATAATAGTGTTTGTTATACTAACGGTCAGACTAGTCCATAAGCAAAGCCGCTCAGCGAGCTATGGAGCGGGTTATGTTGGGCGTCTCTCTAAAGGACCGTATCAGAAATGAGGTGATCCCACAGAGGAGCAAGGTCACTGACATAGTTGAGAGGATTAGCAAGCTGCAGTGGCAATGGGCTGGTCACATATGCCCCAGGACCGACAACCGTTGGGGTAAACGAGTCCTCGAGTGGATACCGCGTCTCGGCCAAACGTAGCGTAGGACGCCCTTGGGCGAGATGGTGCGACGACATCGAAAAGGTCGCTGGCGGAAAATTGCTCAGGATCGAGCTTGTTGGCATGCCATGGAAGTGGCCTATGTCCAGTAGTGGACGAGTAGAGGCTGATGATGAGTGTTTATTATTTGTGTGTTGTCTAATATTCAGTGACCATTTGAAGGAAAGGCATAGTTGTTGTGACAATTATAAATAAATGCGAAAGTAACTCTGTCTGTCTGTGTGTCTGTCAATCTGTCTGTCTGTCTGTCTGTTACGCTTTCCCGCTTAAACCTCTCAACCGATTTTTGATGAAATTTGGCACAGACAATCTTTAGACCCTGAGAAAGAACATAGGCTACCTTTTATCCCGGAAAAATTTGATGTTCCCGAGGGAAATCTAAAAAGCGCGAGATAACCGAAATTTACGCGGGCGAAGCCGCGGGCGGAAAGCTAGTTATAAATAAATGCGAAAGTAACTCTGTCTGTCTGTCTGTCTGTCAATCTGTCTGTCTGTCTGTCTGTCTGTTACGCTTTCCCGCTTAAACCTCTCAACCGATTTTGACGAAATTTGGCACAGACAATCTTTAGACCCTGAGAAAGAACATAGGCTACCTTTTATCCCGGAAAAATTTGATGTTCCCGAGGGAAATCTAAAAAGCGCGATATAACCGAACTCCACACGGGCGAAGCCGCGGGCGGAAAGCTAGTTATAAATAAATGCGAAAGTAACTCTGTCTGTCTGTCTGTCTGTCTGTCTGTTACGCTTTCCCGCTTAAACCTCTCAACCGATTTTGACGAAATTTGGCACAGACAATCTTTAGACCCTGAGAAAGAACATAGGCTACCTTTTATCCCGGAAAAATTTGATGTTCCCGAGGGAAATCTAAAAAGCGCGATATAACCGAACTCCACGCGGGCGAAGTCGCGGTCGGAAAGCTAGTATAAATATATACGGACAAATCACACAGATTTAGCTAGCCCCAAAGTAAGTTCGAGACTTGTGTTATGGGATACTAACTCAACGATACGTTATTTATCATAGATACATATATAGATAAACATCCAAGACCCAGGCCAATCAGAAAAAGATCGTTTCCCATCATGACCTGGCCGGGGATCGAACCCGGGGCCTCCACGTCACAGGCAGGCGTGTTGACCGCTGCGCCACGGCGGACGTCAAAGCAGCGGTGGCCTAGTTGTATCGGCCGCGATTTACAAGTTGTAGGTCGTAGGTTCGTACCCCATTAGGTGCTTTACTAAGTTCATCATTATCGTTCTTTCGCGGTATCTTCATTACCGCAGCTCTCAAAACGGTGAAGGAAAAGATCGTGAGGAAATCGGCATGTCCTAGTGGCAAAAACTTCGTAGACATGAGACATCTACCAACCCACAATGAGCTAGAGTGGTAGATTACGGACCACTCCCGCTCACTGAGAAGAGGCCTGTGTCCCTACAGTGGCAACACTATAGTCAAGTTATATGCATAGTTGTTTACATTGTTTGTATCCTCATAGATGAACTGCTTCACGTCACGCGTCTGATTTTTGGTGTCTGTCTGTTTCTTTATGTTTTAAACTAGACGCATTAAGTCAAACTTTTTCTTTCTTATTTTTATGTTTTATGAGAAATGGACTAACAGTTATATCAGCCATCCATCGAAATTAATATTGAAGCTCATGCTATAGGTACTTCTTTATTAACCCATAGTCAAACTATGGGAAAAAATCCTGTCTAAAAATATTAAATTTTTTCTCCTCTCGTTCTTTACTCGAGATGGTTGATTTATGGGAAATAATTATTTTATGGTTACTCTTTACACTCCGCCATCCCGCCATGTTCTACGCTTATACATATAATTCTTTAAAAAAAAAAAAAAAAGCAAGAAGTAATTTGAAAAAGGAATGTAGGAATTTTGAGCCAATGGTAGGTAGGCATTATGTCTTGGGTACACATAATCAAACTTGAATATACTATACAGCGTTATCGATACATCAAAACCGAATAAATGAAATGCTTAACAGCATTAAATAAAGATTGACAAATGACTCGACAGCAAAAGTAAGCAAGTAAAAGATTTATCGGTGTAAATGTACCCATAAAACGGTTTGCACGAACAGAAAAGCGCGTAGATGAGTAACATGAGACATACGATCACATTGAATGATAAGCAACGGATAAGTTACATTTTAAAATGTTTTGCGAGATATTCAAGCAGCCACAAGGTTTCTATCGTAAACGATATTTCCTGTGTTTCTTGTATTCTCTTTGGTTAAAAGAGGACATACTTTTTACCTCTTTATAGACATGTTAGAAACAGCAATTTTTATTTTAAGGCTGCACATCCTCTAATAATATCTAAAGTTTATGAGGATGGATGTTTTACGCAAAAACTACTAAACGGATTTAAATTAAATTTGGCAAACGGATAATTTTTAACCAGAATTAACACAACTTATGATACTTTTATCTCGGTTACATTGAAATTCACGTAACCGAAACAATGTGGGAGAAGCAGATGGACGCTGCTAATAATCATGGGATTACTAGCAGCGAAGAAGATTAGAAGGATGGCCTTCTAATATTATAAATGCGAGTTTGTGAAAATATATGTATGTATGCATTAATGACCGCATATTTGTTACTGTTTGACACAAAATTACTAATCGCATTTGGATGAAACTTGTCACATAGATGGTTTATAACTGGTAATACCTACTATTGGAATAAAATTTGGAGATTTTTATTCCAGTAGTGAGTAGGGATACTTTCCGATATTCATGCTTCGAGAATAAGTGAAATCCTACTGGAATAGTTTAAATAATTAATACGAGTTTATAACATACATTAACCCATTGGATAGATACTTATATTGCATATACATTTTGTTAACGGGGGAAATCATGGGCAACATTCATTTGATGTTACTTGATCTTACTGTTTGATTAAACTTATCGATCGATTGATTAACATTTCAATAGCTATCTTGTTAAATGGCTTATCATTTATGCTTAGATAATAGACAGTATAATCACAGTAGACAGACAGTACAGACATCTTCATAGAAACGAGCCGCTCTCAGTTTAAATGATTGCGTGCGCGCCGTGCGCCGTGTCGGTATGGGATTTCACGCACACGCTGGCATAATATAGCTTGTAATAACATACGGGCAGTACGGGCTGTGGTTCAACGCAAGAGTAGGCAAAAAACTCTGCGGGCGGCCTTAGATAATCTACTGTTCTGTCTCTACTGTGGTATAATATTCCTAACAACAACACTTAATCCATGACGTTACATATTTTACTTAAACAAAGTAAACTTTGCCACCATTTGACCTCTTTCCCATATTTCACGACTCACTCTTCGGGGTATCATAACATCATCATTTAAGGATGACACAACACAAACTACAATAAAATGTTACACAACCGTTATGACTGTATACAACGTCAGAATTTGATTGATTGTTCCGTTAGCGTACAAGCCTACCAAAATGAGTAAGGCGTCAAGAAATAAAAGAAGGAAGTAACAATATTTGCAAAGCAAAAATTAATGTGATGTTACAAACGAAAAAAAAAAAAGGAATTGTGATTAAATATTTTTTCTAATAAATTCTAATAATAACAATTTATTAGTTAATGGAGACTCCTTTTAAGCAGGTAAGCTTCAGTTACGAAACTGAGCTCTTCTATTAATAAAAAAAAAACTTTTTTTCTTATAACTCAAAGTACGGAACTAATAATATTAAAAACCGACCAGGAGTGTGTCGGGATACGCTCAATGTAGGGTTCCGTAGTTTCCCTTTTTTTTGGATGGGTAACCGTTAAGTGACTGCTCTGGGCGGAGCGGAAGGGCGTCTCAAACTTTTATTGACTAAAACCCACCCGTATTCCTTCACTTGCCTGTGGCCCAGTGCCACCGTTTCTTTTTTAACCAACCAGCAACTCTGACCCAAGAGGCATCGGTGTTTGTGGACCCCGTCACGATGAGCTGACATCTCTTTGAGGCGCGCATGAAACACAACGCACCGTCGACTCGAGCCTGGTCCTTACTGGGCGGCGAGCTGCCCACTGCTCACCGGCCGCAAGCCCGCGCCTACGGTGGCCGGGAGTTCGATGTTGTCTCCCGACCAGCGCGTCTTCTGTGGTTTGCAAGGGCGTGAGGGCGCTGGGATTCCCGCTCTGTCACGCGCTCCGGCTCCTCCTTTGCTAGCATCACTGCTTCGCTGAAAGAAGAGACGGCCTGCCATGCACTTTCGCTCCGAACCATGGTCTGGACCAGGGTCAAACGCGAGAGATCGTTGTCGATGGTCGCTACGAGGATACTGCGGTGCTCTACCCAAGCCGGAAGAACTCTATCGTATGCTCCATTGTGTCCTTAGGGCGATCCACACAATTGTGAATCCACACTTCTGTGTGGATTCACAGGAACCTCTGTTCCTGTTCCATATAAGGCAGAAGGAAACGCCACCTTATATGTAACAGGAACCTCCCGGAACAGCCGTGTCCGATGAGGACCTACGCGGGTGAAATCGCGAGGCGCAGCTAGTTCAAAATAATTGTCCTAGAATGTCGTTATAAAATTTTACTTTTGGAGCGATTACTTCGGAAGATATTGGGTTGGTGTTAAGAACTCGCTTGAAAACGGAGGTCTTAAACTCAATGTGGCGAAGACGGTGTACATGGTCAGCAACACCACAGACCCTATGCCTGTGTGCATAGGCAGAGACTTGGTCGAGTGCACAGACCAATTTAAATACTTGGGGTCTGTGCTCCACGCGTCCGGCGACATTGATTGCGACGTTAAAGCACGCATTTCCGCAGCTTGGGCAAATTGGCGTGAGGTGACAGGTGTCATTTGTGACCCCAAAATGCCGGTTAAGCTTAAGGGACAGGTCTATAAGACCATCATTAGACCTGTCCTTCTGTATAGCAGTGAGGCGTGGCCTGTACTTGAGCGACACAAGCAGGAGCTGCGTGTCACGGAGATGAATATGCTGCGGTGGATGTGTGGAGTTACGCGGAAAGACCCCATTAGAAACTCCCGCATCCGTGGCAGTCTCCATGTCCGTGACATAGCAGACAAACTGCAAGAGAGTCGCCTGCGCTGGTACGGTCTCGTCTTACGTAAACCGGCAGGTTACGTGGGTAACAAATGTCTTGCCATGGCGCCTCCGCCGAGCCGGAACAAGCGAGGTAGACCAAAGAAGTGGTGGCTTGATGTTGTAAGAGATGACATGCGTGCCAACAAGCTCTTACCACAGGATGCTAAAGATCGTGCGAAATGGAGGAGAAAGTACAAGAAAGCGGACCCCGGGCTCCAACGCGAAAGCCGCGGATGCAACCGGGATAAACGCTGTGATGATGATGATGATGACTTCGGAAGATATTAACACATTCAAAAAATTGTTTTCGTAAACTCTTATTCATTTTTAAATAGGTACCTTTACAACAATATATCACATGTTAGGGTGGAAATGAAAAAAAAAATCACTCTCCATTTTACATGTATAGAGGATACCCTAATAAAACATTTTTTCTACTTTTTATTTTTTCACTTTGTCGGCGTGATTGATATGTAATACATATTGCTACCAAAATTTCAGCTCTCTAGTGCTAATAGTCACTGAGGTTATCCGTGGACGGACAAACGACAGGCTTGAAGTTGTTAGTTGACTTGGGAACCCTAAAAATGAATTGCAGGCTCCTAAAGACAGGCGCGATGCGACTGTAGTCGAACAAAGTCCATGAACATTTTATGGAAATTGTTCTACCAGAATCGTGTTAGACCGTCTACGGGAGCCTTTAAGCTAAACACGCCCCCAGGCACGTGAGTGAGGGTATCTTAATGTGAGCATGACTGAATTGAAGTGTATGCTTAATGTTAAGAGTGATACCGGCGTTAGATGAAGGGTTATTTTTTTTATTCCAGTAATGCCTCTGTGGAGGTATAAGGAATGTGTGGAGGAATAAAGTTCACTCATACTCCATAGAAAAGGGAGGATTCTCCGATTCGGGTGACGTCAGTATGACGCATTGTTCCATGTGGCGTTTGTAGGTACCGCTACATCACTCCCCTTCGGAGACTGGAGGTCGGTAGTAGGCAGAGTCTTGAATCTTGCGATGCTTGCCAGGCGAGCTAAGGTTCCAGTGAGTCGGAACCGGTTGCCACGTAGTTCAGGGTGAGTCGGAACTGTCTTCGGTGATTCTCCAGTGAGTCGAGGTGGTGGCGCTGCGTTATACCATCCAGTACGTCGGATGTCGTACAGCGCCGGGTTGAGGCTGGTGGCTGCGTCGACCAAGAGAGAGGGCTCTGCTTGTTGACCGGCCGAAAGTGCAGTGTGCTGGGCCAAGGTTGCTAATGAGGCTGAGGGTGATGACCAGGTATGCGCGGTCGCTGCATGTTTGTGGTCAGGATACCCGTTGAAACCGTGGGTGCTGGCTGACTGGGTGATTCGTCGTCAAAGCCTGTGAGAGTGATGATGATGATGACGTCATGCTGGAGTTTTTGCACGAAGGCTTCGTTGACGTCCATGTTCGGGGTCGCCAGTGTGGCGGGATGTCATCCTCTATAGAAAAGGGAGGATCCTCCGACCAGACTGGTGTTATGTCTGGCGGGCACTTGCCCAATGCTTGAAATTGGGAAGTTGTATGTATGCTAACTGCACGGTAAACTCTGATTGCGAGATGTAGAATTCGTGTAACGTCAGTATGACGCGTTGTTCCATGTGGCGTTTGTAGGTACCTACCGCTACACCTCCATGTCACCCTAGGTAACCGGTTTATAAGATGATAAACAGACCGACCAGAGAGAGATGGTAAACAAATGAAGGACAATTCTCAAAATTTAAGAACGTTTACATTCTATTCTCAGTCGAGAATGGAGCTGCCTGTGGAAATTTGCAATACCAAACACATAGGAGATGTGTTGGCATCATAAAGAGAACGTATCATCATCATCATCGTCAACGTTTTTTTATCGTCCCACTGCTGGGTAGAGGTCTCCTCTCATACAGAGAAGGATTGAGCGTAATCATCACGCTTGCTCAATGCGGGTTGGCGATTTCAGACTTACAAGTCCAGGTTTCCTCAAGATAGTTTTCCTTCACCTTCATTCAAGTCATTGGTGGCCAAGATATACTTAGAAAGTACACATAACTTTGGAAAAGTTACATTGGTACTTGCCTGACCTGGAATCGAACCCGCGCACTCATACTTGAGAGGCTGGTGTTTCAACCACTAGGCCGCTACGACTACCAAGATTATCGTATAATTTATCCACGAACACTGCAAGTGTAGACTAACCTGATTCATCAACCCATGTAGCTGTTATTTTTTAATTAAATTAACATTATGTGAACGCCTAAAGTAAGTATTGTATCAACTGTACTATGATAATAGCTCCTGTATAATATGTGGGAAAGAAATTGCGCCAAACGAACCAGGTTTCCGTTCCGATTATTGCCTTAATTTATTTTGTACGGTAAAGCTTTAAACGTGAAAACGCAAGGTAAGAAAAGCATACATCGTCTTGCTCTCAATCTTTATCATTCTTTCAGGATCAGTAAGCAAATTGGTGTTTTAAGGCATAAGCATTAAATCACCAATTCGGTTACTTAGTTAAAGACAGTGTAGCGATTAAGCTTTCATATGAATTGGAAGCATTATTTATACTAAATTACGTATTTGAAACACACAAAAGATATCTTACAACATTTTTTTTTTATCACTCTTACAATTGTCCTTACAGGCCTTAACCTTATGTGACAGTGCAGTTATTCACTAATAATTAAATATACACTAATTATTCTCAAATATAACTAACAACATTTAATAGAACTCTTGCGAGTTTGGTCTATGTACTCGAAAAAATAACCAGTCTTTCATGGATTTCGTTCACTACACGGATTGCACGGGTGAGGGGTGCTTTCATCAGTAAGTTGGTTCTGGCCACAGGCACTTGAAGCTCTAGCTGACGTAGCACTCTCGGGTTATGTGCTACGCCACGCAATAACTTAACAACATATGCAGCAAGACTGAACTCTCGGCGAACCCTGAGCTCATTATACCACACCATACCGAGTACAAACAGTGTGGGGTACATCAACGGGTAGAACGGATACACTCTATGGCATGACTCTATACGATACAAAAGCCTTGTAAACCCTTTCCAACATGACACTATATTTAATTTCATGCGGTGCCCAAATTACCGCACTAAGCTCAAGATGGCTTCTAACTAGTACCACATACAACACCTTGAACGTGGTATTATTCGTAAACCCTTGTGACTGCCTGAATACGAAACCTAAGTTATATGCTTTTTTGATATGGGCACATTTGATGAGGGATTACAATGAGGGAGATGAGGGTTGAAGAAGACAAATAAGTACAATAAGTCACCCTGTAACGGTAACCAGAAGAACTTTGCGCTACCCAGTCATTTCTTAGCACCGAAGAAAAATGTAGCTGTACCAAAAAATGGTGCGCAATAAAAATGAAAGCTTTTTTATTTATTCAACACTTCCCTTTCTTTATAGCCGCGCGATTTTGCTTTCAAAAATCCTTTTGGACCTCTGGGAGGCAATTTGGGATGAGAAATAACAATATCCTTCGCACAAGGGAATCCTTTACAAAAGGACATAAATACGTAATTATATTAATTTTTAGACGGATGGTGAATTTAATGCTGTTAATTACGTTGAAACTGGGTACGTTTCCTATTGGAATAATACCATATAATAGATAAGTACAGAAGGTCAACTGAGCGCGCTTGCTTAATTTGAAAAACTATGTCTGCATTGGGTACTACAAATCTTTGAGGAATTTTGTACAATATTTTACGTCACCTTGCGACTGATGGATCTCAATAAATTGGGAAAAGTCAGAAAGAACACGATGCGATTTGACGGAGTAGGTCGGAAAACACAAAAATCATACTTTACGATGTTGCGAACTAAAGCTAGCATAGTAATAAGTTGAAGAGTTTGTTGTTGTCTGATCGCGCTAATCGTAAAAATACCAAATCAACAGTTATTTTTTTTAACGTAGTTATATCTCGGTCCGAAATGCGATCCTGATTTCAGTTTAGTATTTTAAAGACTGAAATCTGTATTTTCTAAGTATATCTTGTACACCAATGACTGATTAAAAGGTTAAGGATAACATCTTGAGGAAACCTGGGCTTTAAGTCTGAAATCGCCAACCCGCATTGAGCAAGCGTGGTGATTAAGCTCAATCCAGAAGGATTGAGCTACAGAGAACTGTATCAGAGGAGACCTGTGCTCAGCAGTAGGACGATCAAAAGATTTATGATGATGACGATTTTGATGACAATCGTGGTACATTACAGTCACTATCAGTATAAAAATGACCTATATCAATACCAGCAAAAAATAACAGTATACCCATTTCAATTCTCAAATTGTATTAAACTGCGTTCTACTTTAGGCCACCGCAAGGTCTTACCAAGGACGTAAGGACGCAGTGTAATTTGTTTCAGATCACTCGTCAGAGGACTTGGCCAAAATAATACGTGTACTCATTTTTAACGCGATTTTAAACGAATGCCAGTCACGAATGTACGCGAAGAGTGTCAGTGTATGCGTCTCACTCGTAGTATTGACACCGTAGAGACAGAACAGTAGATTATCTAAGGCCGCCAGCAGAGTTATTTGCCTACTCTTGCATTGAACCACAGCCCGTACTGCCCCTATGTTATTCCAAGCTATATTATGCCAGTGTGTGTGTGAAATCGCGTACCGACACGGCGCACGGCGCGCACGCAATCATTCAAACCGAGAGCGGCTCGTTTCTATGAAGATGTTTTACTGTCTGTTTACTGTGGTATTGACCTGACCTTTTGTACCTATATTTTTTTGTGAGAATACTATATTCTGTTATTATTAGCTATATTGGGGGCTTCTGTGTGGGTGTTCTTGTGTTTTGTTCCATACGAGAATTTCCAGGCGGTTGAGAAAGGTTTTCACAATAATTATGTCTGTGATGTAATTAAAATTATCTTTTGATGTAACTGTTATTATGTTACCCTGCTTTGGTTATATCTGTTTAAAGGGAAGGGTTTTTGGTTTTTAAGTAATGGAAATAAATGATGTATATAGAAACTAATTAATGGGTGACAATGTTGTTAATATAGTAAGTACTAGCGGCCGCTCGCGACTTTAAAAAAAACCTATGACGTGTAAAAGTGATCAGTGATTCCACTTGCTTAACAAACGATTTCATTTCATTTTGTTTGCATGTAGTTGTATATTTGAACATTTTATTTTAACTCCGAAATGGTTCTATAGAAACATCATTACACTTCTGGACCATAATACACAGCATACATTTTTTTTTTTTATATGCTCCACTTCTATTGGTCGCAGCGTGATGGTATATAGCCTCCTGGATTAATGGACTATCCCACGCAAAAAGATTTTTTCTAATCGAACCAGTAGTTACTGAGATTAGCGTGTTCAAACAAACAAACTCTTCAGCTTTATAGATTTTTAGTATAGATAAGAATGCGAAATTTCTCGAAAACGATCCTGTCTTCATTTGCAAGCAGTGATGGCCAATTGGCAGCGACCCCAATTTACGAGTTGTAGGTCACTGGTACGAACTCAGCCAGGCGTTTTACTTTTTGTGTAAACGCCTCTCTGGGTTTGGACCTACGACTTACATAAGTCGTTGCAATATACTGCTGTTTTTTATTCGGCATTAATTATTATGTTTCAAACTCGAGGTCAGTCGGTCTATCGACATGCAAAATTGAAAGAAGTAAAAAAAGAAAATTTGAGCTTTTGTTCAAAATGATTGTTAACAAAAGCCTTTGTAGAAACCTTAAACAAAGAGGATAATGGAGATTTGTCCGTTTATTTTGTATTTATTTTTTTAGTCTTTTATTTGATGGCTTATTTGTTATTAAGTGTGTTTACTACCTTTCAAGAAGTAGATATGGCGCGAAAAACTCCCTAGCAACACAACTGCTTATTTAGTTGGAAGAACTTGATTCTTTAATGCAACCAAAATAAAAAAAATAAAAAAATATTAAAATTAAATTTTGTAAGTATACTACAATCAATAATTAAATAGTAATTAACATTACGAAATACAAGACATTAATATTGTTACGAACGGACCTTATGTCGATGGCATAAGGTTTAATATTCAGTACCCCTAGCCCGTAACAATATACTTGTCATAATTATGTTTGCTGGCATACGCTAATATACAAACAAAAACTTTGAAACTATGTATATTGTAGCAGAAATAAAAACTGGTGGTAGGCTATAACCTTGGCTGCCGGCAAAAGTTACCATCCACCAAAGTCTTGCCACCAAGCGATTCGTCGTGTTCCAGCATGATGCCTGGTGAAGCCGTACGGAGGACGGGTCTGAGCAGTTGTGTTGCGATATGATGCGCTAAATGTTATTGTGTCGGGAGTTTAGTCGTGGAGGGTCTCCAGATCAATCTCTCTATGGGTTTAATATAGCATCACCTCGTTCAACTGCCGTCGCTTCACTCTGTTTTTTTGAGTGAATAGGCTCTTAATAAAGTAGCGCGCTTTCCCATCAACGATTGCATCACTGGCAGGCAGCTCGAGCAGTCAAGCACTAGTTAATAATTCGAAAAAAGAAATAGTACACCAATTAAAATTATAAATTGAAACAAAAAACATTGTATGAAGCAAGCAATTGGTTTACAATTTTTAACAACTGGTATTTAAACCGAATCGAATTGACAAAAATCAATGAGTCGCCATCATTTTACAATATTCTTATTCCAAATTGTGTACTTCATCGGATAGGGTTGTGCGTTGACTGTCAGTGATTTTGTGATATTTGAGAGCTGAAACTTAAACTTGAGCTTAATTTACGAGAACGAGAATTTATTTTGGTATTACCCGAACACTTCATTCACTAAAATTATACCAAAGGTAGTTTCCATGCAGTAAGCTCTTTATTAACAACAATTATCTAAAATTTTCTCTAAATTCCTAGATAACAAACCTTTTTTTTTTTTGTTGGTATGGGAAATTATCAAATTACTTCTCCCGCTCTGGGCGGAGCGGAAGGGCGTCTCGGACTTTTACTGACTAAAACCTACCCGTGTTTCTTCACTTGCCCGTGCGGCGGCCAGGGCCACGGTTTCTTGTTTAACCAACCTGCAATCCTGACCCAGTAGACATCGGTCTTCGTGGACCCCTTCATGATGTGCTGACATCTCTTTGAGACGCGCATGAAACACAACGCGCCGTCGACTCGGGCCTGGTCCTTACCGGGCGGTGAGCTGCCCACTGCTCACCATCAGCAGGCTCGCGACTACGGTGACCGGGAGTTTGGTGCTGTCTTCCGACCATAGATAACATACCTTAAGAATGCATTTTTTTTTACAGAATGCCCAAACGTTTATATCTCTTTCTATCTACGAATTATATGTATTTTTCTGACCCGCGCAGAAATAAATACCTATGTAGTCTATATTATATTATCACATTTTAAGGCGGATTACGACTGTACCTTTTCTGAGCTACAGTAAGGATTTATAGCTTGGAGTCGAGACCACCAAGATTGAGTGGTTTATTTTCTACGAGTAGATATGCAAAAATAAAATGCTTGAAAATATTAACATAAATTTTCAAAAGATCTTTTACTTATTCATATTTTTTTGGTTTAGGCTGAAAAATTGCGAACTGTCTTCTGATAAATTAGGGTAACATTTTTAAAGGTTGGAAGAAAGGTGTTTGAGAATTAATCTATTTATATATCTGTACATAGTATGAAACAAATTCGAGTTTAGTTCTTCTAGAGTTAGACCAAATCATAGATTTTGATTCGGCTTTCACCATCGTTTAACACAGTTATTTTTCAGGGTTAGTTAATAATGTTAACCTAGAATTGCCTTTTAATTAGACATAGCACTAACATCTCAATGTTAAGACATATTTTTTAATCGTTGCTCCACACTAGGTATTTCTCCTGTATGTGCGTTTATAAACATATAAACTAACAGCCAGCCCGGAACCTACTTGTAGGTTATACAAATATTTGTTACGTGTGGGAATCGAACCCGCGGCACGCAGCGAACGTAATTTTGATGAACTCATATATAAACTGATCTTTCGTACGTACGTACGAAATACAAGTTGGCCTTATATAAGACAATCTAGACACATCGCATAGTATAACAAACAAATACGGTACAAAACATTAAAAAACCGCTTGTAAATCCTTAATAACCTCCGAAACATTTAGCACCCAAACAAAATAAACGTATAAACGTTTTTATTTCCCCAGTATCCTGAACTTAGGGCCCAAATTATTATCTTTATAAACGTAACAAAATAAACGCACCGTTTACGATGTCACAATAAACAATTCCTATTCCTTTGTTGGACTTATTAAGTTGAAAGCTTGGATGAACATAACTATGAATTACTTACTGTGTATCATAGGTAGCTACTGTGCCACTTTTATCGTCTTATGTAACAACGGCAAATCAGTTAATGATCCAATGTCGTTAAAAGGACTTAATAAAAAAAACACACAACTCTCAGTGTCCCAAATATTTTTATTCATTCAACGATAAAGTTGTTTATCGAGAACGAAAAAGAAGAACAAAATGACTCCTCTTTTTTAAACATTATGGAGACCAATTAGTGTGATGTGGAAGTTTCAGTGATGACTTTGTGCATGGAAATATAATAAGCGTTATTAGACGGCTATGCTTGAAGTTTTCCTAAGTGATCGTATCAGAAATAAACAGGTCTGCTAGAGAACCAGTGTTGAAAGCTTGGAAAATTTCCAAGCTTAAGTGCCGGTAGACATGGCATATGCTTGATGGGACCGAAAGGTTCTCCTATGACTACTACGTACCGAATAATCTAGCTGAAAGCCTTCTCACAAGGTGGCAAGATGACCTTGTAAATGCTTCGGGATTCTGGTGGAAGTACAAAACTGGTCCAAATGACGGTACTTGTTAAGACAGTTATGTATAAGTATATTCCGATCCATTTATTCACGTAAGAGGATGAAGTAATTGAAGAATGTAGTATATTTTTCGTTGGTAGTGTTCAAATGAATAAACTAGAATTAATTTGGTATCGTTATCGAGATAACATGTCGGTGTTATTTGATGAAATGGAAGAAACAAACGAAACTCTTTGTAGTAAATACGAAATGGCGAAGTGCGGAGAATTCTAGTGTTGTTTTTGGTCTGAAATAAAACGAAAATAAACTGGCTAGGGACGATTCGGGCTCCGCATGATTAGTCTTTCGGTACGCACCTGTCTTAGCAATGATAGACATTCTGTAATTGGATTCTCTCGAAATAAATATAGATTGGACAATCTTCTATTTCGCAAAGTTACTATTATAGAACTACATAATTATAAGAAAACTGAGCGAAAACAAAGATCTTTAAATTAAAGGCGTTCCCAGTTGAAACACACTTGTTTTCCATAGAATGCGGCAATGGTGATGATTGGGTGATTCTATTGGCATTGTTCAAAAATCTAAAACACAATGAAAAAATATGTTTCGCACGTTAGAGCACGAATAAAGATGATGGATGTTTCTTAACAGAAACATTGAACAACTCGTATAAATTCAGTTCATACGGAAGAGAAAAATACAATTTCTTATGCAGTTATGTTATCCGATATTTGCTGCGGAAGTTTTTCTGAGTTCGAAATTGTTCTCTTTTGTGCTTTTTATATTTTCTATTTTATAAAGATATCAGCGTTTGTATTATTTTAGATTCTTTAGCTCCACATTTGATTTATTTCAATAATATTGGGTGTATTAGTAGTAATAGATTTTCTCCATCCAAGCGCGTAGTTATTATTATCTAATCTTTTATCATCAAGACTTATTATATCGTTGAATGAACATTACCTCTCTAACGCGGTCATTCCATCGTATATATGGTTTAAGACATTATTTTCTCAAAAACAGAAAACAATCATTCCCGTACAATGAGAGAGACTGTTTACTACGTAAATGTTCCATGAAACGAGGAAAGAACTATATGGATATATATAAATATATTCAAGTAACAAAAAATCTGAAATTCTTATACGAGGCCAAAAGCCTCCTGTCTCAGCATAATGCTTTAACATTATAAAAGTAAATATCGCAGCATTCTGATAGGGGCTAGTGTACATCATACTCGGCAATCAAAGCAACACATAAAATATATTATGATATTTACTATATTATAGGTATTTACTTTAAATATTATGAAATAAAATAAATAATTCATCTTTACTCCGCGCGTGAATTAATTAATCTATGATTGTCATAAGTATTCAGTAAATTTTTATACGCTGTGACGACGTGTAATTTAGAGTGAGCCGGTTGCTTTTTGAAATAAAACTTCCTTATCTTAGTCACATTTTTATTTATCCACTAGAATCTAGACCATCAAATCAGCCAATGATATTCAAGTTCAATACAAACTAAAAATCCCGATATATAATCGCTTTAAAATAACGGGATAGTGCATGAATTATAATGGACTGTTAATCACTGTCTACTACGGGGATATTAGTGATTTTTTGGCACAATTATGGACGTTATACAATTAAAGTTTCTGGCGAAAATAAAGGTAATATATTTTCAATGAACAGCTACGTTGACGGAATATATCAGACAACTCTTAAAAAAATGAGGGACGCGCGTTATGTTTTTTACACGAAGCTTCTGGAATATTCTAGAAGCTCCGACTTGTCCTCATTGTCCAGCGGGAATGAGAGGCGTTTCCGCTGAAGCGCGTGGATTGTGGCAGGAGCGGTTGCAAAAAGGTTCTTATACTTTATACAGTAAAATCATAGTCTCTATATTACTGTCTCTACCAATTACAATATGTACTTAATTCTAGTCCGTGCCTTTACTTGAATTGAGAACACAACTCAATATTTCAGGTCTTTTTCAGAAACAAATGCATACTGTATTATTTAAATTAGGGCTTATATGAACTACACATCACACTGACGTCATCTAAAATCCTACATCACGCAAGCGAAGTTTACCGCACAACAAACGTCCCGACATCCCCATCAATGGTCGGGCAGTTTCGATCCAATAACTTCTATGGAGGATGAGTAAACTATACTGTAACTATAACTAAATACCCTGTTACTCATATCTGTATAATAATAACACATACAATAGTACTTATAGTAATTGTTAGTCCGAATTATTATGATAATTGCCTATTATCTTTTGGTCCCATTCCTTGAAAGGTTCCAAGAATATATACCGGTCTCTCAATTCACGGTGGGCTATTATTCTGTAATGATCCCCAAGGCCCTATAATAATCCTATTAACAACAGCAATTTATCAAACCAAACCAACCGTTCACGATCAACAAACTATCAAATAATTAGATCTAACGCTACTTAACAAAAACTCGAAACCGAAGAAAACTAATTATGGCCTTATTAATCTAAATCAACCAAATCGCGAAGAAAAGAATAAAGAAAGTATAAATACTTCAGCAGATAGGATCTTAATTTAAGACTGGCCTGAGGGAGTTGTTCATAAAAAAAGAATCCAGTGAAAGTAAACAAGAGGGAATAAACGAATACTCTTGAACAATAATGAGCCGCCGAAATCTTGTGGTGAATGTTAACAATATATAAAGATTGTATATTTTTTCCACAAATGTTGGGAAATCTTCAAAACACATTGAGGTAATGGAATTTTCGCCTAACACTTGAACACGTTTCCCGTTTAGATTTAAAATGTAAGGATTTGTGTTTCATGCAGAATCATTTTAACGTCTATTCTGCGTGTTATTTGCTTTTTGTTGTATTCTTAAATGCTTGTGGTGTAATTTGGAGGAAATCTTCTGTACGATTTAAGATTAGGAAATACAATAAATGAAAAACTTGGTATGCATCCCTAAACAATAAATCTACTATTTAAATCCGATTTTTTAATTGAGATTTGCATGAAGCTACACTATCCTGTATTTTGATAAAATAAAATAATCTTCTTCCTAGCGTATCGTTAGTTAAAAGTTTAAACATCTTTGGCCCAGAATCCAGCTGGGCGAACTCCGCTCACTAACGCAGTCATAAGATCATTAAGTACTTAGATAGGTGACAGAGGCATGCGGCGCAAAATGAAAGGTGGGGCCAATGCCCCACCTTTCATTCCACAACCATAACCAACATAACCATATACGGCGCAACCCCACTAACAATTTAGTGGGGTTGCGCCGTATATGGTTATGTTTAAGAAAATAATGAAAATTGTTGAGAAGATTACCAAGAAACTATTACTATTTACAAAATTACTATGTCAAAATTAGAGTTACACAAAGCAAGTGCGCTCTAATATCTTCTCAGACTTATACATTTATTCATTAAATAACAGCTATATACCTATATATATACACTGTGGTTTGGAACCTCGTAATAACATATTATTGCATAAGTAACATCTGCCAACTAACGAAGTGTGTACGACTCCAGAAGCTAAAATTAATGAATGCTTTCCAAAAACGTACCTAAATGTAATAAACTTACAATTGCGATTTTTCTCGTATACAATATAATGCAGACGACATAAATTTTTCATTGTTATAGTGTGAATATAACTTTTAAAGCTAATAAAAATCAGTTTTAATAAAAAAATATGAAAAATGCAGCTATAAATTTCTGAAAGAATAAAAGTAGAGAGTAATTGAGCTCTTAACAATTACTGCTTTCGGTATCAAAATTCCAATACTATTTGGTTTGGAATGTTATCAGGTAAAATTATTATACTGATTATTTAAAATTTTACCCGATAACATTCCGATTATAGTTTCTGGATTTTTCCCAGAATATTAAAATATTCACTTACCAATGAAATGCACTGCTATGCAAATGAACACTGAATGTAGCGGTGTCATTTTGATCATTGTCGATTCTTCTCTGCGAACCAGTTCGATGCACCATTCATTTTACTGAATATTATTCATGTTTATTTTATTTTCATTCATATTATTCACAACACTCACATTATTCACCACTCATTTTTGTCTTTATGTAACAGTTTCATGGTCGGGTCGATTCGATTACATTCAACCATTGAATGAAGCCAGGCCACTGATTATCGAGAAGCAATTTTCGATATAATCTTGAACAACGGTGAGGTAGAAATATCCGTTGCGGGTGCTGCCACGTTTCAAGTATTCTGAAACAAAGTGGAATAATTTGATCAAGTCTAGAAATTTGAATAAGATTTCCATATTGGATGCTTACACGCTAAACCTTGGGTGTGTGCCAGAGATGTACTCCAAAGATGTTACGTGGGTTCCCATGCTAATCCGGTGATAAAAGAAAAACATGGACTCGTCGGAGAAGTGGTAAGTGTATGAATTTTAATACAAGAGCACGGAGAAGCGGCGTTTTATGCACTAACGAACATTTTAACTTTTAATAACCTAGTGCGCTTTATTATCATCTGCATTACTACTTGCCATAAGGCGGAATCACGGTCAAGCCGAGTTTATAACATTTAAAAAAAAAATTGTGGAAATACAAACATCGAAATTGTCCTGTTAGTACAAAATTTGCATTTTTAAGAATCAATTTGAGAATTGAACCTCAAAAAAAAATGGCCTTGGAGGTAAAAAAGTATTCGACAGAGAAAAAAGACATTCGAGAATATGCAGACAGTGGAATATTCGACGACCTTACCAATGGAATTATTCTTTTTATTTTCTGGCAGGAAGAACGATCATTTGTACAAGTGAATGAGTAGAAATAATTAAATTAACATTAACATAAAAAAACGAGCGTAACGAGAAGAAGTAATTTTTCACCATTAGTATACATTTTGTACATTTTCGTTTCAACCAAAACTAAAACCACAAATTCTGTAAGTTTCTCAGTAACGACTATAAGTTTCGGAAAACTTACAAGTTCGTAAGATTGATTAGTTTAAAGAATTGGGTTTTGTGGCTTAAGGGATTCAGAATAATTGCGTTAGTGGTTTGTCTGATTGTTCATTTATTAAAGTATCCCTCTTTTTACCGGAGGGGTTATGGCAAAAGTGATTTATCAATGTTATCAACAATAGGGTAGTTGACTAAAAAAACTAATTAGTCCGTCAGTCAACTTTCCAAAAAAAACTAGACACGTATTTTTTTTTCATATAAACAAAAATTAAGACCATACAGTGCGTTGAAAACTAATGTGACATCACTCCTTGCTACACTTTTTAGCAACGAGTGAAGTCATCAGCCCCCACTCGTGATCTTTGATGCCTTTTATATTTGTCAATTTTATTGATTTGATAAAACAAAAAAATACGTATCCAATATTTTTCTATAATATGAAGGAAACTAAATAGAACCAATTTTTTTTGCCCAGGAAACACCCTTAAATTATTGAAAAATATATTAAGAGGGGTCATCAAGATACTGTTTTATAGAATAGCTAGTATAATAAGAGGATTATATTTTTTTATCTGGTTATCCATCAAAACATGAGAACTTTTACAAAATACACGACATCTCGCAAATTAGATTTCAACCATAAACTTGATGGCATTGCTATTAAAAATGTTATGCGCAACTTTAGGCTTAGAATTTCACAAACATTTGAAAGATTTACGACATAGGTAAATAAATAAATATCTCACATTTATGGTACGACATTGGGATTCTGTATCGTAGAACACATACACAAATCATGAGTGCAAACATGCAGCCTTGAAGCAAACATCCAGCCTTGAAGCAAACATCTGTAGAACAACATGTTTGCTGTTGTGCGGAACTCGTGCTGTGCTTTGAGATCTATGAGAGCACTTTAATTATTTTGAATATTGTGGGGTATGTGGTATGAAATTAAAGGATTTAAGTTATTTGTATGAAAGATTACGCGGTAATAAGCAGTTTACGATTTACGAGGTATTAAAAAAAAAAACTACTTACTAGATCTCGTTCAAAACAATTTTCGTTGGTAGTTTTTATAGTAATGTACATCATTATGTTTTATTAGATTATTCATTTTCTTATTTTAGAAGTTAGAGGAGGGGGGGGGGGGGGTGCAACTTTTTTTCACTTGAACATCACGGAAGCGTCTGTCACGAAAACAATTCGGTTTAGAAGAAAAATCTTTTAGAAACCTCGATATCATTTTTCAGACCTATCCATAGATACCCCCCACACGTATGTGTTTGATGACAATTTTTTTTTGAGTTTCAGTTCTTAGTATGGGGAGCCCCAATATTTATTATTAATTTTTCAAACTCTTTGTCTTTTTTAAAAATCTTAATGTGGTTCATAGAATACATCTACCTACCAAGTTTCAACAGTACCTATAGCTCTTATAGTTTCGGAAAACAAAAATGGCTGTGTCATACGGACGGACAGATGGACAGACAGACATCAATCTATAAGGGTTCCGTTTTTTGCCATTTAGCTACGGAACCTTAAAAATCGGGATGGATGAAAATATATGTATTAAATAATTTTCTAACACTTTTATTTTTTAATTATCTGTTTGTTGTTTTTTTTTTCTTGGGAGTCAACAAACCTCTAGTAGTGTTGTTACTTGAAATATGAATTCAGAAAACATGTTTCATCGGTTTTTAGATATCGATACCAGATCACATACATAATTATGAAGTAAACCAAAAAAAATGGACTAATAAATACAGTAAAAGTGGTTAATTACTCGACAAAAAAAAAATCTAAAATTACCATAGTAAAGCCAGATGTTCTTCGCCTAGGTTTTACGAGCAAAGCCGAGTTACTAGGTACTACTAGGTACCGATACTACTAGATATTTCTACCTACCTGTTTAAAACCTTTTTTTTTTTTTTCGGGGTGGAAATCCTCATAGGATGTCCGCCGCCCTAGGGTGGGCGACGGGGTCTGTCAGACTTTTACTGACTAAAACCACCCCGGTGTCTCTTCTATCACGAGCGCGCGTAGGGCCGCGGGAGTCTAAATTCTTCCGCAGCCCCACACTCTCGTGCTGGCCCGGTCTGCCCGGGCCTCGTCTCCGGCACGGGGTAGTGGGGTGTTAAGCTACCCCGTGCATCGCCTCAGAGGCGCGCGCTGACACTCGCGCGCGCCTCCGCCTCGGGGTCCATCGAATAGGGGGCGGGGACTTCCCCATGTCCCTCGCCCCTGGACCCATTCATGGGGGGCGGAAGAGGGCGTTATCCGCCCTTCTTCGGCGCCCGGTGCGTCTTCTGCGGCCCAGGAAGGGAGTTGAGATCTCCCTCTCCCGTTCCGCAGCTTCCTTCTGCGACATCACGTCCTCGCAGAAGGACACCACCGCACCTGTTTAAAACCTACTCCAACTTGACTTTCTACTGTTAGCGTCTATAATTACATAATTTCGTATCATCCTCATTATTTCAACCGAAAGACGTCCACTACTGAACATAGGATCCCCCAAGTCCGCCTCTCGCATCCTGGGTATGTTATTGATTTACTAACATTCAATATTGACTTGTACTACAGCTTATCGTAGACACTACTACTATTTTATTAATTGGCAACACTAAAATTGCCCTCATCTCATCTCGGACAGGTTGGAAACCAATTAATCACAAGCACGCGCCCATTTTATTACCTATAGAAATGGCGGGAATCGGAAATCACGAACGATAATAGATCGGCTTATTCGTCAGTCGTTCTCCGAAAGTCTCCAAGCGAACAACTTCATAAGTTACGTGGTATGACAATGAAACCTAAGAATATTATATTGTAATACTAAATGTTTATATTATGTAAAGTTTAAAAAACTTACATTATATATTACTGTATTGTATTTACCTAAATATTATAGGGTAACGTAAGCCAAAGAAAACGTTTGTAATGTCATTGTAAAATAAATGCTTGTGACATTATCATATCATAATAAGTCTATAATGTTTCCACTGTTGGGACATAGGCCTCCTCTCGGTGAGTGGGAGTGGGCCATAATCTACCACGCTGACCCAGCGCGGGTTGAACATGTCATGATGTCAATGTGAATTACAGAAAACTTTTTTTCATTATCTTCGTACATAATCTAAAGTTAGTTATTAATTTAAATGTTTATTTGTAAACGGTTTTCCTTCTTTCTTTTTGCTTCTTCTTTCATATATTTTTTTTTTTCATTATTGCCACACTATTAAAATTTGTAATGGTAGTAAAGTACAAGAAATAAATAAAAAACACAAAATCCCTTGCTGCTTATTGCTTACTTTCCTTAGAGTGATCGCTGGCTCTCGATAAAATTTCCCAACAGGGCAGTATAAAAGGACATTCACCCTTACCTTTTCTTCACTCAGTTGATCTTTAATCAAATAAACGAGATGGGCAGCAGCATTGACCTTAAATAAATCGTTCAGCAAAAATCTGAACCCTTTAGGTCTCAGGTCAAACGGAAGGTCTTTATTTATAGGGAAATTGGCCTTGTCGTATTCATCTTGAGAATGATTAACGGTTGCAGTTGGTTTTGTGGCGTTTATATTTTTGTCAACTTATCCTTTTCTGACCTTTCATACAGTTAATAATGTCATCAGCTCAACACAGACTTTTAAAACGTTTTAATTGTTATGATCACCACAAGTAATAAATAAATAAAATAAAAATAAATAAAAGCTTTATTGTTCAGAAAAACATTACAATATTTAAATAGCACGAGCCTCCACACTAGGATTCCGATGGACATAGGATGTGTCGTGGAGACTAGTCTCCTTCGTCTAACAACATTATTGCATTGGATAGCCCATTAATCCAGGAAGGCTTTAGGCTATATAATATTCCGCTGCTACCAATAGGAGCGGAGCATAACTAACTCCACGCGAACGAAGTCGCTGGCGGCCGCTAGTTAGCAATAATTAGGACTTTGTTGGGTCCTAGGTAGGTAGGATTTGGAAACTTATCGTATTGAATGCGATTCCAAATATTATCAGATCTTGTGTTTGGTCTGCAGAAGCAAGTGGCGTCATCAGAAAGCTGAGATGTGGCGTGGTGGCGATACAGCTCGGCAGGACGATAAATATCTCTAACTCGATGTATTAATTATTTAAAAGGAACTTTGCCCCACACTAGGAATTCCTCATTTAACGTGAGTGTGCGTTAAGAAACATATAAACTCACATACACAAATCTACACCCGGAACAGCTACTTGTAAGTTATACAAATATTTGTTCCGTACGAGATTAAAAATCGCCTTACACAGCGCAGCAATCAATCGATTAATTAACTACTTCGTCAACAGTACCGTCAAACTGGTGACAATCATTATCATCTACCGAATCCGGAAGGAGGCGTGCCTTGGAAAACGTGCAGTAGATTCAGTCGGAATCTACTGGACGCTTTCCTAGGCACGTCATTTGTGAGAAGTTCGCCTGGCAATCAATCTTACGATCATCATCAACCTTTTTATAGTCCCATTGCTGGGCACAGTTCTCCTCCTCTCAAACAGAGAAGGATCAGTCTTACCAAGAGGAATCGTATTACCAAATTACTAAGTGTTATTATAATTTGTAATTAGCTGAATATCGTTAGACTGGAGGCCGCTCCCAAAATAATTTAGAAAAGGTTAAGTGGACGACGGTGAACATCAATATACAATTGCCTATTTCGTAAAGCTTGCTTCTTCATTACAAACCACTGCAGGACAGGATGATCTTCTTATCGATCTGCTACTGGATTCGGCATTTCTCTTTTATTATAAAGAAGATCGGATCAAAACAAGGATCAGAAAAAAGCTGATCGGGGAGCCTGCCCAAGCAAAGTTTTCTAAAACAAAAGCCCATTTAATTTGTAATATAATCTACGAATAATTACCTCTAACCTCCCTGTTCCAAGTAGAGTTATGAAGCCATTTTATGAATATTTCAGAAGATTGTATAATTTTCTCAAGAAACAAAGTTTAATGCAATGTTAATTTGACGACACCAGGGAACCCGCTTCCTTCAGGGAAGGCCGTACGTGTATTAAACTTGTGTTTGTTATTTGGGGGTGCATGAACTATGTCGTCTTCTTTTGATTATAAAACTTCATCTTTATTATCTTTAGCTACATTCAGTACTATACAAATCTTTGTAATGTCGTTTCAAGACATCTTGCATCCACAAGTCATATATCGACGTTTAATAGCATAATTAGCCTATAATATTCCCACTTGTAGGATTGAGTTCTCCTTTCACTGAAAGGAAACCGGAGCCTGTAATCCACCACGGAAACCCAATGCCGGTTGCTAGATGTCACAAATAATATTTTCGGTTCTAGTTCATCCTGGTTTCTTCATGATGTATCCTTTCTCAATTTTAAGAGTAGTGGTGACAAAGTAATTTACATAAAATAAAACCCCACTTCTTGGTCGGATCTTCCGACCTTACAACCTGTAAGTCGCAGCTGTTACAGGACGACCTCTCGACATTTTTGTGGCAAATGTACAAGTATCTCCTGGGCCTACTCATCCTATTGGAAGGAACAGAGGTTTTAGTAGGTAGTCTGGTTAAAATATAAGCGAATAGATTAGTATAATTACAAAGAAAACTTAGCATGTTGTGTTTGCCTGTAATTGGTTGTGCAGTTAGATTTAAGTCAATAATTTGTATGTATTTGTAATGTTAGAAATATCTGTAGCAACTGTTGGCGAACCTTAATTAAATAAATAAATAGAAGTCCGACATAACCCTCCGTTTTTCATAGACGGCGGGAATCCATGAGGATTTCTCCCCAAAAAAGAAAGGTATTCTTCAACAATAATGTAAATGTTACTACATATACACAATATATAAAGAAAACCCTGTCCGATCCGTGAAGGTATTATTAGGTATCGATAACTGATTCTACTAATGCCTACAAAGCCGGGCTAAAGTTAAAAAAAAAATCCCCCTAAAAAAAATAAATATTATTTCGCAAAAAGAGGTAACTTAAAACATGTGCGGCAGACCATACAGGCGCGGGCGAAGAGGGCAGGGCACGCGGCACACTGCCGCATCGCTATTCACTCAGAATTATACCGCCTAAAATAATGTTGTCACTTTTTAAAACTTACCAAATTTTGGGGAAGTTGGAATCAATTTGTGGGGAAAAAAGATTATTTCAAAATTCACTAGTATTGTTACTATGATGATTATGTAACTTTTCATATTTTATTTGGCCATGTGTTTACCTAACCTTTATTATCCTTACGGGTCGGACAGGGTTTTCTTAACATATTGTATATCAGTCGCATAAAATGGCTCAACTGGCTTGTAAGTGTTTTTTTTTTTGTATCATATACAACAATGTATGTTTTTTTTTTTGTATTATAAACTAGTGCTTCACCGCAATCCCGTCAAGCATTGACGCAATCGTTGATTGTCTACACCCAGCCTATTCACTCTAGCCTTGAAGACACTTAAATTGTAGTTAAACGGAAACACCGCCGCAGTCAAATTGTTCCAGTCCCTCAATGTAGTAGTCTCAACAACGTAACTGTGGACTCGCCGTACGACGGGTCGTCCGATGATGGAACGGAGAGGGGAAATAAGCTATGCATTTGCGCGCACACTCTCCAAAATACATCATATGGAACACCGAAAAAAAAAAGAAAACAAAAGGCTGGCTACTCTTCACCTGTGCTCCAGGTTTTGGTGACCGTTTTGAACCTAATCTGGGTCACCAATTATTTTCTTCGCACGCCTGGCCACCGAATCCAAAGTCGCCAGGTGGCATTTTGCAGCACCAGTGTTAGTGAAATATTTTGGTAATTGATACTGGGCTACAAGATTGTACCTAAATCACATCCATTCGTAAGCTGCTTACTGTATCTAACACATTGTTTGCTATTTCACATTAATTTGATCCCTGCTTTCAGGCAGAACAAATCCAAAGCGAATACTGTATGGATATTAAATACCAACTCTGCCATTCAAACATTTCATATGATGAGATATCATTTCGTTCCCATATTTTGTGTAGATTTAGGACGTTTCCGCTGGATTACATGCTTATCCACCAAGCATGAGGGGTTATGATTCTAATTGATGTTATCTTTTGGTAAATTAATGTATATACGTTATTATGTTTGGTAACTGGAAATGTACCTCTTTATGGAAGTTTGAATGTACCTATGTTGATATACCCGTGTGGTACCGGGTTTAGAATAGTACCAACCCATATCCTCCCGTGGGTGTCGTATAAGGCGACTAAGGAAACCAGGAAAGCGCGCAACAGCGCTTCTCTTGTGGAATATCAAATTACTGCGCTCCCCAACCCGTTTGCCAAGCGTGGGGATTATGGCAAACCCCTCCAAGGGAAAGAAAGCCTTGGGGGAGGCCTTTGTCCAGCAGTGGACCTCTATAGGCTGAGAAGACTGATTGGCAATCGTTAATGGAACCGATCGAAGTGGAGTGCTTGGTGGAGCCTATGGCTATGTCTTTTGGCTTAAATATTCATGATAATAACGTATAGATCAACATCATTTGCCAAGCCTATTTCGAACTACATTGGGATCGACTTCCAATCTAACCAGATTCAGCTCAGTACCAGTATTATACATGGAGCGACTGCCTATCTGACCTCCACAAACCAGTTACTGAGTAATAAGATATCCCTTGGTAAGACTGGTTGTTAAACTTACTGACTTCTGACGACCTGTAACGACTGTCAAAGATCTACACATGACAGCCGGAACTAATAGCCTACGGCACGTTTCGTTACGGGGGGACTCTAGTACCGAGGAATTTGGAAATTAGGTATTTAAAGAAACTATTACGTCCGAAAAGGATAGTTGTAGCTCAGGCTGATTTTACCTACAAAAACGTTGACGAGAAGAAGTTTCGTATTCCGCTGTTTTCTTTTTCAAAACACGACAGATCTCAATTATTTTTATATCAAAATTGAGAGCAAAAGGAAATAATAGCATAAGCATAATGCTCCTATTATTTTCTTTTTTGTCAAAAACTTATCACGTTGATCTAGTAGTCATCTGAACATCACGGTAAAAATAGGTTATTTTTCGCGATTTTGAAGTATCGCACTTCTTTTATTAATTATTTTTCGGAAAAAATCAAATGATAGGGGCACCTATAATCACGGTGTGAAATTGTAGAAAAAAAATTGCTCCAAAAGCATTATCCAAGAAGAAAACAGCGGAATACCTTTGTATAGAGAAAGCACCAATAGAGTTCCTTCTTAAGCCGTTGAATCTCGGTATGTAATGATGGTCACCCGTCCACAGACTAAACGCAGTAAGTGTAGCTTAACCTAATCGGTCTAAAGCCCCTCATAATGTGTCTCTTAAACTATCTCGTTTATGAATATATCATTATCATCATCATCAACCTTTTAATCAGCCCACTGCTGGGCACAGGTCTCTTCTAATACAGAGAAGGATTGAGCGTAATCACCACGCTTGCTCAATGAGTGTTGGCGATTTCAGACTTAAAGTCCAGGTTTCCTCAAGATGTTTTCCTTAACCTTTTAATCAATCATTGGTGTCCAAGATATACTTAGAAAGTACATATAACTTAGAAAAATTATATTGATACTTGCCTGACCTGGAATCGAACCAACCCGCACACTCATACTTGAGAGGCTGGTGTTTTAACCACTAGACTACCACGACTACTAATGAATGTATAGACTTCATATAATTCAACTAGAACCTCGCTTGAATTCCGTTTAATCATATTTTAAAGTAGTGAAATATCTTCGTTATTTTTAATTCATACTGCACCGGGGCTCTTAAGTTCATAAGTAACTACTTCCAGACTTTGTACCTTTTCTTCAAATGGAATATACATATTTGTTAGTATATCGTGTATTGGCGTGCTCTTTTAAACTTTTTTTGAAAATTGAAAGAATCCTTTGCGATTTAAAGAGCGAAAACGGTATCGTTGTGCGTAGATGATTTTATTAATTAAACAATAATTTATACCACTCGATGTATACGTCCCTCATTGGGCACCTGAGTCAGAACATCGCTGTGGAGGTAGATCAGGTTAAAAGTGGTGTGACGAAATAATGTATCATATAGAGAGAGAGTATGGCTCATCATCATCATCATAATTTCAGCCGAAAGACGTCCACTGATGGACATAGGCCTCCACTAAAGTTCTCCACGACGACCGGTCCTGCGCCTCCCGCATCCAGCGGTTTCCCGCGACCTTCACCAAGCCGTCGATCCACTTTGTCGAGGGCCTACCCACGCTGCGTCTTCCGGTGTGTGGTCATCACTCGAGAACCTCGAGAGTATGACTCAGAGATAGTTAAAAATTACTTGACGAAAACCACAGATTTCATGTTTATCACTTGTTTATTCGTAAAAGTACACTAAAGTAGTTTGGATGCTAATCCGCGATTATAGCGCTACGGCAGCTATTGGTCAACTAAAAAAGGTATTGATATTAACATAAACAATACGAATCGCAAAGTAGGTCGCGACGTGAGCAAAAAATGCCTGTACGGAACCTTAGAGGAAGCTGATAGTATTAATCATAATTTAAACTACGAACCAAACTCTTCAGTGACATTGTCATAAAGGCAATGTTCTATTTTAATATCACTAATGTCTCTTCTGTCATATCAAAATTTATCAAAACATGTTTCTTCTATTTTGTTGATTAAAACTGTTATCCTGAAGGTTTACCTTATTACACCAACCTTTAACCAAATGTTGGTGACAGCGCGCCTCTAATCTATTTTGACGGTTATCCTGTTCATATGATTGGCCCGTAATTCCCTGTTGTTGTCTTTACGAAAACAACTTTCTTCCTTGAGGCCATCTTTTGATTGCTATTCTAACTAGGTAGGTAATTTGATTCAATGCGATGAATGTATAGAAGACAATTAATAGTAAGTAGCCAAAGGTTTATGGGACTTTAATATTGCCCGACTTAATTTACAAAGAAATATAGATAAATATTTTTGAGACACACACACAAACATTAAAAAGCAACATTTAAAACGAACAAAATTACATTTAAAAAAAAGTCCTGCGTAAGACCATGACAAGAGGGGTAATGGACAAACTCAAAAAAATATGGAGGAATAGCGACATAACTAAAGCCACTAAGGGCAGACTCGTTACAACCCCACCCCGGGCCACAGCTGGTCCAAGCCATGATCCGGAGTGAGAGTGCATGGCAGGCCGTCACCTCCTTCTGCGAAGCAGTGATTCTGGCAAGGGAGGAGGCGGAGCGCGTGAAGCAGCGGGAATCCCAGCACTCTCACGCCACTAGCCGCCGCGGGAGACAAGATCGAACTCCCAGCCACCGTAGGCGCAGGACTGCGGGCGGTAAGCATTGGGCAGCTCGCCGCCCGCTAAGGACCAGGCCCGAGTCGACGGCGTGTTGTCTTTCACGCGCGCCTCAAAGAGATGTCAGCACATCGTGACGGGGTCCACGAAGACCGATGCCTCCTGGGTCAGGGTTGCGGGTTGGTTAAAAAAGAAACCGTGGCTCTGCCCGTCGCACAGGCAAGTGAAGCAAAGTCAGTAAAAGTCTGACACGCCCTTCCGCTCCGCCCACAGCGGGGAGAAGACATTTGAAGATTTCCCAAACCAAAAAAAAAAGGTCAGACTCGTTCGAGCACTAATATTTCTCATATTTCTCTACGCAACTGAAACGTGGACGATTCGAGTACTGGAAAAGAAAAAGATAGACGCTCTAGAAATGTGGTGTTGAAGAAGAATGTTGGCGGTATCATGGACCGACTTTAGAACGAACGTTTGTATACTCCAAGAACTCGGCATCAAACAGTGTCTTTCAGAATTAGTGCTGTCCCGTATACTCGGATTTATCGGTCACGTATCAAGGCGCAATAATAACACCATAGAACTTTTGGTCGTCCAGGGTAGAGTGGAAAGGAACAGACCTCGTGGAAGGTCACTGATGAGGCGGACCGCCCAAATCAAGTACAAAATGGGAGCCAAGTTCAAAATTATGATATGTTGTGATTGTCAACTTCACAAACAAAAGAAATGAAATCTAAATAGATGACAAGTTCTGTATATAATCCAGCAGTTTATATATAACAAATTCTTGTTTGTTTCCGATTAAAATAATGTTCTCTATTTATAAATGACTTTTTAAATTTGAATATTCTTTTTAATATGGAGTTTCTTGCCCCTTCTTCTCCATAGGTGAAAATGACTTTTTGGAATGGGCGACTAGCTTCAATCTTATTGACTGACCGACCTTCTGACAATTCAAAAGTGCCTGTAATTGGTTTATTTGAAACTAGCGGCCGCCAGCAACTTCGTTCGCGTGGTTTAGTTATGCTCCGCTCCTATTGATCGCAGCATGATGTTATATAGCCTAAAGCCTTCCTGGAATAATGCGCTATACAATACAAAAATAATTTTTCAAATCGGATCAGTACTTTCTGAGATTAGCGCGCACAAACAAATATACAAACAAACAAACTCTTCAGCTTTATATATTAGTATAGATATAGATAAATGCTTTGATTTTATTTGATTTGAATAAAATATACATAGAATTGTTAACACACAGCAAAGAACTTATATTCTATTAAACCCTTATCATTTGACCTGGCTAGTTTTGTACTAGCACGTTGAATATTAAATAATAACATGCGTATAACATTAAGTAATTCCATTGGCCTAAAAATAATGGCAAGTATGTGAAAACTAGCCAAGTCAAATGATATGGTTCAATACATATAGGTGGTACTGGTACACATGGTACTGGTATCGAATAAAATCAATTATTTGGATAAATAAAATATCATAAATATTTTTTATTTCTAATTAGAAAATTATTGTTTTTTTTTTCTTTTTTCTTTTATATACGCTGGATGCCAAGTTTGAACTTTCTATGTCATCTGGAAGTGGGTAAGGTTTTTGATTTATATGTCATTTAGAAAAATTAGAACTTTTTGGACTTTAGTATCTAAATAACCGTTTAGGCTGAATGCTTGAATTTTATAAAACAAGTTTATCCAGGGGATCCTAAAGTATATAAATCAAATTTAGTGCGTTAAAGTTAAAATAGATTTTGATTAGGAAGGGGTCGAAAGTGGCTCCAAATGGTTCGTGTAATATACACACGGTGCTGCTCGCCAACTTGAACTTGGCTGACACGCTACCGCGTGTTTAGATAAGCTTCTATTTCAGTATATAGCTCTCATATTTAAAACAAGAATAAATATCGTGGAATTATGATAAGCCTATAAACCGTTTTAAGATTTAAAAATAAGAGAATAATAATTTAAGAATGGTCAGTCAAAATAACAATCAAACTGCGACCATTGGTCCCATGGAGAAAATTATTCAACATGATGGTCTGCGCTACACCTTTTTGACCACCTTTATGATAAATGCTGTGTAATTAGTCAGTCGTCATTAGCATGTCATGGTGGCCTAGTGGTTAAAACACCACCCTCTCAAGTATGAGTGCGCGGGTTCAATTCCAGGTCAGGCAAGTACCAATGTAACTTTTCTAAAGTTATATGTACTTTCTAAGTATACCTTGAACACCAATGACTGAAGGTGAAGGAAAACATCTTGAGCAAACCTGGACTTTATAAGTCTGAAATCGCCAACCCGCATTGAGCAAGCGTGGTGATTATGCTCAATCTTTCTTTGTATGAGACGACCTGTGCCCAGCAGTGGGACGATAAAAGGTTGATGATGATGATGATGAATTAGTCAGTAAGTTCTCGCCTGTAAACATTCTCGAAAATATCTACAGCAAACTCGTTAAACCTCACATAACGAGAGGCACATTGGTGACATCATCGTCGTCTATCTGTCATTATGCTATTATCTCCGTCGCAGAGGATACGTACGATCATATGCGATCATTTACGACTCGTAAGTACTTGTTACGGATCGTTTGCATGTTTGAGAGAACGATCCGCCTAACACATTCCATTTACCACTGCGCTTGTGCGAAGTTAAAAGGTCGTATCTCCTAAAGGACATTCTCGTTTTGGTACGTTTGATATTCTACGCTTTTTGGAATTATAGTCTAACTTGTGTTTGAATTTTTGGCATTTTTGGTGTGGCTTTAGCACAAGTTTTTGAGTAACCGGTTGATGAAGCTGAGTGTCAGAAAAAGGAGATGTTTCAGAAATGTATGGAGCCTGGGCCAGCACATTGTACAATTAATGCTAGGTAAAGTTACGATATACTAACTGTTTTTAATGTTAATTTCCTATATTTTGGCTTAGTTTTTATACAGATTCAATTTAACTCGGCCAAGGAGTGCAACACAACTACTAATAAATATGGTGGTCGGCAATAAGCGAAATAAGATTTTGACAGTGACATTTGATTGACGTGTCATGTATCTAAGGCTATCGTATCTATATTATCTACCATATGATTGCGAAAAAAACAAAACATGAATTCCGCACATACGGCTTATTAAATAAACACAATCAACTCAAATCAACACTCGACACGAACACAACGGGAAAATAGAACTGTCAAAATCGCCAACAAAATGTCATAACCAGTGTCATGGCTACCTTAATAAAGGGCTATCTCACTAGAAAACGTTTCAAATAATTAATTATATATACTTGTATTTTTATTCAAATTAATTTAGTAGTATTTTTATTAAAATCTTCTATTTTTTTTCCTTTTTATCTATATATTTAATTTAATTATCTATATAGCGTACATAATGGTAGCCTAAAATGAAACATCTCCTTTACTTAACTAAAGTATATAAACTATAGTAGAATTACGAAAAAGATTAATCAAAATCAGTTTACGACTGACCAAGGCCCGATAATTTAAGAAAATCACAATTTGAATAATCCTGATAATCTTTGAATAACATCATAAAATAAAATTGGCAGGAGCTTATAAAAAAACATCAAAATTTCTATACCTTATAACGTCAACTGCACTACGCAATATTGACTTTAATTACTACCTACATTAAAGTGGTAATTCAATGTCCTTAAACCAAACATACGCCCTTTCGATTTCAAAAGCGTTGCTGTGAACATTAGGTCCAATTCATTCCATTACCATTCGATACTCGTTACTCGGAACGCTTTTAAACTGTTTACCCGGCAAAATTGAATTCGCCGAGTTTATCTAAGGGAACATCTTTCTGCGGTACCGACGCAAATTGAACGTGTTTTAGTGAGTATACTTAAATAGGGTTACGAGTTAATGATGGCTGTGTTAAGAGTGAGAAAACTGAATTAAGGGTTTTTACTTTGTTAAGACTGATAATTTTTCAAGGTGATAGGCCATAACATCGGCTGCCGGCAGAAGTTACCACCCACCAGACAAAGTCTTGCCGCCAAGCGATTCGTCGTGTTCCGGCATGATGTCTGGTGAAGCCGTACGGAGGATGGGTCTGAGCAGTTGTGTTGCGTTGTGTGGCGGGTACGATACGCCAAATGTTGTTTTGTCGGGAGTTTGGTCGTGGAGAGTCTCCAGATCAATCTCCCTCTAGCGCAGCATCGTTTGGTCGTGTTGGTCTTGGGTTTAACATTGCATCACCTCGCTCAACTGCCGTCATCCTTCCTATTCTATCCTTAGTTTTTTAAGTGATTGGGGTTAATAAACTAGTGCGCTTTACCATCAACGATTGCATCACTGCTTACCACCAGGCGAGATTGCAGTCCAGCACTAGATTATAATTATTAAAAAAATATATATATAATTATTACACCTCTGTGCGACAGCATTGACAGGGTTAGGTTATTGACGCATGTGATGCCTTATGGTTTTCGAGAAGTGGAAACAGGAATGAAAAGATAAAGCCAGCTTTTCTGAATCTTCCTCTTCTTCATTAACCAGCACCCGTTGCGTAACATACTATTACTCTCAATTTAAATAATTTTGAAGCACACTGCTAATCCATTGTTCTATATTATGTTCTAAAATGTGCCTCCCCAACAAAGTAAGTAACGCAATGAATGTTGTTGAACTGTCAAAATGATGCCCATTCCTAGTAGGTATTCGTTTATTATGTAATAACCCTGGTATATGTCTTACATGCTATTATTTTTGGGGTAACATTGCTTCTTGAAGATGTCTACAGCAATTCATAGTTCTTTTAAGTTTATCTACTTCCCTCAGTTTTGACCTCTTCCGTATTATAAATTATTGCAAAAATTATGTACAAATTTGGGAAATAAACAATTTATTTATTTATTTTTATTTTATTATATTGCCTTCCTACGTGGTTATCAATGTTCATGCCATTTTAGTAATGAAAAGAGTAAACAAAATAATACCAGCTGCCCTTTTTGCCCCGCAGCGGGGCAATGGTATGGTTTTATTTTGTTTTCCTTGTATCAATAAAATATATCCACCCCTTGAATTAAACATAAAAGGTTTTCAACATGGTCAACATACGCCCGAGGTACCGTATTCGTACCTCTCAAATTAAAATCGAAAGTAATAAAAAAAAAACTCCAAAATGTTCTCTTCACAGGGATCGCATTTAAAAGTGACAGGAAACAAAGAGCATTTTGTTGGAAAGTTGGAAGTTCCAAGGTATTGGACAACACTCAATTTACTTGCCTTATTAAAGTTTGGTGTTTTAGGAATAATTGGGGTATTCCGAAATATTTCGTGGAGTTAGGTGGTTTTAAAATTCTGCTGTTTATTGAAGGCATTAGATGTTTTAATTTGTTTGTAGTCTTTTATTTTTGGATAGGAAATCATCAAACCTCCCTCGCTTTCTGCGTAATAGAAGAGCTTGTAGCTTTTTTTATTAATTATAAACTGGAGATTGAACGCAATCCCGCCTGATAGTAAACAGTGGTGCAACCGTTGATGGTAAAGCGCGCTAGTTTATTAAGAGCCTATTCACTCTAGCCCTGAAGACACTCAAATTGTAGTTCGACAGAAACACCGCTGCTGGCAAATTGTTCCAGTCCGCATATACGCGGTATAAAAGAGGAGGCAAAATGCTTCGTCCGAATCCTAGTGGTGTTAAAAACATAACCACGTAAGGATGGAAACTCACCATACGAAGGGTCGTCCGATGGTGGAACGGAGATGGGGGAATTAAATCATGCAATTCCCTTGCACACTTACCAAAATGCATTCTATATAATACCGAAAGGCTGGCTACTCCAGCCTTTGAAGACCGTTTTGAATTAAATCTGGGTCTCCAAAGTATCCAGGTGACATTTTGCAGCACCAGTCCAAATGTGGCTGCAGTACTACACACATGAACTTCTTGTGTCTTAATTTGTTTGTAGCCTTTTATTCTTGGATGGAAAATCATCAAATGACCTCTCTCGCTCTCTGTAGAGAGGAAGGGCGTGTGACTTTTATTGACTAAACCCACTTATGTTTTTTTTATTTGCCTATGCGTCAGGGTCCACAGTATCTCAATCAAACATTCCCCGGCCCTGGCAGAACATAGAACCTGTACTTCTTTTGTCTGTCTTCTTATTACTTTATAATCAGCATACCGGGTGGCGAAAGTATTGCCTTCAACCAGTACTAATTTCAGGACTTCATAAGATCTATTAATCATCATCCCAGCGTTAATCCCAGTCGCATCCGAAGCTTTTCAGCTTTGGATTCTGGGGTCCACTTTACCAGTTCTAGTGCTGATTTTGGCTAAACTTCGATATTTTCCGTGAAGCGACTGCCGTCTGGCGTTCACAACCCGAAGGCGATATCGAAGCATTGCAGTTAGACCAATTGTTGGACTTTTGAGGGCTCCAACAAACCGTAACGACTGCCATTGGATGTTTCTATGGCAACCGGGACCAACAGCTTAACTTGCATTCCGACCGGTACAACCAGACAAGTGCAAATATTCAAATTCATGCATACATTTTACTCCATGCATGCATACAAATATTTGCACTGCGCGGGGATCGAACCCCGCCTCCTTGCGCAGCGGTCGCGTTCGCTACCGCAACGCCACGGAGGCTGTCTAAGTGACTACATAAGATCTATTATCATGGACATGTTATCCTAAATTATACAAGAAATGTGCAAACGATCTGTCACAATCTTCATTGTCATCACCATTTCAGCCCACAATCATCTACTGCTCGAGCATACGCCTACGTTCCTTCCTGTCATTTTGCACAATATCGTATGTCTCTCGGCCTGGTACACCCATATATTTTGAAGCTGTCGTCAACTCAACCCGTTATCCCCAATATTATGAATAAAATTTCTCTTAGCTTATAACAATACCAAACTCCACAAAAGACATAACAAAGGGCCCGTCAACAGCACCATGTGTGAAATGAAACGAAAAGGCTTACTAGGTGCAATAAAAACACTCAAACCAAGTGAACAATAGCTCTAAGCGTGGCTGTCAGGTTTATTGTAACAAATCGTTTGCCAGGTGTCGTTTATGTTGTTCCGATGTCTCAAGGAAGATCTTTGCCTGTATAACGTACAGCTATTTTGTTGTGGTCGATTGAGAATTTTCTAGCTCTGTTTTAGTATTGCGATAAACTTGGTATTAGTATTTATCAGTTGCTGTCTTTTGGGATTGCGGGATTTTATTGATCAAGTTTCTGTTTTTTCTCCTCCTATGTACTAATTTGTGTTGGAGGTTTTATTACCTGTGATTAATAATCCCGGCGATCTTCTATACGTCAATTTAATTTAAATCTGAGATAGATGACTGGTTGTGCTTTTTATTACAAGATGAAGATGTGTGCTTCTCTTATGGTAAGAAATATACTCTGTTTATTAAATTAAATGATATTTAATTTGTTATTTATAATAGGCTTGGGCCCACCACGTTTTCACCGCGCATAACATACATAACCTATACATAGGCCTTTGTGAATAGTTATGTCTACAGTAGAGTTCAGTAGGGTTTGTAGGGTAGCGAGCCTTTCGGTATTCTGTAGAATGTATTTTTGAATGGACTACAAGGCAAAATTTCGTCATCACCGTTCCATCATCGGACGACCCGTCTTATGGCGAGTATCCACTCTAACGTTGTTGACACCGCTTTAATCCGAATGACGCGTTTGGCCTCGTCTTTTATATCGCGAACATCGTAGAACTGGAACAATTTGCCTACGGACTCTTCTTATCGCCATTTAAGTGTTTCATTTCATTTATTTCATTCATAAAATATTTTTCATTGTGTTGAATGATACACATGCGACCTACACACAAATATAAAGAATTATATTCATTTACATTATATGCGAAATTTATATATAATTTAGTTTTAGTGTGTAGTGTAATATAATATCAACCAATTTCAAATACAAACTCAAAACAGTTACTAATTGAATGTCAAAAGTTGTAAATATCATACGTAATAATGCCCAAAATATAAAGTTAAACAGTTTTCAATTTAATGTCAAAACAAGTTACAAAACCATGTCAAACTGTTTTTAATACAGTGTCAAACCAGTTTTCAATACAATTTTAAACAGTTTTAAACACAACGTCAGAAGATTCTAGATTTAAATATTCAAATTCATTTATTATTGTGTGACATTAGTTCCGATGTGTGTTCATGGCTAGAGTGAATAGGCTCTTAATAAACTAGTGCGTTTTACCATCAACGATGGCATCACTGCTTGCCGTTTGGCGATATCACAGTCAAGCACTAGCTTATCGCGTTAAGAAAACCAACAAAGACAGTCAGCTCCTTTACCAAACTTGCTGCCTGGTTAATCTTTTGACCTTGGCATTCGGCCTACTCATTCCTACACGGTTTATGCTCCGATGTCTTATACAAGCCGTTTCGATACGTACGATGGAACGTTTTATAACATTGTTTTAGTATTACGATAAAATATCTGGTGTTATTTGGTAGTAACTGATATGTAAATCTTTCGGGACTGCGGTGTTACTAAAACCAGTATCTTCGTTACTCTTCATTCCTAAAATTGACGTTACAATATCACCTTTCGCAAAATACATGGAACAGGATAATGAATTGGATAGATGAATAACTGCATGTAGTAAGTAAGTAGTAAAGGTCTGGTGAAGCCGTACGGAGGACGGGTCTGAGCAGTTGTGTTGCGATGTGTGCCGGGTACGATGCTTCAAATGTTGTTGTGTCGGGAGTTTGGTCGTGGACGGTCTCCAGATCAATCTCCCTCTGGCGCAACATCGGTCGTGTTGTTGGATTTAAAGTTGCATCACCTCTCTCAACTGCAGTCTTCGTTCCTATTCACCCACTTTTTTTTGAGTAAATAGGCTCTTAATAAACTAGCGCGCTTTCCCAAGCCCGCTTTAAACAGTGATGCAATCGTTGATTTGCATCACTGCTTACCATCAGGCGGGGGCCAAGCACTAGTTTATAATTATTATATAAAAAAAAAATCATGTATGTCGCTCAACTCTATACTTTGGAAGCTCAACTATGACCCTTGACCCTAACCCATATTGTTTTTAAATTACCAGTATTTACAATAAAATATTGCTGTACTAAGTAATATTCATTAAAAGTTTAGTAGAATCGCAATAGCATCTAAAACTTGCATGCAAGTCGCGTAACTTATGTACAAAGGTCCTCTGTAAACTCACAAGCAATTCGTACATAATCAATTCACAGCTCCGAACCGATGGACAGAGAACTGCGGTACCACTGAGAATGTATTTAGAATTCTGTCAAACAAGTTACAACAGTACACCAAAGGCACTTGTAGTGGTAATAGAAGTTTGACAGATGTCGATACATGCTCGCCATGTAACTTGTTTAAGTTGTAAGTTGTATAAGTTAGTGGAGTTGGAACTTGACTTTAGATACGCGAAGTCGTACTACTAAATAAGGTTCCTACATTGATTATTGTTTGAACTGCTTCCAATAATAAGTACATATATGGATGGATATGTATATTAAAACTGGTGCTATATCTCTCTCCTTCCCTTCGTATTCCATCCAAAGGTTGTTTGTAAAATAAAGCTTTTAGCGTTAAGACCACATAATATGTCACTCTTTGTAAAATTTTCATATTATTCCTGTTCTGTAATTTATATTATACATAACAAAGTAATTCTATTGTAATCTATATAAAGGGTGTATCTGACATCGACGCACAAACGAGTACCATGGATCCAGTACATGATTCTGAGCCCCCCAGTGGTGGAATTTTTCGTCAGCTTTTTCATGATTTAAAAAAAATATATGTAGTTTTTTTCACTTCAGACCGTTCACAATTGCTATACTTTTATAACCCAATAATATTTTAAAGTAAAAATTAAATAATTCCCTAATTACATAAAAAAAGCGCAATGAAAACAAAACCCGAAAAACTATCTTATCAGATGATTTAATAGAGTTCACATCAGGGATCAACGTCATACCTACAAACCCGCACGGCGGCACGCTTGCAACGTTCAAAAGCCAAGCCGACACTATTTTTTAAACAGTGTGTATTCTGTAACCGTTCATTAACGACATAAATGACTATCATAATTTTATTAGTGGCATGCGGTCTAGCCTTTTTGCGAAGTTTGCGTTACGATGTCAGATACACCCTGTATATTAAACTATATACAATATATAAAGAAAACTTCGTCCAACCCATAAGCATAATAAAGGTTAGGTAAACTCATGACCAAATAAATTATGAAAGTTTACATAATCATCATAGTAACAATAGTAATGAAATTTGAAATAATCTCTTTTTTTCGCGAATTAATTCCAACTTCCCCGAAATTTGGTATTTTTTTTTTTAAGTGACAACACCGTTTTCGATGGTATTATTATGAGCGATGCGACCATGTGCCGCGTGCCCTGTCCCCCTTCGCCGGCGGATGTATTGCCTACCGAACATGTATTAAGTTACCGCCTTTTACGAAATAATATTTATTTTTAAAGTGGATTTTTTTCAAATTTAGCCTTGCTTTGTAGGCATTTGTAGAATCAGTTATCGATACCTCATAATACCTACACGGATCGGACAGGGTTTTATTTACATAATGTATATTATGGATAATTGGATTCTGTATCTCAAAAGGATAAATGGAATCCTTATAAGATCTCTTCTTTGTCCAACTGGAATCCCTTGAAACAGTGAAAAACTTTTATGTCAACCCAATCAAAAGATACGGGAGTTTATGTCCTGTTTGTTTCGCATATTCTTATATCGCAAGGAAATCAAAACTTATAGGGTAATTTCCGCTGATCTAAAAATTTCTAGATCAGCGGAAATTACCCTATAAGTTTCTTCCTACCCTATAAATTGCTTCTTGACAAATTTGTCAATTTGATGTAGTACAAGTAAAGGAAGCACTGTAATTTTTTAGTTATAATTATGATAACAATACATTTGTTCCTATACGGGTCGGATATAAATTTGTAATCATGTAACTAAATATAATTTAATTTCTTTTCGACGTGCGAATCCGACTCGGACTCAACAATTTTTTTTTATTAATTAACTTTTTTTTTTTTACACACTATAAACCAACGCTTGACCGCAATCCTGCCTGATGGTAAGCAGTGACGCAATCGTTGATGGTAAAGCGCACTAGTTTATTAAGAGCCTATTCACTCTAGCCTTGAAGACACTCAAATTGTAGTCCGACGGAAACACCGCCGCTGGCAAATTGTTCCAGTCCCTGGATGTACGCGGTATAAAGGAGGAGACGAAACACTTCGTCGGGATCGTAGTGGTGTTAACAACGTAAGGGTGGAAACCAGCCGTACGACGGGTCGTCTTCCATTGCTTATGACACATTCATTTAAGAAATTGAGTCGCTTTTTAATTTCTTTGCCTTTGCTCACAGCTGATTGCAGTAACTAACCAGGGTAGCCTAAGCAAGTGGTTTATGTAAGTTAGGTTGGAGCTGCGGCCAACTTCACGCCAATCTAGCAAAAGCCGGTCTGCATTCAAGTCCTTCGCAGTTGCTTGCATATTTCGTACTAGCTCTCCGCCCGCGGCTTCGCCCGCGTGGGGTTCGGTTATATCGCGCTTTTTAGATTTCCCACGGGAACATCATTTTTTTCCGGGATAAAAGGTATCCTATGTTCTTTCTCAGGGTCTAAAGATTGTCTGTGCCAAATTTCATCAAAATCGGTTGAGAGGTTTAAGCGGTAAAGCGTAACAGACAGACAGACAGACAGACAGAGTTACTTTCGCATTTATAATATTAGTATTTCCTGATTTGATGAAACTAAGCAAAGTAATTCCACTGTTCAAATCTGGTAGTACAACTGATCCCACGAATTTTCGGCCAATATCGATATTACCAACATTGAGCAAAATTTTTGAAAAATTAATTTTGAAACAGTTGTTGAGGCACTTTAACTTACACAATTTATTGCACGTGAAACAATTTGGTTTTACAAAGGGTCGTTCAACTACAGATGCGGGCGTGGCGTTGCTAAAGAACATATTTGGGGCCTGGGAGGAATCGCAAGATGCTCTTGGTATTTTTTGTGATTTGTCCAAGGCCTTTGATTGCGTACATCATGATACTCTTATCAGGAAATTGTACCATTATGGTTTGAGGGACAGAGCTCTCGACCTTCTGACTTCTTATCTGAATAATCGAATTCAGAGGGTTGATGTTAATGGCAAGAGATCTGCGGGATCTGTGGTCACCATGGGCGTTCCGCAGGGCTCAATTCTAGGTCCATTCTTGTTTTTAATTTATATTAATGACTTACCTCATCACGTGAGGGATAATCACAACATAGTATTGTTCGCGGATGACACTTCTCTTATTTTTAAAGTCAAGCGTCAGCTAACAAATTTTGACGAAGTTAACAATGCACTCTCTAAAGTTGTCCATTGGTTTAATGTAAATAACCTCCTTTTAAATGAAAAAAAAACTAAACTCATTAAATTTTCTACGCCAAATGTCAGACAGCTAAGTACCAATGTTCAACTGAATGGAGTAGAGTTGATCCCTGTCGAGTCGACAGTTTTTCTTGGATTAACTATTGACGCCAAGTTACAATGGGGTCCTCACATTGAGAAGCTGTCGGGTAGACTCAGTTCTGCCGCCTTTGCTGTTAAGAAAATTAGACAGATAACTGATGTGGATACAGCCAGAATTGTTTATTTTAGTTATTTTCATAGTCTTATGACTTATGGGATTCTTCTCTGGGGAACTTGTGCGGACATCAATACCATCTTTGTTTTACAGAAGAGGGCTGTTCGAGCCATTTACAACCTTGGTCCTAGAGAATCTCTTAGAGAAAAGTTCAAAGAGGTGAACATTCTGACTGTAGCTTCACAATATATATTTGAAAATCTTATGTATGTTCATAAAAATATCTCGAATTTTAAGAAAATAAGCGATATTCATAATATAAATACCAGGAACAAACACAATCTTGCTGTACATCACACTCGTCTCCACAGAGTAGGCAACTCGTTCATGGGTCAATGTATACACTTTTACAACAAGCTTCCCATGGACGTTCGAAACTTACCCATTAAACGATTTAAGAACCATATAAAGGCCAAACTTTGCAAAAAGGGGTATTATAAAATCACAGATTATTTAGAAGACAAAAAAGCTTGGGACTGAGCTGCTCGCTCTGTTAAGCATTGTTAATTGTTATTAAGCAATATGCGTAATTATAAGGTAAATTATTGTAAACATTTTCATTTTTAATGTCTGGACTTGAAAAAGACGATGATCCCTGAGTTTGTTTCGGCCATTTCTTCTCAGAGGTAGTCAGTTAGGAAATGCCGGCTTCATCTAGTTAAAAAAATAAAATAAAAAATAAACATGACGTGTAAAAGTGATCAGTGATCCTACTTGCTTAATAAACGATTTCATTTCATTTCATTTCATTTCAGTATGGATTTATACGAATTGTATGAGGTCGTGCCTCGGAAAGCACGTTAAGTCGTTGGTCCTGGTTGCCATACGAACATCTAATGGCAGTCGTTACGGCTTGTTGGAGCCCTCAAAAGTCCAACAATTGGTCTAACTGCAATGCTTCGATATCGACTTCGGTTTGTGGATGTCAGACGGCAGTCGCTTCACGGAAAATATCAAAGTTTAGCCAAAATCAGCAGTTGGACTGGTAAAAGCGGACCCCAAACTCCAAAGCTGAAAAAGCTTCTGATACAACTGGCATTAACGCTGAGATGATGATGATGACGAATTATTTGAAGTATTTGTTTGGCTTGAAAACTTTTTGGCGGCACTGACCGACCAGACACCGTGATCATTTTATGTTTTTGTGTATTCTGTGTTATCTATTGATTTCTGTTTTCACTTCTGTCGATCAGTCTCACGACTGCTATTTTCTTTTATTACTAAACTAGCTGCGCCACGCGGTTTCACCCGCTTTTTTTATGCTCCGCTCTTATTTGTCGCAGTGTGATGTTATATACCTAACGCCTTCCTGAATTAGTGGGCTATCCAACGCAATTTTTTTTTTCAAATCGGACCAGTACTGCTTGAGATAAGCGCGTTCAAACAAACAAACAAACAAACTCTTCAGCTTTATATATTACTAGCTGCGCCACGCGGTTTCACCTGGATTTTTTTTTATATACCCCGCTCCTATTGATCACAGCGTGATGTTATATAGCCTAAAGCCTTTCTGGATTAATAGGCTATCCAACGCAAAAAGATTTTTTTATAAATCGGACCAGTAGTTCCTGAGATTAGCGCGTTCAAACAAACAAACTCTTCAGCTTTATTTATTAGTATAGATTACTATTCAATTAAAATTACTCTCATTAATTACTAAATGTGCTCGTGCTTATTCAGGCCTGGTGAAAAACTATGAATGAGGACTTTGGATGGAAGGAGGTGCCCAAAAGATGCCTGTCCAATCTTGTTTTTGAAGTGAGATGGGTTAAATATGGCAGGTAGCTCAGGACGCTTTTGTGGCATGCATTGCCAGTTGAAATAAAACCCGCGCAGTTGTTACAGGTGTTCAAAAGTCTCGTTAAGGAACACTAATTGTCGTTGTGATCTTTTTGTCCTAAATGCAATCATCTGTAGTCTTCTTTTATTTGTTCGTTGCTAATATATTTGTTCATTTGTGTGTATGTATAATTTTGGATATACATAGTGAATGTATATTATATTATAATCTATATATACTATTCAATCTATGAATCTTTACTTTTTTACCGCATTGCTTGCCTCAACTCCATTCCAATTATGTCCAGGAAAATCTGTCTATTCTTAGGTTGCCTGGAAGAGATTGAATTACCGATAAGGCCGCCCCTTGTATATTTTGTAGTGTTGTACGTATTTTTTGTGCATCTGTCTGAAGACAGATTGCCACAATAATATAAAAAAAAAAAATTGTCCACACTAGGAATCACTCCTGTGTCGTGGGTGCGTTTATATTAACAAACATTAACATCACAAACACAAACAGCCAGATCCGGAAAAACTACCCGTAGGCTATACAAATGTTTGAACCGTACGGGATTCGAACCCGTGACACGCAGCGCAGCAGTCAATAGCTCAGCCACTGCACCAAACGTGTCGTCATAAACACAGAGATGAATCGCTGAGTACCACTCATAGGGATATCAATCAAGTAAAAATAGTACATTGTAGTACGTCTAGTTGTTCGGGGTGGGAAGATAGCGATTATCCATACTAATAAAATGCGAAAGTCTATCTATTGTCTGTCTGTTACGCTTTCCCGCTCAAACCTCTCAACCGATTTTGATGAAATTTGGCACAGACAATCATTAGACCCTGAGAAAGGACATAGGCTACCTTTAAAAAAATGATATTCCTGAGGGAAATCTATTAAAAAGCGCGATAACACCCAATTCCACGCGGGCGAAGCCGCGGGCGGAAAGCTAGTAGGATCATAAAAAGAATCGCAATTATTATATTAGAGTTCTCATATTTCTCAAAAAAAAAAGTGGCAATTTTTTGAGCTTAGATACTGACCATTTTTTATATTAATGATTATGGAGCTATAAGTCAGGTAAAGCGTGATAAGAAAATCCAATTCCTAATTTATTGCTTAAGATATTATTCTTGAAACTAATCTCGTAATAACGAAGTGTCTAAATTGGAAAAAGTTCTGTATGAAATGTAAAAATTTCCTTAAAAAAGATTTTCGAGGTCGTCGGAGTAATGATAAAGTATTATTAAGTGCCTACAAGCGTGTTTGATTTTTTTCTGTGTCTTTATCTGTTTTATCATTGGCTTTTGTATTTTGTTTACAGTTATTAGATGAATAATTACTGGAGGGCTCGTAACTAAAATATTAACAGCCGCAAAGGTATAACGCAGCGTGGGTAGGCCCACGCTGCGTTATACCTTTGGACAAGGTGGACCAACTACCTGGTGAAGGTCGCGGGAAACCGTTGGATGTGGGGGGCGCAGGACCGGTCGTCGTGGAGATCATTGGGGGAGGCCTATATCCAACAGTGGACGTCTTTCGTCTGCAATGATGATGATGATGATGATGTGGTTTCTAGTTATCAAAAGCCTTCACACGTCATCATCTGCCTAGACTTTTCAGAACTACGTTGACGTCAATTTAAAATACTTGTATCCAGCTGCATTTGCTTAGACAGTCTAGAAAAGAAAGAAAGAAAAGAAAAAAAAGAAAAAAACGTTTATTTGCACTAAACATGACGCAAGCGTTTACAAAAACATAAAAATAAGAAATTGTTGAGGGAAACATGCGTCATATCCACGCAAAACGGCTGTCGCTCAGCATTATGCTGCGACTCTATGCAAAAAACAGAGCCAAACAGCTAGAGAGCTAAGCAAATGCAGCTGGATACAAGTATTTTATATGGAGTGGCTGCTTATCTGACCTCCACGGCCCAGTTACGTATTGATACTGTATACCTTGCTAAGACTGATTGTCAGGTTTTCAGGCTTACGACTGTAACGACTGTCACTGATCCATAAATGACAGCCATAACCAATGGCTTAACGTACCTTTCGAGGCATGGAGAGGTCTCAATATGTAATGGATGGTCACCCAGACCGAGGCTATTAACCTTCAGTTGTGGTCAATCAAAATTTCGACCCAGGGGGCAACTATCGTCATCTTAATGATAAACAACATTGCGACAGACTCAGGCGGAAATGTTGATATGGTTTGGAGTCTACCAATAAGAATTTAGAATCTTAAAATAGAGAGAAATGGAAAGAGAGTAAGTTTGCATTGGGTTGACAGTGGGATATCTTAGACTTTTGACAATAATGATCCCAAAATAACCGTTCAGCTGCCGCAAATCTATACTAATATATAAAGCTGGACACCAATGACTGAAGGTGAAGGAAAACATCTTGAGGAAACCTGGACTTTAAGTCTGAAATCGCCAACCCGCATTGAGCAAGCGTGGTGATTACGCTCAATCCTTCTCTGTATGAGAGGAGACCTGTGTCCAGCAGTTTGTTTGTTTGTTCGCACTAATCTCGGAAACTACTGGTCCGATTTGAAAAAATATTTTTGCATTGGATAGCCCATTAATCCAGGAAGGCTTTAGGATATATAACATCACGCTGCGACCAATAGGAGCGGAGCATAATTAATTCCACGCGAACGAAGGCGCTGGCGGCTGCTAGTCTTGAAATAAAATGAAGGTAAAATTACTCCAGCTTCTCGTAGTGTTAAAACTAACACTGAAGCAATACAGCGCCATATTAAAAAGCCTAGCCCACTTTCTATTCATTCGGTTGGGAATGAGGTGAATTTGTTGCATAAAAGCGTCTTGCTTTCCTGGTTAATACTATTCATGCTTTTATGAGTCACATGGAAATTCCGGTTGACTTTTTAGATTCACAAATTCATTTCTTATTGTAACAGAATTGTACATAATATATTTTGTATGTTTATGGAAATTTTGTGTATTTGAATATATCTATGGGGGAGAGTTTGGCTGAAGATGTGGCAGTAAGGAAAATTCGAGTGCCAGCTTTTAATATTTTGTTTTGTTTACCAATATTATATAGCATTTTTTGTCAAACTGGGAAAATATATAAAATATTCTTAAGGTTATTTCCTGCACTACCTACTTCTATATAAAACAAGTAGAGGAAATGAAATTCAATTAAAATATTATGATTTCACATCCAAATTCATATTCACTTCTCTGATGTTTATTGAATTAATTCTCTCCCTCTCTTTCTTTCTCTTCTTGTTCTTCGCATTATAAGTTTGCCATTTGTTGCCGTTAAAAATGCAGTTTCTTCTGTTTACAATTTTTTTCTTCTCCTTCTGCAGCCTATATGACTCAAAGCGGTCTCCAAAGCCTAGATCACAGGCGAAGAGTAGCCAGACTGTCGGTGTTCTATAGGATGCATTTTGGAGAGTGTGCCAGGGAATTGCATGATTCAATTCCCCCATCTCCGTTCCATTATATATTTTGTATGTTCCATTCCATATTTCCACCCTTACGTTATTGACACCACTACGATCCGAACGAAGCTTTTCACCTCGTCTTTTATACCGCGTACATCGGGGGACTGGAACAATTTGCCAGCGGCGGTGTTTTCGTCGAACTACAATTTAAGTGTCTTCAAGGCTAAAGTGAATGGGCTCTTAAGCGCGTTTTACCATCAACGATTGCATCGCTGCTTACCATCAGACGGGATTGCGGGTCAAGCACTAGTTTATAATTTATATTTTAAAAAAAACTATACCTCTGTAGGTATAGTGTTTTTTTCTGGACCTGTGTCCACTGCTGGAGAAAGGCCTCTCCCAAAGCTTTTCACAATTGCCGGTCCTGTGCTGCCCGCATCCATTGGCTTCCCACAGCCTTCTTTAGGTCATAGGTCCACCTTGTTGGGGGCCTCCCTACGCTACGTCTTACGATACGTGGCCGCCACTCCAGAACTTTACTACCCTATCGGCCATCGGTTCTACGAGAAATGTGCCCCGCTCACTGCCACTTAATTTTAGCTATTCGAAGGGCACAATTTTAGCATCTACAAACTTTTTGGTACCTTTATGGACCTTTCTTTCATAATCATCAACTTTGAACAACATACTTTACTCCTTGGTTGCTATACACAAAGAAAAAATTTACATTATAGAGATTAAACCTAGGTAACCCAGGTACCCCCTCTATGAGAGGCGTTGCAGGTCTTCCTCCAGGTGTTGGTTGTTTAAAGTGAAGTCGTGAGAACCAGACTATATTACCGATTAATTACCAACATGAATAAATAAATAACTTATTTACTTTCTATAAGTAGATTTGTATAAACACTTTTACAATTTAATCAAGAATTGATAGCACGTTTGGCGCAGCACCTGAGTGAACGGCTGCTACGCCGTAGCCGTAGACGTAGGTCTGACTCCCGCACGGAACAAATATTTGTATGGGCTACTTTGGATAGTTGTTCCTGGTCTGACTGTTTGTGTATGTTATTTTTATGGTGTACGAACGTTTTAATAGAAAAAAAAAATAACTAGATTAGTACGGCGTTTTCTATCTAACTACTCTGAAAAGAAAAGCCCAAACAAACTTAAATGTCACAGCTTCTTTTACAGTCCGGACATTATATCTAGTACCTACCATACTTCCTTCAATTTACCATCACCATCATCAACGTTTTTTTTATCGTCCCACTGCTGGGCACAGGTCTCCTCTCATACAGAGAAGAATTGAGCGTAATAACCACGCTTGCTCAATGCGGGTTGGCGATTTCAGACTTAAAGTCCAGGTTTCGTCAAGATGTTTTCCTTCACCTTCAGTCATTGGTGTCCAAGATATACTTAGAAAGTACATGTAACTTTATAAAAGTTACATTAGTACTTGCCTGGCGAAACGGGAAAAAACAAACATATTGCTCCCATTATTTTAACTGGCGCTTATTTTATATCAACTGAGCTCATTTGGCTAGAAGGTTACGTGGGTGAAACTGCGGGGCACAGCTAGTAACTACATATATTCCCTGACCACGAAATCTGTCGCAGATAAAGTATCAAGAAGACGCATTACTCACAAAAGTATTACTCTAATCTGAACCACCAAATGATAGCTATCAACTTATTAAATATATACTTCGGAACTCTACATAGAAAACATGTTTGTCTACATGGAACATATTTGCCGAATCCTCAAACGAGACGAATTTTGTGATAAAAGTTCTTTCCTCCTTATATTAAAATTCAGAACGTGACACAGATGACAATTTCACATAACATAACATCACGAATGTTTTCTCCGGAGAGGTTATTAGATATGTATAGCACAGGTAGGGTATATTTACACTAGACATGACAGGCAAGCCTTATTAATTCTTCGATTAAAAAACTTGCAAGTAACGTAAAGCAATTAAATCTGAGTCATACGACACCATTCCAAACATTAACTAATACTTTTCTGAAAGTTAAAAAAGATTGATCATGTTCGATTTTCAAAAATAAAGATGGTACTTTTTTTCAACCTTGAATTGGAGTCAAGTCTGGACTTAATCATCATCATGTCAGCGTTAATCCTAGTCGCATCGGCAGCTTTTTCAGCTTTGGAATCTGGGGTACGCCTTACCAGTGTAACTGCTGATTTTGGCTAAACTTCGACATTTTCCGTGAAGCGACTGCCTTTTGACCTCCACAACCCGAAGGCGATATCGAAGCATTGCAGTTAGACTAATTGTTAGACTTTTGAGGGCTCCAACAACCCGTAACGACTGCCACTAGATGTTTGTATGGCAACCGGGACCAGCGGCTTAACGTGCTTTCCGAGGCACGACCAGACCAGTGCAAATATTCATATTCATGCATACAAATATTTGCGCTGTGCGGGGATCGAACCCGCGCCTCCTTGCGTAATGGCCGCGTTCGCTACCGCTACGCCACAGAGGCTGTCAAGTCTGGACTTAATATGTTTCCTTTAATATAAACTCTTTTAAGGAAAGCGTCGCGTTTCCCAGTCACCCAGTATGGGCTTCACGAAATGAGTTCAAATTTTAAATCAAGCCATAATAATATAATGAATGAAATGAATAATGAATCATCCTAAATTAAGACTTATTTTGCAGCGATCAGGTCTTGAATTAAGTTGGCTAAGCACCACCTACTCTCATTTTTTTTTACGTTGGTAAATGTGCCAAGAGTATCGGGAACTTTGTTTTAATCAAGGTTCTGTGTAACTACTGTGTTGAATGAGTTTAGCAAACTTGGCTGATTGAAACTTCAGTATCCTCCGATATCTTAGGCAATATAAAGTCAATCTATCAAAGTTTGATTCTGAATTTACAGACGTAGACTGAGTTATGTCTTACAAGATTCGATAGACGCTACAATAGCGACTGCCCGCGCCTGTGTCTGCGTGAAATGAATCCGCATCGCAACACCAGCGTAATTGTGCAACACATAACCCTTTATTCTTAAACGTTGCTTAAAGTTAACTAGTGTTAGCGATTGTTTAATCATACATTTCAACGTCGTCAATCGTTTTTGAATAAACTCCATGGTGTTTAAGGGGTTTATTCATAAACGACAAGTAAAGTTAAATGATGTGCAAACGTCAAAAATGTATGGTTAAACAGTCGCTAATCAGTAGTTAATTTTAAGCACCGTTTGTAAAAAAGGGGATCATCAGTAGCGATAGGTTTCACTTTGACAAAGACAATATTCATTGTGTATTATTTGCGTTGTTGAGCACACACATTTTTCGAACATACGGAGTATGCAGTTTTCTAATATCATTCAAAATGGTTCCGATTGATAACTACTAATACAGAGTGCCTTACTCAATTAAGGTGCTGCTTACGTAATTACTTTTTATGACTTTCTTTCCGCTTAGTTTTTCTGTTGCCCCTTTTCATCTCTTTCTCCTCAGCTCTACCGTATTACCACAGTCTAAAAATCATACAGTCGTCCAACGAAGACGTCTAGACAGAGCAATCGTGCGGGGTGTGAGGGACGAGACGCGGGTAAGCGGCACCCGAGCTGTGAACAAAACGATGTTCGTAGCTCGGTATCTATCATTATGGGCTAACGCGTGTTTGTTTTTTTATTTGTTTGTTTTATAATTTGATATGAGTGTCAATTTTGAGTATAACTGGGGTGCTTGTTACGAAAAAGCCATCCTTTTTGACATCCAAAATGGCGGACGTCATTTTTTTATAATTTGACATGAGTGTCAATTTGGGGTAAAATTGGGGTGCTTGTTACGAAAAAGCCACCCTTTTTGAAATCCAAGATGGCGGACGCCAATTTAAATGTATATTAATATGATATAGGTGATAATTCCGAGGTGGATTGGTGTGCTGGTTACGAAAATGCCATCTAAATAACTTCTCGAGTTGTTCCCTTAGTAAAAATTGCAAATATATAAATATAATACAGCTATCGATGTTGATCTGCAATAAATAAATAATTTCATAAATATTGTTTACTTGTGACAACCCTGGCCGATGCGTTACTGTCTAGACGATGTCAGCATTTTACACGAGATCAATGGCGTCGACCTACTGTATGATTTTTATACTGTGGTATTACATTACCGTATACAGCTAATAACGTATAATCTCCCTCAAGAATTGGGCTTACAAACGCAAATACATAAATCCGACCGTTAGTTTCAAACCAACAAAAACTTCTTCATCTTTATTTCAAGTAGAGATTTCAAAAGTAGGTATATTTGGTTGTCACAATAAATACAGTGCGACAATACAGTACAAAATAAAGTGCGAGTTTATGTATCTGTAATACATAAAGTCGCACTTTATTTTCAAGAAGTAAAGCAGAAACTATAGAACCTACTTGCTACGATTCTTACGTACTCCTCTTACTTCGTTTACGTTCAAACATATTATAATCATACATACACACCGTTTGCTTATAGATAGGTACAACGCGATTGATCATTAAAAAAAAAAAACATCGAACCTAATATTACAAAGAGAATAAATTTATTTGATCTTTCGCTTCATTTGCGTACATATATCCGAGGGACTAGGGACCTGTTCTTTTTTTGTCTTTTCATTGGATCGCAGGCCGCGTTAAACCAGTCTTTTTGGACATCCTTGGGGGATATCCAGCAGTGGACTTCCTGTGGCTGACATGATGATGATGATGATCTGAGAGACTGTTCTCATGTTTTTAAGAAGGTTCATGTTCTGATGTGTCACAATATGACAAAAATACTTATAATGTCTCTACATTTTTGTCATTGGTAAAGATAGTTTGGTCCAAGGTTCAGCAGCTCCAGCAGTGTTCCCGAATACTAAGCTTAGCTCCTGTGTAGCTGTACCAGTGCCGAACACCCCTGTCAGCGATGCTATTCCGTACCGCACATTATGCTGGGCTACATAGTGTGTAATACTGGCTTTGAGTAAAAAAAACATAAACAATTACAAAAACTACAAGAGGAAAAATCAAAGAACAAGCAGTGTATAGAAATCGAACGCAGCTCAAGCCCAAGTCGTTTTGTCCTCAATATACTTAATCCTTCACACTATAAAATGCTTTCTGACACAACTTACGTTTAATGAAGGATTTGAATTTTTTCAGGCTCAGATCTTGATCTTTACCACCTCTGGAAGTCTATTGTAGAAATGTATACTTTGGCTAGATGTTTCAGAATAAAGGTTATTTTTTTTTTAAACTGCACTCAACCTCTGGGTGCGAGCTCGGGCAGTGGGGGATTTATATCTCACTAAAACAAGCCCCGGTGATCATCATCCGCACATAGACGTCCCAAGACCAATTCCGGAACCCTTTGCGCAACGCCTATAAGACCCGTCTCCGGGGAGATTGTAAAGGGGCCTCCCCTAAGCCTCGCCGTGCGCAGCAGCACGTGACCACTGTGCCACAGTCTTTAAACATCTAACTTAATATTATAAGAAGAATCGTCTGCCATGGTGCAGCATTCAACACGCCTGCCTGCGACGTGGAGGCCCCGGACTCGATCCCCGGCCAGGTCATGACGGAAAAGGATCTTTTCCTGATTGGCCTGGGTCTTGGATGTTTATCTATATATGTATCTATTATAAATATAGTATCGTTGAGTTCCCAAAACACAAGTCTCGAAGTTACTTTGGGGCTAGCTGAATCTATGTGATTTGTCTGTATATTTTTATTTTATTTATAGAATTGGTCTTTTGATTTTTCCTTTTTTTATAATTAGAAACTAGTACTTGACTGCAATCCCGCCTCATGGTAAACCGTGAGGAAAACGTTGATAGTAAAGCGCGCTAGTTTATTAAGAGCCTGTTCACTCAAAAACTGAGTGAATGGGAAGGACGACGGCAGTTGAGCGAGCTGGTGCAATTTTAAACCAACCAACACAACCAACGATGTTGCGCCAGAGGGAGATTGATCTGGAGAGCGTCCACGACTAAACTCCCGATACAACAACATTGACGCATCGTACCCGGCTCATATTGCAACACAACTGCTCAAACCCATCTTCCGTACGGCTTCACCAGACAACATGCGGAATACGACGAATCATCAGTTGATGTTATGGCCTACCACTGGTATTTTTTTTATTTATTTATTGGCCTAATTAATAATTAATAATAATTTTTACACTACATTATTTGAAGCAATATACCCAGCATGCCTACATGTGATCATACACGTTTTGTTGCAAGTACTTTATACCTGATCTTTTTAATGGCCATCTTAGATAATATTATAAAAAAATATTTCGATTTTTGTAAATTGGTTTGGAACACATTCAAGCTAAAACTATTAAACGAATTTAGTAAAAAAAAATGACACAGGTAAATTAGGGCCCGAAGACGGATGCCTCCTGGGTCAGGGTTGCGGGTTAGTTAAAAAAGAAACCATGGCCCTGGCGCACAGGCAAGTGAAGAAACACGGTTGGTTATAGTCAGTAAAAGTCTGACACGCCCTTCAGCTCCTCCGCCGACGCCTTCAGACGTCCGCCATTTTGGATGTCAAAAAGGATGGCTTTTTCGTTACAAGCACCCCAATTATACCCAGAATTGATACTCATATCAAATTATAAAACAAACAAATAAAAAAAAAAACAAACACGCGTTAGCCCTTAATGATAGATACCTAGCTACGAATATCGTTTTTTTCGCAGCTCGGGTGCCGCTTACCCGCGTCTCGTCCCTCACACCCCGCACGATTGTTCTGTCTAGACGTCTTCGTCGGACGACTGTATGATTTTTAGACTGTGGCCGTAGCTAATATTATAAATATTAAAGTTTGTATATACGCTTGTTACTATTTCTCACAAAAAACTGCTTGTATGAATTTTGGAATAAAAAATTTGACTAGATTGTAATCAGAATTAACATATTGAATACCTTTTTATCACAAAATTCCCAAAGGATCCCAATTTATGCACGTGACAACGCACGGTGTAGTAAGTCCTTACTAATATTATAAATTGGAAAGTGAGTTTGTTCGTTTGTTTGTTCCGCTTTCACATCGTAACTGCTGAACCGATTGCTTTGAAATCTTGCAGACGTAAAGTTAGAACAATAGGGTACTTTTTATCACGGAAAAATATAAATATATAAATGATATTCCCGAGGGAAAACAAAAGTATTGTTAGCTTCATACTAGTTCAGTGATAGATGGTCGTTTAAAACAAGGTAATATTTTGCAAACGAATATGCACATGTAAACTAAATGATAGAAGCTAAATGATACGATAATTAATCCCCGAAAATGAGGAATCTAAAAAGCGCGATATAACGTGGAAAGCGTTCCACGCGGGAGAAGCCGCAGGCAGAAAGCAAGTTAAAATATAAATTACGAAACTTCAATAGATCTACCTCTCGATTAAAGTTTATAAATATAATTCTAAACATTACTTACAATATATGGGTAACGATGTATACTTCTGCTTAACTCTTCAGATAATACACGCGTGATTTTATCTATGCGAATAATAAAGTTGAAAAGTTTGTTTATTTAAACCCTCTAATCTCTCAAATCACAGGTCGATTCTACAAAATTATAATTATGTGCTTTTGTTAGCCTTTTTTTGGGTTGGGAAATCAGGTGTCAGACTTTACTGACTAAAACCCACCCGTGTTTCTTCACTTGCCTGTACGACGACCAGGGCCACGTTTTCTTGTTTAACCAACCCGCAACCCTGACCCAGGAGGCATCGGGTTTCGTGGAACCCGTCACAATATGCTGATATCTCTTTGGCGCGCGTGAAACATGATGCGCCGTCGACTCGGGCCTGGTCCTTACCGGGCGGCGAGCTGCCCACTGCTCACCGCCCGCAGGCCCGCGCCTACGTTGGCTGGGAATTCGGTATAGTCTCCCGACCAGGGCGTCTCCTACGGCGGCTACTGGCGTGAGGGCGCTGGGATTCCCGCTGGCTCACGCGCTCCACCTCCTCCTTTGCCAGCATCACTGCTTCGCAGAAGGAGGTGACGGCCTGCCATGCACTCTCGCCCCGGACCATGGCCTGGACCAGGGTCGGAAACGAGGACACGGGCGGTGCTCTACCCAAGCCGGACAGACCTTCACCGTATGCTCCACCGTGTCCTCAGAGCGATCCACACAATGGTGACGCCCTGGCGTTTCTTCTCGTCTAATACGGAACAAGAACCTCCCGAAACAACCGAAAGTGAGGGCATCGTGGCGCCTCTCTAGCCACTCCTCAAAGAGGGGACTAACCGCCGCTATTATGGCGTGCCCATACTTTTGTTAGCCTAATTCTATTCCAAGATTTTTAGCAGCTATTTCTAATCACGCTATAATTCGGAGGAGCTAAGCAAAAACGGAAGAAAATCAGATAGAATGCCAAAAAATGAAAAAGGAAACTAATTTATTCCGTAGAAACGAAACACACATGACAAACAAAACAATGAAACGAACGATATGTAACGAAGTTAATGCGTGAGAATTTTCACGCAGATATAGGGTGCGGGGACTTCTCCCCGCACCCTATATCTGCGTGAAAATAGCTAGCTTCTAGTATGTATATATTATGAAATTATAATGATGGAGGGCTATGAAGAATTGATGCTTGCAGGCTACATGAGCTTACGTGATCAATCGCCACTCCTTCGATGTCCACCGCGCATAGGATAGATGGAAAGCAGCAAACGAAGTTATTTTTTACTCCGTTGGTGAATGCTATATGGTAGTTAGGTTTTTCTTCGTACCACTTCAAAAAAGACCTCAAACTTCCGTAACCCATATTGCAGGAACGTTAAATAAAAAAGTAAATGAGTGTATTATATATTTATTATCTTCAAATTATACACCTTTTCTCTGTCAATGACGGATTGTCATTAGATTCGAACATTTATCACATCAAAACACATGTTTTATTAATTTGTCAAATATACACGTTTGTGTTTGCGCAATCCTAAAAAACGTAACCTTTGATACAATCTGGCGTACTCCTGGGGTTACGCGTACCAGTAATTGGGAAACACTTCCATATTGCGTTCCAGTGTAAAGATAAATAAATGAATACAAAATCATGATAAACATTACTTCAAAAAGTGTGGGAAGCGATCTGCATCGGTGCTAAAATGTTAAAAAAATAAATACTTATATTTTACTAGCTGTTGCCCGTGACTCCGTCCGCGTGTACTTCAGTTTACAGAAACTAAGTTGATATAAAATAAGTACCTTTTAAAATGATAGAAGCAATATGTACGTTCGCTTTCACTCCTGTTTTTGCAACGTTTTTTATTACTGCTCTGGTCCTATTGGTCATAACAGGATGTTATGTGGCCTATGTACTTCCTCAGACTCTATACTATCTCTGTACCAACTTTCATTACAATCGGTTCAGTAGTTTTGGCGTGAAAGCCGGACAGAGAGACAGACAGACAGAGATACTTTTGCATTTATAATATTAGTACGGATTTTATTTTATCTTGGCATCAAACAGTCATATACCAACAATAATTTATAAAGACAATTGGTTTCTTACAATAGACCTATAGTGCCGACAATGTTAGATATATAATAGTTAAAATAATAGAAAACTCCTTATAAGGAAATAGGGATTAGACAATAGACATATATGTTTAGTTAGGTGCATAATATTCTTTTTTTAAGTTTCGTCGCCAAGATAGGCTATATAAGCCATCTTCGGGTGCATGACCGCCAATTCATCGGCCAGGAGTCGAAGTGATCGCCGTGGTCGAAATCGGTCGGGAACATCATCATCAATCCATACTAATATTATAAATGCGAAAGTAACTCTGCCTGTCTGTCGGTCTGTCTGTCTGTCTGTCTGTCTGTCTGTCTGTCTGTCTGTCTGTTACGCTTTCCCGCTTAAACCCCTCAACCGATTTTGATGAAATTTGGCACAGACTATCTTTAGACCCTGAGAAAGAACATAGGCTACTTTTATCTCGGAAAAATTAGATGTTCCCGAGGGAAATCTAAAAAGCGCGATATAACCAAACTCCACGCGGGCGAAGCCGCGTGCTGAAAGCTAGTATTGAATGAATGTAAAACATGAATTCACAGAAACATATGCCATAATTAGTTTGAAAGAACATAAACTGGTAAAAAAGGTAATTTTTAATTAGGAGCTATATTTACTTTTTAGTTTTAATATTGAGTTATTAAGAGAAATGAACAAGACACACAGGACTTGAACAATTTGCCAGCGGCGGTGTTTCCGTCGGACTACAATTTGAGTGTCTTCAAGGCTATAGTGAATAGGCTCTTAATAAACTAGCACGCTTTACCATCAACGATTGCGTCACTGCTTACCACCAGGCGGGATTGCGGTCAAGGGCTAATTTATAAATAAAAAAAGAATGTTAAAAAATACATCGGAATGTTATATTTGCATCCACGACATTCCACTTTTTATTGAATTTTCTTCCCACATAAAATTCTCAACGTGATATTGATATAATATATGTACATAACATTCACTAATATGACACACACTGTCATGAGGGACACTGAGTGTCTGATATTACACCTCCGTCTTCTAAATCTCCCTAGAGAACATGGGTGTGACGTATATTCTCACAGGACAGTATCAAATTCACAAGTGAAGGCAGGGTACACAAAATATAAAAGTTGTTACAGAAGGTCAACTGCATGCAACGAGTGAGATCGCACGCACACATAGACATGCTTTACGTTTGGTGACTGTCAACGCACTTGCGACGCAAAATCAAAAGTATTCGAATTAGGCTGAGAATCAGCACTTTTTTAACGTCAATATTTAGTAACTAATATAAAGCAGTCCCTCCAAAACGCCCGCCCTTCGCGACTTCCTAGTGCTTTCGCTGGGAAGAAGAACTGGCGGAACAAACTGCCCAGCAGCACATCTATCTGTTCATTAAAAAAAAACTCATGATTTTATACAATACTAGGTATGTATGTAATGAACAGAAGAAAACACAACAATGAAATTATTTATCATATGCCAGCTAGCCACGCCAAAATAACCAGCAAAGCAAAAAAACTTTTTTACAAAAAAACAACCGACTTCCATAAACCACCACAAAGTGAAAAATAACTAATTTCGGAAGTCGGTGTGTTTGGTTTTGTATATTCATTTTTGACACCGACTTCCGAAATTAGTTATTTTTCACTTTATAGTGGTTTTTGGAAGTCGGTTGTTTTTTTGTAAAAAAATTTTTATTTTACACTGTTTAGTTGTTAAAAGTACTATTTGTGTATTCAGTTGCATTCAGTCAGACTGGAAGCTGACGCAAATATAGTTGGGAAATGACGTAATTTTGTTTACTTTAATTTTTACCCGTACGTATTCAGTCAACTGCCTATGGTCTTCATCATCAAATTTACTGCAGACGATTATTTTAACCCAATGGGTGCAAAGGTCTCATCAATATAAATGAATTGAGTCCAAATACAAGGTATCTGCTGTAAATCGTTTAGGAATTCCCTGAACTGACCTTCGTCATCATCATCAGCTCCCTAATGACAGTCACCACCTATCTAGGTGTTTGGGTTCTTGTCAATAAAAATTATTCAAGCACAAACATAAGGTAGCTGCTGCGAATTGTTGAGGAGTTTCTTCGACTGTCTCCCGGCTCTATCATCAGATTACTCCAGACCTTTATTAAATTGTAGTGCTTTAAAATACTTAATGAAAATGCTAAGAAATGCACTAGTCGTCCCTGCAATTTTTTAAAGTTCCCCTTGTTTTCTCTGGTCTTCCACCATCAAACCCTGATATCCTTATCATGAGACCACCTTGGGAACGTCTTCTTCCCAACAGAAAAAGAATTATCAAAATCGGTTCATAAACGACAAAGTTATGCGCGAACAAACATAAAAAGCATATATACGGTCGGATTGAGTTACCTCTTCCTTTTTGAAGTCGGTTAAAAACAAAAAATAAAATATCATTAAACTGGAAATGTAAATAAGTAAAAACTTATTACCTAAATAAAAGCCCCAGGGACTCAGGGCGTGACAGCTTACGTATTTATTCATTGTAGAAAAGCTAATTATATGAAGTCATACAACGTGTTATTAAGCTAATTCTGGAGAAAGAACACAAACGCATTTGAGTATTAGCTTGTGAGTTCACATATCTTTAGGCAAAAATAAAAGCTTCATTTTTTTAAAAAAAACGAGTCTTTATACAATACTAGCTTTCCGCCCGCGGCTTCGCCCGCCTGGAGTTCGGTTATATCGCGTTTCCAAGAGAATTCTTCAAAAGTCCGGAATCAAAACTATCCTATGTTATTTCTCAAGGTCAACTCTATCTTTGTACCAAATTTCAATAAAATTAGTTCAGTGGTTAAGATGTGAAAGCGGAACTGACAGACAGACAGACAGACAGACAGAGTTACTTTCGCATTTATAATATTAGTAGGGATTATGTAGGTACAGTAATGAACATAAGAAAACACAACAACAATGAAATTATTTATCATATGCCAGCAAGCCACGCCAAAATACCAGCAAAACAAAAACAAAAAATTAAACATCATTAAAATGGAAATTGTAAATAAGTAAAAACTTATTACCTAAATAAAAGCCCTAGGTATAAAGGGCGTGACAGCTAACATGTTTATGCAATGTAAAAAAGCAAATTATATGAAGTCTTATAACGTGCCAGTAACCTAATTCTGGAGAAAGAATACAAACGCGTTTGAGTATTAGCATTTGAGTTCACATATCTATTAGCAAAAGTGTACACTTCGGCAATCATCGTCTATATTCGGAAACTATATAACTCATAACCATTACCTTAACGAACGGTTATGAGTTATACAATGTCGGAGGAGTAATTTTAACTTTAATAACTTTCAGTCTGATCGCAGTCTGAGTAATTTTCCAATATTATGACAAGTTTTTGTCATTTGTTTGTCACCAAGATGACACTGCGAGTACAGTTTGAATATTTTACTTAATACACATACATAATCAGCCTATAATGTTTCCACTATTGGGACACAGGCCTCCTCTTGGAAAGAGGAAGTGGGCCGTAATGTACCACACCCACTCCGGCTTGATAGATGTCACATGTTTCGAAGTTTTAGGCTCTAAGACATGCCACTTTCCATACGATGTTTTCCTTCACCGTTGTGAGAGCAGTGATGATGAAATAATTTACACATGGTAAAGCGCTTGATGGGTTCGACCCTACGACCTGTAAGTCGTGGTCGATACCACTAGGCCACCGCTGCTCTCAATAAATGTTTTAAATCATTGGAATTGGAGTTCAAATAACTCGATAACATAGCTATTACAATCATGGAAGAACTTACTTATCTATTTTGTGTCGTATGAATTTGAACTCTTGGTATTGAACCGAACGTTGCTAATCCAACAAAGCGCATTCTAGCGCAACAAGACGTTGAAAATATAGCGCACAAAAACATCGCTGAGAATTTATATAATACAATCTATGCCTTTGAGAGTTTCTCTTTGCCGCTATGGGGTTAATCTTCTAGCGCAGCAATCGTGCTAATTCGGAAACACGAAGATTAACGAAGCGCAAATCTGAACTGGTACCTGTGTGCGTGCTTCTCGCCTGTAGTATGGAGACGGCTATACCTACTGTAGTAAAAGCCGATGTGAATAAATGACATAAGCCAGACTCCAGTATTATGAGACAGGCTTGTGAAGTTTCAGTACTTATGGACTGAGGTGGTTGTAAGATGTGACGTTATTGTACGACCTACTTAGTTGCGAATTAGATCTTGTAAGTCGCGTACAATATTCAAGTGTGCTCAATTTATTTATAAAAATCAAAGTCAAACACATTTGGTGAATAGATTGAACTCTTCAATTTAAAATAGTTTTAAAACATTTTTTTACAGTTATTCATGCTTTGCAATTTTTATCAGTGTTTCAATCCATTAGAATCTCTATTGTGGCTTTTGTAATTTCTAATGTGACGATATTTTCGGGAATAGCTTGATTTTTCTCGGTGGTAGGCCATAACATCGGCTGCCGGCAGAAGTTACCACCCACCAGACAAAGTCTTGCCGCCAAGCGATTCGTCTTGTTCCGGCATGATGTCTGGTGAAGCCGCACGGAGGACGGATCTGAGCAGTTGTGTTGCGATGTGTGGCGGGTACGATGCGCCAAATGTTGTTGTGTCGGGAGTTTGGTCGTGGAGGGTCTCCAGATCAATCTCACTCTAGCGCAGCTTCGTTTGGTCGTGTTGGTCTTGGGATATGATGGTTTAATATCGCATCACCTCGCTCAACTGCCGTCATTCTTCCTATTCCTTAGTTTTTTAAGTGAATAGGCTTAATAAACTAATGCGCTTTACCATCAACAATAGCATCACTGCTTACCATCAGGCGAGATTGCAGTCAAGCACTAGTTTATAATTATTAAAAAAAAACCAGGGCGTCACCTACACTATTTATCTATCCCTCTACTTGGTATTCCCTCCAATGGTTGTCGTCGTAAAAAATCCCTCTTAGCGATAAGACCGCCGATTGTGTCACTCTTTGTAAAATCTTTATAATTATGTTCTGTAATTTATATGATACACACAATAATATTCTATTCAATTTTATTCTCATGCTAACACATATGAAATGTATAAAAATGTTAAATAAATGAAAAACCTCATTAATTTCCGTACACGAAAATTTTATGAGACGGACGTATCTTAAGGGTGTCGTTGTAGGAATTGACTTAGAATCCGCAAAGTACGAAATTCGAAAAACAAAAAAAAAACGCCTTTCTCATTTAGCAGGAGTTCTACGCCACCTCCATCCATTTGTCGGTTTATCTGTCACCAGGCTCTGTTTAATGAAATACAGCCTGTAGGGTAATTGCGTAATAAACTAACGAGGAAATTTTAATACATCTAAAAGTAAATTCACATTTAAAATGGACTATATGAAACAATACGTTTTTCACTGTTTTTATCAAACTGAACAGACTCATCTTGATAACATAAGAATCCATTTGAAAACACTTCATGCGATATCTAAGATATCCATTTCACAATCTTCTGTGGATTGTTTAGACATATCTCTTCAACCCGGTGAACTCGAGCCAGTAACTAACATAAACTATAAACTTTTTGGAACTTTACACATGATTATCTCCTGTGGGTCCAGTAATTCTTTAAAGTATTTTTTTACGTTTTATTTTTATGAAATAAATTTTTTGTTTTAGCTTTTATACAAACCACTGTAAACTAACAACTAGTGCGTAGTACAACCTGTCAGTTACATTACGCTATTGTAAAAGTTATTCACTGAAATTGGAATTCATTTAGCTGTTTCTTTAACTTTTATATGTGTGGTGAACGTATGTTCTTTCTTTCTTTCTTTCAATTATCACCTACTTAACGGAAGACTTTAGTCTTATTTAGGTGTCTTCAAGGCTAGAGTAAATAGGTTCTTAATAATCTAGCGCGCTGTACCATCCACGATTTCATTACTGCTTACCATCAGGCGGGATTGCGGTCAAACATAAGCAAGCGAGGTGATTATGCTCAATCCTTCTCAGTACAAGGCACAGGTCTCCGTGCCCAGCAATGGGACGATATAAAGGTTGATGATGATGACGATGATGATAAGTTTATAATTACAACAAAAAAGGTTATTCACAAGGCCACGAGTTCTTCGAAAAAGATGCCGTAGTCCCCAGAGATGTACAAAATGGTTTTAAAAAAGCATTTAAATACACAATGCAAAATACTTTTCAGATATACTATTTCAAATGCAAAATACCAAATAGTTTTGCGTTTTGTATTTGAAATGCTAAATGCAAAATAGGTATTTTCAAAATACTTTTTCAAAATAAAATAGTTTCATAGCCATAGATAATGTATGTTCGTCGTTTTAGTTGAATTTTTTTTTTGTTCACTTCTATCCGTACTTCTAAACGGAAAAGGCAAAGGCATGGACTACAGCCTGGACTTGAGTAAGTTTATCCTTTTCTGTTTTTGTTCTTTCCTTTTATATGTCTTCTTATCCTAACTTAACTAACCTATCTCCTTTCGTTTCCCGCGTGAGCTGACTGGGAGGGGTTTGGGGTAAAGTCATGATGTGGCCACTATGCTACAATATTTCAATGTTCTTTATAAATTATTCACTGAATACCCTTTTTACTATATAAATCACACGCTTTTATTTAGTAAACAACACTAAATAATTTTAAAATCCAATGAAAAATGAGCGGGACACTCAGCTTGACTTTCCCGCCAAAAAACCTGACCAAAGAAGTAAAAATGTTCTTTTTTAGTTCAACTGTCATTGGTGATATCCGCCAGTATTGTGAAATAAAATTTTCAAAAAAATTCTATAATTTGTTACATGTGTTATTGGCAAAACTGTGGTAACTACTCTACAGGGGCCATTGATCAAGAGTTGAAGTAGTAGTCAGTTCTTGATCGTAAACAAGAAGGAGACGAACTAAAATGGCGCGAATGGCTAGCAGGCGCCTCTATCGGTCAAATTCGGCAATACAGGCGTCACTCGTTCATAAAGGAGATGTTTCAGAAATGTATGGAGCCTGGGCCAGCACATTGTACACTTAATGCTAGGTATAGTTACGGTATAGTTAACTGTTTTAATGTTAATTATATTTTGGCTTAGTTTTTATACAGATTCAATTTAACTCGGCCAATGTGGGCAACACAACTAATAATAAATATGGTGGTCAGCAATAAGCGAAATATGATTTTGACAGTGACATTTAATTGACGTGTAATGTATCTAAGGCTATCTATCGTATCTATAATATCTACCTAAAATGACTGCGAAGAAAACAAAAACATGAATTCCGAACATACGGCCAAGGAAATTCTATCTAAACTGGAATGTGAACTTGCATAAGTCTCTTATTTAAAAGAAGACTATTGCAATAGTAATAAGATCGATCGGAAATAAAACTTTATTTGAAGAGAACACGGTCCGAGGGAGAAAGCGTCCCAGTAGCCCTCTGTCTCTTTCTAAGTGTTACCCGTATTTATTTTTTGTAATTTTGTTTGAAACCAACAATTTCGGATAGAAAAAAGATGGTGAAAAGGGGTGCCATTAATATCTACAATAGGAAGTCATACTCTGGATGCGAAATATCATTCTTTAAGTAAGGTTTTTGAGGTAATCATATACAAGTTATTTTGTTTGTATGTAGTGTGACAATAAATTTCGGAATAATTAATAAATGAATTTAATGAATTTAAAGAGTGCACATCCATGCCTAAATGTTCATTAAAACTCAGGTAATATAAGTGAAAAAAAAATTACGTACGTTCCTTATAACTTCCATTATAATAGTCACCCTACACAACAAGGACAGAGGGCTACTGTGAATGTGTCTCCCTCGGACCGCGTTTTGATCGATAATTCACATTCCAGTTTAGATAGAAATTCCTTGAATACGGCCCATTAAATAAACACAATCAACTCAAATCAACACTCGACACGAACACAACGGGAAAATAGAACTGTCAAAGTCGCCAATCCACAATCCGCCGGTCATAACCACTGTCATGAGTACCTTATTATAGGGCTATCTCACTAAAAACGTTTCAAATAATTAATTATATATACTTGTATTTTTATTCAAATTAATTTAGTAGTATTTTTATGAAAATCTTTTATTTTTTTCCTTTTTATCTATATAGCGTACATAGTGGAGGCCCAATAAGAAACGTCTCCTTTCATTTTGTTTTCATTTTGACTGGTAATGTTGGCTAAACTTAATCACGAAGTAGCACATCCATGCCATTATCGATCAAAACGCGGTCCGAGGAGACACATTCACAGTAGCCCTCTGTCCTTGTTGTGTAGGGTGACTATTATAATGGAAGTTATAAGGAACGTAGGTAATTTTTTTTTCACTTATATTACCTGAGTTTCATTTTGAAATGAATTTGAAAAATGCAAAATATATATCGAAAGGTATTTCAAATAAAATTCAAAATGCTTTTTACTAAAAAGCATTTAAATACAAAATACAAAATAGCTATTTCGCATTTTGTATTTGCATTTTAAATAGAAGTATTTCAAATAAATCGCATCTCTGGTAGTCCCTAACGTCCAAGTGAAGAAACTCGTTTGGGTTTTAGTCGGTAAAAGTCTAGTACGCCCTTTCGCTCCAAAGCAGGAGAGATCATTTGATGATTTCCCATAAAAAAGGCTGACTTACGAAATGTCAAAGGATTTCGTAGACAGCTTTTGCTGTCAACAAGAAACTTCAATCATCAAAGATCCGTTTACGCCTTGAGATTGAGTACGGACAGACCAGTCAATATGGAGTTTTGACGGGAAAGCTAAGATGAATGTCACGCGCATTTTTCATTGGACATTTAAAATTATCTATAGTGTCGTTTACTAAGTAAAAGCGCGTGATTTATGTAGTAAAAAGTGCTTTCAGTAAATAGTTCCTATAGAACATTGAGATATCGCAGCATAGTGGCCTCAACAGCCATCAACGATTGCGTCACTGCTTACCATCAGGCGGGATTGCGGTCAATTGCTAGTTTATAATTTATAAAAAAAAAAAAAAACAAAAAATATAATTACATGACTTTGCCTCAAACCTCCCTCATAGATGGTTCACGCGGCCGTCTTTATCAACTGTCATTGGTAATATCCGCCATTATGGTGAAACAAAATTTTTAATTTGTTACACGTGTTATTGGCAAAATTGTGGTATTTATTCCACAGAGGCCATTGATCAAGAGTTGATGTTGAGTTGACTTTAATCATCAACGATTCGCTTACGCCTTGAGAGTGAGTACAATATACAAAATCGCCTCTACAGCACAAGCAACTATCGTTCATTTCTAACTAGCATTTATTATTTAAGAACCAAGTCTAAACGCTCCCTAGATTCCAGATCCAAGTCACGAGTGCTATCAGGAAGCACCCCACGCTATTCTCCCGTCCAAGATTTTAAAGTCTACTTCTGATTCGTAAAGTGGAATTTTTTAACGAACTACATGCCGAGATATAGTTCTGGTGCAGAGTTTCTAGCATTTGAAAACGGTTTAATTGGTTGTTTCGAATTTTGTCGGTGTGGGTTGACTAAAAATTTAATTTAGGAGCAACGAACCGGAACGTATTATTACGTTATATAAAAGTAATTAATCAAAAGCTGGATCAATGTCGTCCTTCGTGGCGCAGCGGTCAACACGCTTGCCTGCGACGTGCCGGGTTCGATCCCCGGCCAGGTCATGATTGAAAACGATCTTTTCCTGATTGGCCTGGATCTTGGAGGTTTATCTATATATGTATCTCCTAGCTTTCCGCCCGCGGCTTCGCCCGCGTGGAGTTCGATTATATCGCGCTTTTTAGATTTCCCTCGGGAACATCAAATTTTTCCGGGATAAAAGGTAGCCTATGTTCTTTCCCAGGGTCTAAAGATTGTCTGTGCCAAATTTCAACAAAATCGGTTGAGCGGTTTAAGCGGGAAAGCGTAACAGACAGACAGACAGACAGACAGACAGAGTTACTTTCTCATTTATAATATTAGTATGGAAGTATGGATTATAAATATAGTTGAGTTAGTATCCCATAACACAAGTCTCGAACTTACTTTGGGGCTACCTCAATCTGTGTGATTTGTCCGTATATATTTATTTATTTAATGGTTATTTTTTTTTCATTTTCGATGTTATGTACGTTTCATTCATAATTCCAACTTTAAAAGGCAGTGCATTCTAAAAAGAAGTAAGCTCCAAATGTACGGTGGACTGGCGGTTAACCGCCAGTCCACCGCCGCTTAAGCCTTTGCTTCGGCGTCAATTATATTACAGCACATATATATACCTATTTCTGATTTTAACTAAAACCTTCAAGGTAACTACTTTATTCTACCGTATAAGTGACGTCATCGCACGTTTTGTAATTTTTATGTTTTCCTCAGAATTGAAGCAATAAAACGTGAAAAATATGATTTAACTCAGGATACGAAAATAAAGAAATGGTATTTTTTTTAAGGTCGTGTCAGTTTTAAGCTCTTGTCAATTATTGTAAGAAGTAAAAAGCAGACAAATAGAAGATTAATATATGTATTTGTGGAGATGTAATCATCTTACAATTTACACGGAATACACTTTGCATGCGGACAGCCTCCGTGGCGTAGCGGTAGCGGACGCGGCCGCTGCGCAAGGTGGCGCGGGTTCGATCCCCGCACAGTGCAAATATTTGTATCCATGAATATGAATATTTGCACTGGTCTGGTCGTGCCTCGGAAAGCACGTTAAGCCGTTGGTCCCGGTTGCCATACGAACATCTAGTGGCAGTCGTTACGGGTTGTTGGAGCCCTCAAAGGTCTAACAATTGGTCTAACTGCAATGCTTCGATGTCGCCTTCGGGTTGTGGAGGTCAGACGGCAGTCGCTTCACGGAAAATGTCGAAGTTTAGCCATATCAGCAGTTGGACTGGTAAAGCGGACCCCAGACTTCAAAGCTGAAAAGGCTTCGGATGCGACTGGGATTAACGCTGGGATGATGATGATGACACTTTGCATACGATATCTCGCATATAGCTAAACTAGCGGTTGCCAGCGACTTCATTCGCGTGGAGTTAGTTATGCTCCGCTCCTAAATTGGTCGCGGTTACGCAGCCTTCCTGGATTAATGGGCTATCCAACGCAAAAAGAAACTTTCAAACAAACTACAGCTTTATATATTAATATAGATAAGGTCTCGTTGTACCTCAGAGAGCGCGTGAAGTATAGTTTGCCTTACTTTGGCAATGTGGTCGCAGCGTCAAAATAAGTTTGAGATGCATCACTGTCACTGTCACACTGTCATATTATGTCTGTCTGTTAGTTCTGGATTATATTCGAAAAGGCTAGATTTTATTTATTTATCTATTTACACCTTCGCACATCAACACACAATGTACAGAGGCAGACTTAATGCCTCATGCTTTCTTTACCAGTCAACCATGGGTAGTGAAGAGATTTAGATGGCAGCTGCTTTAGTAAAAAAAATATTTAAAAAAAAGGAACTATTAACACTATTTGAACTAATACTTAAAAAGATATATACACATACAGACTATTACCACTTATAATATATATTTATAATATACACAAAACTAAAACTTGGGAGAGAGAGGAGTTGAATTGACTCCACCCTAATTGTTACGAAAAAAACTCTGCAATTTCCGCTTAAATGCAAACCGACTGGCGGCCATCCTGATAACTATCAAGAGGAAGCGCATTCCACAGAAGAATGAATTGCATTTGGCAGGACTCTCAGTAGCAGATAGCGTATATTATAAATAAAGCAAATTGAGTAACTTAGTAACTTCTATATTTTAGTAATATAGAAGTTACTAAGTACAATAAGAGATCTATCTGCTCAAAAATAGAAAATTTAATTACTATTATTAACTAGTTTTCAACGGAGAAAGAATATCCGCAAACGAAGTACCGAGTCTATAATAAATTTGGACCGCTTTCTCGATATTTTGTGACGTATGCACTCCAAATAAGGTATAGTAGACATACCAAAGACAGTGTCTTGATATGTCAAAATATACTTCATCTACTCTCATATCAAAAAATTAAAAATGTAAAAGTAAAAAGGAGTATAATATATTGACGTACTTTACCAATAGTATGTCAAAAGGAAATTAAAAAATTAAATTATAACATTATTTCTCTAACAAAATAATGTTATAATAATTTTTTTTTCATTACCGTACAGATTAAAAATCATAGACAGCACTATTTCATTTTTTATCTGTGGCTGCGCGCGATTTGGCGCGTCCGCGGTGATGCAGAGTGCAGAATTTTGGCGTCAAATACGTTTCTTTCCATTGCAAGTCGTTGTTGTGTTTCGCAATTAAATACAATGTATGAGATTAGATAAAGTAGTGTATGAAACTGTACATAATTAGGTATTACACACTCGTGTGATACTATTAAAAAACTCGCTTCGCTCGTTTTTTTTAAACTCACACTCGTGCGTAATATCCCTCATTATGTAACAGTTTCATAAACTACCATTATATAATAGTCCGTACGTCACAAAATATCGAAAATGTCGAGTTTGTGGGTTGGATCATTTTTGCAGAAAGCGGTCTATTTAAATATTAACAATGGCGCCAATTCTCTAGTTCACAGCTAAACTAATTAATTAAGTGCATCTTTTACTTTCTATTTTATAAAAAAAAGACGGAAGAAAAAATATCAGCTAAATCCTGTCATGTCGACCAAAAATACATCATTTTACGTCTGACGGTAATTAATTTGACACGACTAAAGAAATACTTATCCTCTGTCTTTTTCTTAATGCTATAATAAGAATAAGATGACACTTGTTAGCGATCAGAAGCAGTATTTATTAAAGAAACAAATCAGGACGTTCCAATGTTCGTGTATTATACATTTGAATTACACTTACAACCAGAACTTGTTAATTAAGATAGGAACACAATAATAATCACTGAGCACACCACAATATGTCAAACAATAGCGATCAGCTCTTAATTAATATAGAAAATATAGGTCTCACATAGTTTGCACGAAGTTACCACTCCGAGTGTCCGTTGTCGAAAGAGAGACACGAGCGGGTAGGCAGCGCCTTTTATAGTGAGCTTGAGGTGGGGTTGCCGGTCGTCGCTAGCACACTGAACTTAAATTTAGTGAACGAGGGAATTAAGTTAAATCTTAATAAACAAGAAAAGCAAAAAAAAGCCATTTCTTTTCAATTTCATTACTCATTTTCTTCTCGCGTCACCACCCCACAGAACAGCAAAGGTCAAAAGTTAAATGTAAAAGCCACACAGTGTAACACAATGTCTTAATTTGAGTCTTATGACCCATTTTACGAGAAATGCAATCAGTATTCCCTTGCAGTCGCTGTGACAATATAAAGTCGTGTTGAAGTCGGCTGTAATGAAGCAGCGGGAATGTAAATAAGTATCTTTGTTATTGCATTAACTTGGAGGAAACTTGCCATATTATGGAAGAATGGAATCGCTGTGATATTATGAGGGGCATGAAAATGATAAATCCATACTAGTAAAGAAAAAACCTGCCGTGTGATAACAGAGATAGAATAATACCACCCCATATCTTCCCGTGGGTGTCGTAAAAGGCGACTAAGCGAACTCTCACCAGGGAAGAGGGCAGCCGGGATTCTCCCATGGAATTACAAATTACTGTAATCTCCAACGCGCCTGCCAAGTGTGGGGATTATGGCAATGCCCCCCAATGGAATAAAAGCGTTGGGAGAGGCCTTTTGAGAAGAAGAAGTAGTCATAAAACTGGAGAGTTTGTATATGTGTTTGAATATGATAATCTCTGAAACTTAGAAACTTGTTCTCTCCCATATGTAGATTGATGAATCGCTTAAACACAGCCGCGTCCAACCTATCTATCTTCCATTATTTTCAGGATGCTGTTGCTACTCCCATGTGGAGCTTTCAGGGGTGAAGCGGTTTTCTTCCGTATAATTGGGTATAGGGAGCCTACACGTAATTAATTGCGTATAGGGCACATTGGCGTATTTTATATGAAATATTGACTAGCACCGTTGACACTAGGTTTTGAAAGGCCTGATCAATTTTACTGTCATAGTGCCCAATTCAGTTCATAGTCACGATTTTATACCCTAACTTAAACATTTTACTAATTGAGTTATGTCTAGAAATAATTTAATCTTCAGCAGATAGATTTATAAAAAAATATTGAACACATATTTTTTATTTTTTCTTTCATTCAAATACTTAGGAAGATAAATATATTGATTTGAAATGTCGCATGACGTCACGCCGTGGTACAAAATATACCACGGCGTGACGTAATTAGCCCCCACTCCGTAACTTTAATACCCTATATCTCATTTTTAGTAAGTTCGACAAAATAAACAATACGAATCTTCATTTTTTTATTATCTATAAGACGGTCTAATTTATTTTTTTTTGATTTTCATACCTTGGACTCATCCCTATTCCAGTACTACCAAAAAGATTTAGATATTTTACGAGTTTGTCACCAAAATCTAATATTACATGATCACCACAGACCAAGGCCTGCCCATCAACGTTTGGCCTCGATTTCAGCGCCAAATTGTGTGTCTGTAATTGGATTTTCTAGTTTGGTAAATTTTCAGATTCACCTCGGGATCAGAATCGTTTTCAATAAATGGCGATGAGGTTCGCTATCATGTCGAGAACCAGGAACGCTGAAGGATTAGACTTCGTTACACTTATAGCATACTGGTAATTTAGTTAGAAGTTTTTTTTATATACTAGTGCTTGACCGCAATCCCGCCTGATGGGTAAGCAGTATGCAAGCGCGCTAGTTTATTAAGATCGTATTGACTCTAGCCTTGAAGACGCCTAAATTGTAGACAGGCGGAAAGACCGCCGGTGGAAAATTGTTCCGGTCCCTCGATTTACACGGTGTAAAAGATGAGGCGAAACGCATCGTCCGGATCTTACTAATGTCAACAACGTAACCTGTTGGATATTTGCCATACGATGGGTCGATCGATGATATAACGCAGATGGATGAATTAAACAATCCAATTCTCTCGCACACTCTTCCAATATGCATCCTGTAGAACACCGACAGGCTAGCTATATCTTTACATTTATAACGTTCTAATACTCTAGTGGAAAGTTTTTTTTTTTTTTAATAATTATAAACTAGTGCTTGACTGCAATCCTGCCTGATGGTAAGCAGTGATGCAATCGTTGAGTGTAAAGCGCACTAGTTTATTAAGCCTTTTCACTTAAAAAAACTTAGGAATAGGAAGGATGACGGCAGTTGAGCGAGGTGATGCAATGTTAAACCCAAGACCAACACGACCAAACGATGCTGCGCCAGAGGATGATCTGGAGACCCTCCACGACCAAACTCCCGACACAACAACATTAGGCACATCGTACCCAGTCACATCGCAACCCAACTGCTTAGACCCGTGTTCCGTACGGCTTCACCAGACATCATGCCGGAACACGACGAATCGCTTGGCGGCAAGACTTTGTCTGGTGGATGGTAACTTATGCCAGCGGCTGATGTTGTTGCCTACCACCGGGAAAAATATCCTTTGGGATCGATGATATAACGCAGATGGAGGAATTAAACAATCCAATTCTCTCGCACACGCTCCCAAAATGCATCCTGTAGAACACCGACAGACTAGCTATATCTTTACATTTATAGCGTTCTAATACTCTAGTGGAAAGTTACAGAATTATTTCTTCCCAGTAACAGGGTCGCTCCATCTCGCCCAAGGGCATCCTACGCTACGTTTGCCGAAGCGCGGTCTCCACTCGAGGACTCGTTTATCCCAACGGTTGTCGGCCCTGCGGCATATGTGACCAGCCCATTGCCACTTCAGCTTGCTAATACTCTCAGCTATGTCAGTGACTTTCTTCTTCTGTCTAGTCTGACCGTTAGTGTCTACGTCTCGGCTCCGTAAGTCATGACGGGTAGGACGCACTGGATGAAGAGTTTAGTCTTCAAACATTTTGGAGCGACGACATCAAAATGGTGGCTGGTAGTGCCTGGCGGAGAACTGCTCAGGATTGAGCTTGTTGGCGTGCCATGTAAGAGGTTTATATCCAGCAGTGGACGAGTCTCTACTCGTCCATTGCTGGACGATGATGATGATGAGTAACAGGGTTTTCGAGATCAGATGGGCTGTTCCATCTAGATTACTGGTACTCAATTGCATCAGATTGAACTAGAAGCCGAACCAAACATAAACAGGACAATACTAGGCAGCTGATAATGTTACAGTATTATCTCTGACTTGGCCTGAACCTTTGTTTAGGAAAATGACCTTTGGTTCCGGGATCAATGAACAATAAATTGTATTAGATGTAGTTACAAACGTATATCATAATTTATATATCAAAACAAGCTATCCATGTACAGACAAAAATATGCGATATGTGAAATACAGTATGTTAACTAACAGAGGGCGTTCCCGTTAACCCGAAATAGTATAGCATACATACATGCTAAAAAAAATATTTCCATTCGAAAACAAAATGTTTTAAATTTTTTTCCAATATGAAAATATTCAATAAAAATTTTAAATTGACATGTAAAAGAAACACACTGTACACGCGAACTATATTTATAGATGACGACTACTATTTTGATTTAAAACAGGAGGTTTCAAATTTATTTCCAATTAGAATTTTTTTTTATTCGGATTTTTTTATGCTTATTTTTCTATGCTGATATTTTTATTTTAATCTATTAATGATATATAATAACGAGTTTAAGGGAACGCCCTCTGTTATTTAACATACTGTATAATAAACAATGTGTAATAGTAAGCGTATAAGATAATAGCCGAAATAGAATCACTGTATAGCAAAATACTCTAAGAACTGATATCAATACTCGATATGATAATTATGTTTCTTAAAATCAATACAAACTGAATGTTTATTCAAATGATAACAATCGTGTTACCGTACTACGCAAGTCAATAACTTTCCACGTTAACGTAATGTGTTTATTTAAAGTTGGAAAGTTCGATTTCTGTTATCTAAAATTCTCAGAACTTCCGAACGTGTGGAGGTAGGATTAAAAACTGTTCCAATATTATTTATATCATCCAAAGTAGCTTGGTATGTATGTGTATAGACTATCAGATATACATTATATACAAGTCAAATATCCTAATTAACACATAGACCTAAAACAAACATGTGACACAAAACGGTTGTTCCGTGCCAAATTATCTAAACTACAGCATCATTGAAGTTAATTTTCGATAATTTGGTCATACTAACTGTAGTGTCTCAGTTCCCTATGCAAGTATATATTAAATACTTGCATCAAGTAAAAGCATGTTAGTTCGATGACTTATGATTAGTAGACTGGGAGTCAACCTGGCAGATAAAGCCAGTGGAAGAATCGCAAAATTCCCCCTTAAGTCGAACGACTGACGATTACTGAGGATCGTGATATCCTTATGTAACTAACTTCTCCTTCACAATAGTTAGCCATGTGTTACGATCTCTGGCCGCGAATATAGCATCAAGCAGGCCGGTGTCTAGAGATGAACGGATTTGGACAGTCCACCTTATTGGACTGCGACCTTTAGAACGTCGTTCATCCACCGTCCCAGTAACCATCAGATATTCGAGTTTGTCTCCATCTTTTCTGGTAATTGCAAAATTAGCTTAAAATAATCCATCCATCTGCACCGTTCAGAACCCGGTTAAGCCGGGTCCGTTAGGATGAAATTATGTTTTTACTTACAACCGGCAACCAGCTTTGAGATAATAAGATGGTTTGTTGGGTACTCACGGAAGCTGGGGACCAGGGGGTTACCACACCAGGCCACAACCAGTCGTATTTTCACAGTTTATATGAATTTTATTTCACGCGCGCAGTTTTGCTGCCGGTAGCCATTATTCATTTCTTCTTACTGAACTTTTTTGCACGTGATTAGTGTTGCCAATTATGATGGGAAGGATTGGATTAGGGAAGCATCTCAAAGCTGGTCAATGCACAAACTATTGAACTGTTTATGTATTGGAACCCTTTAAACAAACTCCACTAGGAATAAACCAGACGCATTTAAAACACAATTTCTAGTAGTGTTCAGTTATTGTTTCAAACGTGTCGTTAGGGCATTAGGAAGGCCCAGCCTGCTATATTCAGAGCCACGCGCGACCTCCATTTTGTATGGTGGCCATTTTTGATTTATAGTTTCGAAACGACGTAAAGTTTTGAGAGTGTGGTTTTTAAAACTATGTGCCTGTTACGTAGCAGGTTTTTAGACCAATTAATAGTTGGTTGAACTGAAATTCCCATTTTTGTAAACGTTGCTTAAAGATAAATTCTCGACGTTTTAATGTCTAAAATGTATGACTAAACAATCGCTTATCACTACATAAATTTAAGCAATGTTTATAAATATAACTCTGACGCAGCGTGGGTAGGCCCCCGACAAGGTGGACCGACGACTAGGTGAAGGTCGCGGGAAACAGCTGGGTGCGGGAGGCGCAGGACCGATCGTCGTGGAGATCCTCGGCGGAGGCCTATGTCCAGCAGTGGACATCTTTCAGCTGAAGTGATGAAGATGATGATAAATGAAACCCTAAGTCGAGGAGAAAATAGATTGATGATAAGAAGAAAAACTACAAGTAATTTGTAATATTATTATTGAAACTAATAGAAAACAACTGAAGGCTTAATTCTCGTAATTCAAAGCCTTCAAAATCTAGTCGCAATCTTATATCGGCTACAAAGTAATGTGACATTCCAGATAAGGGTAGTTTTGACAGAATATATTCCTATTCTGTCAAAAATACCCTTCCCTGAATCATACTGTAAGTGTTATTAAAATTATGAAAATTGCACTTCAGACTTCCTCCACGTTACGCGTCCGTAACACGTCTATATTTTCTAAGTATGCTATGGAAAATCCTGACAGAGGCCTATGCTAATGTATGAATAATTGTAAGGCTAGCTTATAAAGGCTATATAAACATTAAATTTTATTAAAGCTTTTATTATTTATGCCTTTAGTAAAATCGGCAAATATCTATACAAAAAGCTTTCATCAAGATCAGCATTTATGAGGGTTTTACGTTCTAAATTATTTATAGTTGCAATCAGCCAATCAAACTTGCCTGGAAATTGCTAGAAATTAAAGCGGCCTGTAATCCGAAAAGTTCAAAATTTAAATTCACAACCTAACGCTTCCATCCCCTTCCCAAAAATAAAATAATAATTTATACAATATGTAAAGAAAACCCTGTCCGACCGATAAGGATAATAAAGGTTAGGTAAACACATGACCAAATATAATATAAAATTTTACGTAATCATCATAGTAACAATACTTATGAATTTTAAAATAATCTCTTTTCCCGCGAATTCATTGCAACTTCCCCGAAATTTGGTAATTTTTAAAAAAGTGACAACAGCATTTTGACGGTACGCTTATACGATTCGACCACGCGTCGAGTGCCCTGCCCCCCATCGCCCGCGGAAGGGTGTCATACCGCACGTTTGTATTAAGTTACCTCTTTTTGCAAAATAATATTCATTTTTTTAGGGGGATTTTTTTTTAAACTTTAGTCCGGCTTTGTCGGCATTAGTAGAATCAGTTATCGATTCCTAACAATACCTTCATGGATCGGACAGGGTTTTCTTTACATATTGTATATATGATTCTAATCGCCCTTTTAAATGGTATTTTCGTATGGAAGAGAATGGCCAAGAAACTACCAATATTGTGAAGAGGAGTGACTTAATGATAATTGCTATATAACAAAAAGAAAACATAATTTTAAATAATTATTTGATTGATACACATAATTATATTATCTGTCATTACATAAAGGTGCTCAAATATTCTGAAAGTAACCATTCATTTGTTACTAAGTCTGTAAACGGTTACGTTAGAAAAGTAATTTTGTCAATCAAAGATGACCCCATGTATGAGATCTAAAAAAATATACACAAGTAATAAGAATCAAGTAATAAAGTAGCACAGTCGTAGTGGCCTAGTGGTTAAAACACCAGCCTCTCAAGTATGAGTGTGCGGGTTCGATTCCAAGTCAGGCAAGTACCAATGTAACTTTTCAAAAGTTATACTTGCTTTCTAAGTATATCTTGGACACCAATGACTGAAGGTGAAGAAAAACATCTTGAGGAAACCTGGACTTTAAGTCCGAAATCGCCAACCCGCATTGAGCAAGCGTGGTGATTACGCTCAATCCTTCTCTGTATGAGAGGAGACCTGTGACGATGAAAAGGTTGATGATGATGATGATGATGATGATTAAAGTAGCCATTTTTTTTTGAGGTTCTGACTGTAAGACAGCTATTCCTACTTAATGTCGTACTTCTACAACATACATCACAGACTTATAATCCGTTAAACCTACAAAAACGAAGAACAGATAGAGTATGTGTTAGAAACGAAATAAATACTACTAAATTTAGCTCAAGATTCACAAACTTTATTGGACCCTATATCTATAATAAGATAAATAAAGCAATTAATATCTACCCTTTAACGAAAACTCAATGTAAGGAAAAGGTTACAAAATACTTACAAAAACTTAATTATGAAGAAACTGAGTTAATACTACATATACCACAGTGATTGACTATTTACCATATACACACACCCTCTTACATTCATACACACATAATCACATCACACAAATAGAGGACACACGTACTGTTTAGTGCTTATTCTTAATTTAATCTAATTTTAAGTTATTGTATTATTTTTGGTAAATTATAAAAATGTTAATTTTATTTGGTATGACGTTATTTTATTTTATTTTATTTCATTAAATTTAATTGATTTATTCTATTTTTGTGTAAATTAAATTTCATGTAAATTTACAAATTGTTGACTGTACTCAATGGCTACCTACCAGTGGCGAAGAGTCCATACAAGCCGATTCCCACCGGGTTACCTTTCAAAAATCAGTTCCATATTCATACAAAAGTATTTACATTCTACAAAGTATTATTAATCAAATGCCTGCGCGATTTACAATAGCAATAGTAATTCTTAGCAATACCCTAAGTATCACATTTCATTTTATAGTCGTAAATTAATCAGCGCTTAAATTTTTCGTACCTAAATTACATTAAAGGTAACTCGACGAATTACAGCTTATCTCGGCCAACGTTTTACTATGAGGCGAAAAGAGACAGAGCGTGTCAGACATCTCTTTCTAATGATCTCTAACCGTCCGTAATTTTTGAGAAAAGATAGGCTACTGCCGACCGGCTTGCAGTTCTCTCCTCTCCTCTATTAGAATGAGACAAAGAAACGTTATAATGAAATCCTTCGCAAGTCATATTCTTTTTATTTTGGCATATTTTCGTGTTCCATTTCGTTTGGTTGAAAATAAATTATTGTTAGTATGTGACATGTGTTCGTTTTTCGTGTTTTTCGTTTGTTATATTTTAATATTTGTGGTATTTAAACTGTGACTGATTCTGTAACGTAATTTAATCGCAGATTTGGTTAAATATTGTGTATTTTGTTTGTTATTATGGCTTTAATTCATATAGAGTGCTGCTCAACTGACTACCTGCTGAATGAACTTAAAGTCTTACGTCAGCGTCGTTAAATAAATTGGACACCTATGAGCTTTTTTTACAGCTCCAGAATACGTCTTTGAAAGACGCATTTTCTCAAGTTTCGACTCTTTGCAGTTTAATTCTGACCCTCCCCATTTCAGTAGCTTCAGCTGAGCGGTCATTTTCTGCTTTAAAACGCATTCACACATATGTGCGAAACTGCCAAAAAGAGCAGAGATTGTCCGATTTGGCTATCATGTCAATTAAAAAAAATTTGCTTAATAAAATGAAAAGTAATCCGAATTTTTATAACATCATTTTAGCTCATTTTGTTAAAAAAAAACAGACGCATTGCATTACAATATAAATAACGTTGTGATTGTGTATAATTTGCTTTATTTTTGCTTAATATTTTTGTTGGTTTTGGATCGGTGTTTGTGTGGTTCGGTTTTTAACACTATTATTTTTGTAATTTTTTATTTTATTTTTTCTTGACTCTTATTCCCTAACAATAGGTACTTAAGTTAGTACTTACTAACAAGCATGCATGTGTGGTATGGAGATGCACGTCGAAAAAGGCTTTTTTTTTTCTTTTGCTGCCGCTTTTATCATACTTGAAAGACACTGTTATCAAATCATCAGTCCTTTTTTGTATGGTGAAGGTGGGGCTTTTAATACTATTCTTATCTGAAGACCTCCTCCAAGATATCCTGCAGTAGGTAAGTGTTTAAGTGTTTATTTTTTTGGACCGGCTTCCCTTTGTCAAAATTTCACCCTTCGCCACTGCTACCTACATATATCTCGTGTCTACTTTTAAGGGATTGGGCGCTGATAACCGAAACACAGGCTTTTGCCTAGTTCGGTTACAGATGTGTAATCCAATTGTAACAATAAATTATAGCCTGTAATATATTTTGTGTAACAATGTAAATAATTTCTGAATAAACGTTATTATTATTATTATTATTATATTATTTTTTGGTGTGATATGCGACACCTGTGTTCTTTCACCTTCCTGTGTGCTAGGGTCACAGTTTCTCTTTTATCCAACCTGCAACCCTGAGCCAGGCATTGATCTTCGTATTATTCGTTGGACCGGGGTCCATCTTTATCCGGGTTGGCCGGGGTCTGCATCGGGATGCAGAGGCGCGCGCGAGGGTCGATGCGCGCCCCAGAGGCGATGCACGGGGTAGTTTAACATCTTACTACCCCGTGCAGGAGGCGAGGCCCGGAAAGACCGGGCCGGCAAGAGAGTGTGGGCCGCGGCAGAATCAAGGACCTCCGCGGCTCCGTGCGCACGTGACCGGAGAGACACTGGGGTGGTTTTTAGTCAGTAGGAGTCCGACAGACCCCATCGCCCACCCCAGGGCGGTGGATATCCATTGAGGATTTTCCGACCCCGGAACAAAAAAAAGGCATCGGTCTTTGTTGACCCCATCACGATGTGTTGACATCTCTTTGAGCCGCACGTGAAACACACCGCGTCGTCGACCCGGGCCTACGGTGGCCGAGAGTTCGACGTTGGCTCTCGATCAGGGCGTAATCTGCGGGGGCTAGAGGCATGCGGGCGCTGAGGTCCCCGCTCCCTCACGCGCTCCACCTCCTCCTTTCCATTAACACTGCTTCTCAGAAGGAGGCGACGTCCTGCCTTGCCTAGCCTGGACCAGGGCCGAACACGAGAGATTGCTGCTGACCTCCACCACGAGGACACAACGGTGCTCTGTCCAAGCCGGTCAGACCTCCACCGTGTCCTCAGGGCGATCCCCACAGTGGTAACTTACTGTTTTTTACTCCTGCTTTATCCGGAACAGGAACCTCCCAAAACAGCCGTGTCCAGATCTGCATCAGGCGGAAGGTGGAGATGCCGTGGCGCCTCTCTAGACACTGCTCAAAGAAGTATTAAAGCAGCCTTTGTACTTAAATTGTACACTGTAGACTACCTAAATTATTTCTCCTTCCCTTACCCTTAATATTCCATCCAAAGGTTGTCTGTAAGGCGGTCTTTTGGCTAAGAACGTAGCCAAAAGACCGCCCATTATGCCCCATTGCATTGTGCATTGTGACTTTGTAAAATCCTTTTCTTTGTGTCCTGTAATATTTATATGGTGTACATAATAAAGAGTATTCTTTTCTATTGGTTTGGTTTTGGTTTTACACCCTAAGGCATGCATCGTCATCATGTTGTAAAAATAATAATTTAAACAATTAAATTAGTTGTTTAAAATCAATGCCATAAAAATTATAATTTAAACAAATAAATGTGCTACTAAATTGCTAGGTTAATTTTGAATCCAATCTAGAATGTCCTACGGAGCAAAACTAAGATTCCAAGTATATATAATAGTCCTTTACTTTTACTAACCTAACCGTTAGACCATTACATTTCCTAACAAATTATCTACCCAACTACAATAGAAAATAGTTGTAATCAACATCAGTAACAAGGTCTCTCCCACCTTAACATCGGCCTACTTTTCCTAACAAGATGTGAAACGAGAAAGAAAATCTAATCGAGGGATTATCTCTTACATTTCTCACCCCACTTTTTTCGAATACCTCCGTACTAAAAAAGGGACCTTCTTTTTATTCGATTTGTCTTGTCTCAATCTAGAAACGGTACAGTTAAAGGCTGTGATACGGAATTTACAGTGGTAAGAATTTTTTGCCGTAATAGACTTCGAGTTGTGGTTTAACATTATAGGAAAAAATGTCTTCTATAAGATGTATATGTCGTGGATTTTCGGTATTATGTATAATGGACGTTGTAGTGGGGCAAACGCGGAGACGTTATTTTGTGATGGCGGCACGTGGACACAGTCGTTTTGGAAAGTGGGGACTGTCGAACGATTACTTCAGATTGAGACGCGGACCAAGGCTTCTCAGGACCAAAACTGTCGGTTTGCCTACTTAAATTGTTATTGTCAGGATTAGAGGGTATACTTACAATTCGTGCTATAATGCATAACTTCACCTATGAAATGGACCCTTACCACCACAACAAGATGCGGACGACCCTATCCTTCAGCCGTCATTGACTCCGACATATATTTTTGTCGTGATCAGTGCCAATCTATACCAGATTGGCACTGGGCCAGCGTGGTAGATTACGGCCCACTTCCTCTCACCGAGATGAGGCCTGTGTCCCAACAGTGGGAATATTATGGGCTAATTATGTATTGGTAAAGATAGATAGAAATAATACTCCGTATTATGTACATCATATACATTACAGAACATAAATATGAATATTTATATAGTTCATTTTTTTTTTTTTTTGTAACTAGGTGAAACGTTCTAAAGGCACTCGACCTCTGGCGTGCGAGGTCAAACAGTGAGGGATATTTATCCCTATTATCATCATCATCATCTCAGCGTTAATCCCAGTCGCATCCGAAGCTTTTTCAACTTTGGAGTCTGGAGTCCGCTTTACCAGTCTAACTGCTGATTTTGGCTAAACTTCGATATTTTATCCCTGTTATCTACAGAATTAACAGCCGTAAAATTCAGAAAGCGTGCTGACTATATGCCTACTACATATCTTTGTAGCTGAGGAATAAGTTCGAGTACTTTCTCTTTCCCTTTTCTTCCAGTTAATATAATCAGTCTGTAAGGTACTACACTAAGGGAGCATAGGCTCACTCTTTATAAACTTAATCCACCACGTAAGCTTAATGCGAGTTGGTAGATCCCACAAGTCTTCGAATGTTTATTTCTAGATCAAGCCAGTTTCCTTACGCCGTTTTTCTTTACAGTTTGGGAGCTGCGGTGATGAAATAAATACAGAATATTATGACAATTTGATTTCAAAACCACGACTTTCAGCTCATAAGTGAGGCTCTTACCAGTATGATTATTCAATACTGTATGAGAGTCAACTTAGTTTTTTGACGGGAAGCTAAAATGAGTGTCACGCGCATTTTTCGTTGGACTTTTAAAATTATTTATAGTGTCGTTTACTAAATAAAAGCGCGTAATTTATGTAGTAAAAGTGCATTCAGTAAATAATGCATAAAGAACATTGAAATATCGCAGCATATTGGCCACATAATGGCTTTGTATCAAATCTCCTCTTAGTCGGCTAACGCGGTCGTTTTTTCAACTGTCATTGGCGATATCCGCCATTATTGTGATATATTTTTTTTAACAAATTTCTATAATTTGTTACACGTGTTATTGGCAAAATTGTGGTATCTAACCACAGAGGCCATTGAAGAGTTGAAGAGTCTTTAGAGTGAATACTATTCACTCTAAAGAAAAGAAAGAAGAGAAACTCATAAAACGTTTAATCATATTTTCTTATAGGTAATTGACCTCTCCCGTTAACTTTTTATACCTGCACCCTAATTACGTAACATACTATTACTATCAGTTGGAATCATTTCGAAGCCTATTACTAATCCATTGCTCTATGTGTTCGAAAAGTGTGTCTGCTCAACAACGTAAAGAACCCAATGAATATTGTTGAACTGTCAAAATGAAACCCATTGCTACTGATAGTGTGTTACGTGTTACCCAATTACCCTGTTGATCAATACCCCCGTTTCAGAATAATTAATCCAGTTCTTTTCAAGCTATTTTCCTTTATATCTACTGTTAGTTAGTGGTGTTTTAGTAAAAAAAAAAAACTCAAAAAAAATACCTTTAAGTTATATCAGAAACACAATATGGTCATACTTAAATTCTCCATCATCTGCCGACTCTTTTCCCAAGTTTATTAGAGTCAGCTTCTAATCTTCCAGGCTAACCGGATTTATCTTACCAGTATTTTTTTTATATGGACTGACTGCCTATCTGACCAAGCCGATTACGAGGTAATACGATACCCCTTAGTAACGCTGGTTGTCAGTCAGACCAGTGACGAACATAATTAAATTGTGATGAAAAAAATTAAGGATCAAAAGGCATTTATTCCATCAAGGCTGAGACCTTGTTGGAATTAATGCCTTTGCCTTTTCATCCCTGATTTTATTTCAAATTAAAAATCAGCACGTTTTACACTTGAAGATTAGGATAAACATAATCACCATAATTAGGTTTTCCATGGTAAATTATCAGGGGTGCACAATTCCTTTATCACTGATAATATCTAATTACTATTCCATACAACACACCTCTACTCAAAGCGAATAAATGAAATTGTCTGCTAAAAACGAATTAACTTTGGCTAAATTAAACTTGACCAATTCTTTTTAGTAGTCCAGTATTAAAGTGTGGGCACTTGACGCACCAAGTAGGTAGATACAGAAGGTTAGTTCTATAGAACAAGCGAGAAAAGGCGCATGACATGTGTGTTATATCTACCTATCGTCGTTATGTTGTGACGTATTTCCTTGAATGCCAATTTGTTGTAACAATACCATTTCTTATTTTTATTCTTTGGCACGTAAAGGTTCTTTTACCTATAAAAGACATGTGAGAACTGTGGTAATTCAACGGTACCTGACACATTACACGTTTAGGTCATGGGTGTGTGGGGTGGGTGGTACGTCATTTACTTTGTGAAAACTATTACCTCATGTTTTTTAGGGTTCCGTACCTCAAAAGGAAAAAACGGAACCCTTATAGGATCACTTTGTTGTCCGTCTGTCTGTCTGTCTGTCTGTCTGTCACCACCCTATATCTCAAGAACGCGTGGACGTATCAAGCTGCAATTCACATGAAATACTCGGGTCTATTGTCCCTTTAAGCTGTGAAAATATCAAACTTCTAAGCCAAGCCAATCAAAAGATACAGCCGATTATGTCGATATTTTCAACAAATTTTCGACACTCGCAAAGGAATCAAAACCTACAGGATACTTCCCGTAAACTCCGAATCTTGAAAATTGGCATGAAGCATTGTCATATAATGCAAATATAGGAAAAATTGCGAAAATCACATTTTTTTAGTTATATAATATAATAAACATATTTTAATAAAATGGAACTTACTACGTTATTTCTCACGAACGAATAAAGTTATCAAATTGAAATTTATACCAAATACCTAGGTCTATTGTCCCTTTAAGCTGTGAAAATATCAAACTTCTAAGCCAAGCCAATCAAAAGATACAGCCGATATGTCGATACTTTCAATAAATTTTCGACACTCGCAAAGGAATCAAAACCTACAGGATACTTCCCGTAAACTCAGAATCTTGAAATTTGGAATGAAGGATTGTCATATAATGCAAATATAGGAAAAATTGCGAAAATCACATTTTTTTAGTTATATAATATAATAAACATATTTTAATAAAATGGAACTTACTACCTTATTTCTCACGAACGAATAAAGTTATCAAATTGAAATTTATACCAAATACCTAGGTCTATAATTGTCCCTTTAAGCTGTGAAAATATCAAACTTCTAAGCCAAGCCAATCAAAAGATACAGCCGATTATGTCGATATTGTCAACAAATTTTCGACACTCGCAAAGGAATCAAAACCTACAGGATACTTCCCGTAAACTCAGAATCTTGAAAATTGGCATGAAGCATTGTCATGTAATGCAAATATAGGAAAAAATTGCGAAAATCACATTTTTTTAGATTATAATATAATAAACATATTTTAATAAAATGGAACTTACTACCTTATTTCTCACGAACAAATAAAGTTACCAAATTGAAATTTATACCAAATACCTAGGTCTATTGTCCCTTTAAGCTGTGAAAATATCAAACTTCTAAGCCAAGCCAATCAAAAGATACAGCCGATATGTCGATATTTTCAATAAATTTTCGACACTCGCAAAGGAATCAAAACCTACAGGATACTTCCTGTAAACTCAGAATCTTGAAATTTGGAATGAAGGATTGTCATATAATGCAAATATAGGAAAAATTGCGAAAATCACATTTTTTCTGTTATTTAGTATAATAAACATATTTTAATAAAATGGAACTTACTACCTTATTTCTCACGAACGAATAAAGTTATCAAATTGAAATTTATACCAAATACCTAGGTCTATAATTGTCCCTTTAAGCTGTGAAAATATCAAACTTCTAAGCCAAGCCAATCAAAAGATACAGCCGATATGTCGATATTTTCAATAAATTTTCGACACTCGCAAAGGAATCAAAACCTACAGGATACTTCCCGTAAACTCAGAATCTTGAAATTTGGAATGAAGGATTGTCATATAATGCAAATATAGGAAAAATTGCGAAAATCACATTTTTTCAGTTATATAATATAATAAACATATTTTAATAAAATGGACCTTACTACCTTATTTCTCACGAACGAATAAAGTTATCAAATTGAAATTTATACCAAATACCTAGGTCTATTGTTCCTTTAAGCAGTGAAAAAATCAAACTACTAAGTTAACGCGATCAAAAGATACAGCAGTTTATACCGACACCTTAGAAGAATTTCCGCCACACGCTAGGGAATCAAAACCTACAAGGTACTTCCCGTGAACTCAGAATCTTGAAATTCGGCACGAAGCAACGTTAGTACAGGCAGATAAAGGAAAAATTACGAAAATAATAAATTTGAAGTTACATAAAATATTAAAATATTATTTTTGCTTACATGACATAAAATATTTTTTTAATAATTATAAACTTACTACCTAGCCTTTTTCACATGAACGAGTAGAGATATTAAAGTTGAAATTCATATCAAACACTTCTTAAATCTAATTGCCTCTAAAATGTGAAAAATTCTAAATCACCCGTATAATCATACCGCATGTTTGAATTATTACTTCACAAATGCGCCAATAGATGGCGTTGGAGCATTCGTGTTGAATCCTACATCGCGGTGTCAAGATTCCCCGATGTTAAACTAGGGTCACCAATGTGTCAAGCGAATCACGCTAGTTACGACGGTAGTTGCTGCAGCAGTGCCTAGGTGATGTTCGCACATGTACCGAAGTTAGAAAAATTTGCGACAATTTCTCGTTGATTTTGTTTACTTCTACTTTGTTTATCAATTGCAAAATTTTGCAAAGATACAATTATGGCTACAATTGCATTAATCGTCAATGAAAATAATATTTTACATCATATAGTTCCTATGCCTCCAGATGGAAGTTGTTTATTTCATGCAATAGCGTTTTCTATTTACAATTCCACTTATTTGGATCAATCACAATTACTACGAACTTCAATAGTTAATTATATTTATGATAACTGGGACGAGTTTAATTTGTATACAAGCAATGCCCGGGGAGATCCTTTCTCTTCACGACAAGAGTACAAAACTACGATGCTCCAATCCTCCAGTTATGGCGGTACTGCTGAGGTGAAAGCCGCAGGATTTTTGTATCCAGCGAGGTTTGAAGTATATGAACGTAATACGGGTATTCTGAGGGGTGTATTTGGTAGAGAAGGATATCCAATAAAGCGATTACTTTTTTCAGGTAATTTATCATCAGGTCATTATGATTTTTGTTCACCAATCGGGTCCGAAGAATTACTGAGTAATACATACGATAATACGCAGGAAAGCTTCGTAAATAAAACACAAGATTCTAAGGTTGGTCGTCCGAAACGTAATAATAAAGGTGGTCGTCCAAAAAAGTCTGAAAAGTCACGCTCAGAGCAAGTCTTTGAAACTAAACATAAATATAAGCAAAGTCATCCTAAAATTAATAGGGCAGCTGTGGCGTGTCCTACGGCGCCGGATCTCGAGGAATCTCAAGGTCAGCATCTCGTTATCCCTGCTACCTCAGTGTACTCCATGACCTACACAGCTAATTCATCTATGCCAATATCCATGACGTATACTCCTAAACACTCCGCGTCTTTAGTAGCTTCGTCTGATGATACACTTTCTATTAATCGGAAACGAAAATCGTCAGAACTTAAAAAATATAATAAAGAGAAAAAACGTGAATCGAGAAACAAAGAAGAAGTCAAAATTAATGAGAGAATAAGAAACAGACTCTCAAAGATATTTCAAAGATCACAAGAATCTACAAGGAAACGTAACAATGTACGTGCTAGTGACACGGCTGCTCATCGTGTATTACGGGAGGACCCTGTATACAGAGACACTGAACGAGCTGTGACACGGCTGCTCATCGTGTATTACGGAGGACCCTGTATACAGAGACAATGAACGAGCTCGTGACACGGCTGCTCATCGTGTATTACGGGAGGACCCTGTATACAGAGACACTGAACGAGCTTGTGACACGGCTGCTCATCGTGTGTTACGGGAGGACCCTGTATACGGAGACAATGAACGAGCTCGTGACACGGCTGCTCATCGTGTATTACGGGAGGACCCTGTATACAGAGACACTGAACGAGCTCGTGACACGGCTGCTCATCGTGTGTTACGGGAGGACCCTGTATACGGAGACAATGAACGAGCTCGTGACACGGCTGCTCATCGTGTATTACGGGAGGACCCTGTATACAGAGACAATGAACGAGCTCGTGACACGACTGCTCATCGTGTATTACGGGAGGATCCTGTATACGGAGACAATGAACGAGCTCGTGACACGGCTGCTCATCGTGTATTACGGGAGAACCCTGTATACAGAGACAATGAACGAGCTCGTGACACGACTGCTCATCGTGTATTACGGGAGGACCCTGTATACGGAGACAATGAACGAGCTCGTGACACGGCTGCTCATCGTGTATTACGGAAGGACCCTGTATACAGACACACTGAACGAGCTCGTGACACGACTGCTCATCGTGTATTACGGGAGGACCCTGTATACAGAGACAATGAACGAGCTCGTGACATGGCTGCTCATCGTATATTACGCGAGGATCCAATGTATTGGGATGAAGAGCAGATCCATAATACAATTGAACATCAATTAAATAGGCAGAATACAGATTATGTTGAACGTGAGAAAGAGACAAGTAACTTTAGAAAAAAAAATTGCCTACGTGATTGGATGGCCGTACGTCAAAATTTTTTTGATAACATCGCAAATGGTCACACGAATATCTGTTCATGTTGTGGTCGTTTGTGGCACAAAAATTCGCTTAGAGTTATGAGAAAAGAACAGATGCCTGAAACATTTTCAGATCATAATTTAAATGATTTATTTCTAATCAATACATCTGATGACTGTGGTTCATTTTGTTACACGTGTCAAAAATATCTAAAAGAAGGCAAAATACCACGGCTTGCCATGTCTAATGGTTTTTGTATTATAGTAGTGCTGCGTTGCATGTCAAAATGGTGAAAGAAAACCCTGTCCTACAAACTAAGAATTCAAAGACATGTGACATTCCGTCAAACAGTATTGGGCCCGCGTGGTAGAGTATGGCTTACTATATTACAGAAAGAAAGCCAGTCTCAGGCTATTTATAGATCCTTACGTGCGGCGATCCCAAACAAAAACCTGTCGCAAATGCACTTGCACTCGCTATTCATGAAGCGTATCTATCTGTGTGTGCTTTCTCAATCGCTGTGTGGAGCCAACCTTCTGTATATATCTATTTATTGCTTGACGACTGTCCAACTATCGTTGAAGTACCCTCGTTTAGATCCACGTGGCGTAATTGGCCGGTGTAATGACCTCTTGAAACACGTTTGAATTCCTAATGTAGTGTCACTGATTTGTATGCAGAGTTCTCGAGCACCTACCTATTCAGGTTTGCTTTGAGTACGAAATTATGACTATGAGTACGCTAATTATAGGTACACTGAAGTCAGCAGCTTTGGTCGGAATGGTTCAGTAATATGACGTTACATCTCGTCTAATCACCGATGGATAAGCTGGTTGTGGTTGTTGGGGCATCGCTAAATTACTTCTCCCGCTCTGGGGGAGCGGGATGTTGTGTGGTGGTCTCGAGGAAGGCTTGAGGATATTTAGGATATAAATTATAAAATAAAAGACAACAGTCAACACTCCAGCTCGTGCTAGGCGGATCACGGATCATGGATGCCGCTGCCGACCATAGATGAAGTCTCTTTATTTTTAAACCATAGATAATAACTAATAGACATTGAAAAAGACAATGACATTTATATCCTATATGTAACACGGGAGAGCCCGACTTTTAGTAACTAAAACATGGGTGGGCCGTGTTCCTTCATTTGCCTGTGCGGTAGGAGCCACGGTATCTTTTTCGGACAACACGCGGCCCTAGTAGCTGGTGGGGCCGCAATTGCCTTAAACATAGACCGCATAAACTACTACCGCAAATATTTGTATGCATGAATATGAATATTTGCACTGGTCTGGTCGTGCCTCGGAAAGCACGTTAAGCCGCTGGTCCCGGTTGCCATACGAAAATCTAGTGGCAGTCCTTACGGGTTGTTGGAGCCCTTAAAAGTCCAACAATTGGTCTAGCTGCAATGCTTCGTATCGCCTACGGGTTGTGGAGGTCAGATTGCAGTCGCTTCACGGAAAATGTCGAAGTTTCGCCAAAATAAGCAGTTAGACTGGTAAAAGCGGCCCCAGACTCCAGAGCTGGAAAAAGGCTTCGGATGCGACTGGGGTTAACGCTGAGATGATGATGATGATAGACCGCATAAACTCACTCCATTCGGTGTTCTATAAGATGCATTTTGGTGAGTGTGCGAGGGAATTGCATGATTTAATTCCCCCATCTCCGTTTCACCATCGGACGAGTCGTCGTACGGCGCGTTTCCACCCTTACGTAGTTAACACCACTACGAATCCGACGAAGCGTTTCGCGTCCGCGCGCTTATGCCGCGTACATCGAGGGGCTGGAACAATTTGCCATAAACGCACAACCAACTAAGGGTGGATGTGAACAAATTAGACAATTCGTCCACCATGGGCGGGCTCTGTTCATCAACCATAACACGACAATGGCCTCGATTCTCTTATTCACAAACTAAATTAATAAATTTAAGTCCAGTAAAATAGTAAGAAAAAGATGCACTATCTTTTTCTTACTATTTTATTTAAAAAAAACGGCAGACCTTTTTTTTTTCAATGTTGAGATTCAACCTCAACTCTTGATCAATGGCCTCTGTGGAATAGATACCACAATTTTGCCAATAACACGTGTAACAAATTATATAAATTCTATTTCACAATAATGGCGGATATCGCCAATGACAGTTGCAAAAGATGGCCGCGTGAACCGTCTATGAGAAAGATTTGAGGCAAAGTCATGTGGCCACTATGCTGCGATATTTCAATGTTGTTTATGAATTATTTACTGAATGCACGTTTTACTACATAAATCACGCGCTTTTATTTAGTAAACGACACTATAAATAACTTTAAAACTCCAATGAAAAATGCGCGTGACACTCATGTTAGCTTTCCCGTTAAAATTCCTCAGGACAGGCCGTAATATGTTACTTTAGACCTGTCAAATAGTCTACGCCTGACGTAAATTGATGTATTTTTTGGTCGCCATGTTTATAATCGCGTCTAAGCTGTCTATGAAATATCTTAATTTGACAAAATTAAACTAAAATGTTACTTTTTATGCTTTTAACTTAAAAATAGTTTAGTTTGTAAACAAATGAATTGGCGCCAATGTAAAACTATGTTTCACACTCTAATACTCAAATCCTAGGGTCTCAAAGATAAAAAAAGAACAGCAATCTCTTGTCTCCTCTGAAATTCTAAATTCATTTATGAATAGTTCAGCTTCAAAGTCTCATTGATGTATAAACTAAATTGAAGGAACCGAGTCCTCGATAAAGGATAGGTAGGGGATTGGAAACATAAATTGAAACGGTTAAGCTAACCTTAAAACTAATCGAATTTGTGTTTCGTTGGCCGTCTTTCATCAAATGTTTTTATTCTAATAATGGCTTGTGGATTCGCGAAATTGCTTCTTTAGCAAAGTGGATATTATAGAAGCTTTATGCAACATTATTTTTTATTTATTCGAAACCCGAAACACGTGTCCAGTATTATTAAGTAAAGAATCTACGTACCAAATTTCAAAAGATATCATAAAATACCACAAAGTTATGAGCTTGTCGAATCCAGCTCGGCTGGTCATCGTTCGGGAAGCTACGCTACATCTTCTCGTCGTCCAAGATATCACAGTATCTCAAGACTAAAGTCTTTGACCAGTGTGTGTTGCCAGTGATGACTTACGGAACTGAAACGTGGTCGCTCACAATGGGCCTCATACAAAGGCTCAGAGTCACACAAAGGGCAATGGAAAGAGCTATGCTCGGAGTTTCTCTGCGTGATCGAATCAGAAATGAGGAGATCCGCAGAAGAACCAAAGTCACCGACATAGCTCTGCGAGTCGCTAAACTTAAGTGGCAGTGGGCAGGGCACATTGCTCGTAGAACCGATGGCCGGCCGATGGGGCAGTAAGGTTCTGGAGTGGCGGCCACGTACTGGAAGACGCAGCGTAGGGAGGCCGCCAACAAGGTGGACCGATGACCTGGTGAAGGTCGCGGGAAGCCGATGGATGCGGGCAGCACAAGACCGGTCAACGTGGAAAGCCTTGGGGGGGCCTTTGTCCAGCAGTGGACATCTATAGGCTGAAGAAGAAGAAGAAGAAGATGAGCTTGTTATCCTACTTTGGCTATCCCAACAAAAATATGGTGCACGGTCCGCACGGGCGAGCGGTGCATTGACCTCTGGCGTCAGCTGTTGGGCGGGCGATGATCTTCCGAAAGCAGCGTACCGCGCTCGGTACACTGCAACAATTTCTAAATGTATTTGGAAAAAAATATAACATGGTGTAGAAATAATTGGAATCTAATTTTGAGCCTTTTGTCAGGAGGTATATGTTCCAAATTGGCGTAAAAACGACTGAACGGATTAATTAGATCAAATTTGGCGCACAGATAGTATTATTACCAGGATCACGTCATAGGCTGCTCATATTCCGGGTATTACGGACGACATCAGGTCAAGCTACCCCGAAACTGTCAAATATTCCCAATCAATCTTGAGCCTTAATGCTTTAGCAATAAAGTTGAACATCTAATAAAGAAATTTGGTAGAACCTAGTAGCTTGACGTATTGTCGTCTGTACAATCCCGTGGAATGTTTTCCGAACTCCACTGACTATGATACTTTTTTTTGTCTTTTACAAATTATAAACTAGTGCTTGACCGCAATTCCGCCTGATGGTAAGCAGTGACGCAATCGTTGATGGTAAAGTGCACTAGTTTATTAAGAGCCTATTCAGTCTAACCTTGAAGACACTCAAATTGTAGTCCAACGGAAACACCGCCGCTGATAAATTGTTCCAGTCCCTCGATGTACGCGGTATAAAAGAGGAGGCGAAACGCTTCATCCGGATATGAAGAAGAAATACTGAAATATGAAAACTTACTCGCGGGACTGGAACAATTTGCCAGCGGCGGTGTTTCCGTCGTACTACAATTTGAGTGTCTTCAAGGCTAGAGTGAATAGGCTCTTAATAAACTAGTGCGCTTTACCATCAACGATTGCGTCACTGCTTACCATCAGGCGGGATTGCGGTCAAGCGCTAGTTTATAATTAAAAAAAACTTTAAGCGAAGGGTCAGTAACGTAACGCATGAACACGTTCACACGCAAAAGAAAATTCTGATAAATAACCTGTCTCCTTTGAAAACAAAAACGAGGCCTTATTATATAACCACTCTGCCTTTAAGTCTTGACTGTTCAAATATCACAGAGTTTCGAATAGTCTTCCATTTATTTATTTTTTTCTGCCCATATTTTTACCTTTATCCGTGAAAGTTTTCGTGTATATTATTATGTAGATGTTTATTACTCTTTTCGCAAAACTACCGAACGGATTTGGATAAAATTTTGCAAATAGATGGTGGTAACCAGGATGAAAATTTAGTTTTTCTAAGGGCTTGTCATTTATGCGGGTGAAACCGCGAAGTGCCGCTAGTATAGGTAAAATTCAGCTGGCAAGTTCAAAATGTTGAGAGCAGCTTTCAAAAGTAGTTGCATTAATTATTCCTATAAAAATACCAAAAAAAAAAAGAGATTTAATAATTTAGCCTTTGTCCAGCGTGGACATCCATAGGCTGAACAATAAGAAGTAGAAAATTATAAACTAGTGCTTGACTGCAATCCCGCCTGATGGTAAGCAGAGATGCAATTGTTGATGGTAAAGCACGCTAGTTTATTAAGCCCATTCGTTAAAAAAAACTGAGTGAATAGGAAGGAAGACGGCAGTAATCAAGGTGATGTTAAATCCAACAAAACGACCAACGATGCTGCGCCAGAGGGAGAATGACCTGGAAACCCTCCACGACCAAACTCCCGAGACAACAACAATTGGCGCACCGTACCTGGCACACATCACAAAACAACTGCTCAGACCCGTCCAGTTCGGCTTCAACAGAGATCATTTCGGAACACGACGAATCGCTTAGCGGACTTTGACTGAAGACTTTGTCTGGTGGTTGGTATCTTCTGCTGGCAGCCGATGTTATGGCCTACCACTTACACAAAAATGTCAGTATCGTTGTGCTGTGCAAAAACCTTTTCTTTGACATAAACGCTAGTGAAACCGCTTCCTTCCCTTTCATTCTTAAATCTTTCACAGTCGTTACTGGTATTCGAAAGTCCGAAAGTCTGACAATCAGTCTTACTAAAAGGTATCGTATTTTCCAATAACTGGGTTATGAAGGAAAGATAGGCACTCGTTTTAAATAAAACACTTCAGGAGGTTGGACCGGTAGCCGATCCTAATACAGTTGGGAAAAGCTAGGTAGATTGATTGATGATAAAATCCGTAAAATGATGTATTGCTGCGATGGGAAATAATTTTAGAAAAATACCGAATATTTAGACCTAGAAATCTAGGCCTCGCTTTTCACCTTTCTTTCGAATTTTTTCCCAGATTACGAATATTTTTCGACCCATCTCAGACATTCTCGAATCCCAAACGAAATGATTTACGACACTATTTTGGTCCATATATGATAAATGATTTATCTTCTGTAAGTAGTTCTGTACAAACATTTACTATACAATCATATTCATATAATCATAAAGTAGTCCAGTATTCGAAATCAGATTCGATTAGGATAACCTCTGATCGTGTTTATATAAACTCGAATCCAAAAATAAAATGCCGCCTTACTGTTTCATAATTAAAAATAATCACTGCCTTAGGAAGCTCAGAAAAATTGGTTGATGTTTTATACCTTTTAGCCCTAAAGTACAGAGTGGCGATTATGTTAACACATTAAACAATATGGCGATTAAAATTAGTTATGAACTGTTAAAATCTGAAGAGTTTTTTGTTTGAATGCGCTAATTTTGGAAACTTCTGGTTCGAATTGGAAATTATTTTTGTGTTGGATGGTCCATTCTTCGAGGAAGGCAGTATAACATCACGTTGCGACCAATAGGAGTGAAGAATCAGTAGGAAATGTGGGAAAACGCGGAATATTATTCATAAGGGTGAGATAATGATGATGGATATCTACAATATACTTCGCAAAGACAATGTTCCATAATCGTTGTCAAATGTGGTTAGCCAAAATCAGCAGTGGGACTAGTAAAGCGGACCCCAGACTCCAAAGCTGAAAAAGCTTCAGGTGCGACTGGGATTAACGCTGGGAAGATGATGATGATGATGACTTCACAAAGACAAAGTTTCACCTGGATAGACATGGCTAGGCATGACATGGCTAGCAGTGCGATTCTGTAATCATCTTATCGTGAAAACTTTAATGAAGAGAGCATAGAGTAACTGGACAACTAATGCAAGGTACAATATTTAGTTAAAATCATAAAACTTTATGTTTACAGCATTTTCTTTTAATCAGACCTCTTTATAAATACTACCACTGCGATATCATCACTGGTTTTACAAAAAAAAAAAAAAATATTTGAAAGCTCATTCTAAATTTGAATGAGTGTTCGCATTAAACCAGAGTTATTTTACATCCAGCTTGGACAATATAAGTTTGAGTTTTACACACAACCTTTACAGTACGTTCTCAGCTGCAGTTTAACGTTTTCGCAATCATCGGACCGGAAAAAACAGAATACCTTTTCCTCTTCCTACAAAACGTTCCACTACATCCGAATAGCCGAACGATACTTCACAATAACATCTGCAATAACAAATAGCCGTGAGCGTTCACAAATCGCCTCTTTTGTTACCTAATTCCAAGCTTATGTCCGTAACACAGCTGTGTCCAATTTATTGCTTAACCTTTCTTCCTTTACGGATAGAATTGAAGACAATAAATTATACTTCAAACCCAAATAAGGGCAGTAAGTTACGATCCACACAAATACCGGGCTAATGGTCGATCAGTCTAGATAGATTAGATGGCTGTACGAAAAACAATATGGCGGGGGTCTGTGGTGCCGATGAAATGGCTGAAATTTGATTTTGGAGACTTTTTTTGTGAATATGGAAGCGTAATAGGCTTTTATAATTTGCTCGTAGTCGTGATATTTAAAATTGCCAAAATATCTGAATAAATATATACACAAATATATACGAAATATTTGCAAAAAGAAAAACATTTTATGTACAGCTTTTGAAGGACAAAAGGACCATATTTATTTCTGGAGATGTTGAAGGAAACGATTATTCGGTTCTACTAAGATAATGGACATCGTTCCTTCATTCGTACAGGCAATCACTCATCCCTTTTCCAAGTTTGTGTTGATAAAGACAATTTTTCTTGATGACAGCGTATTCTAGATCGTTCACTATTGGCCTATTTCAATAAACCTACGCAATTCCGAAATTTATTAAAGTTATTCTACCTTATTACCAACTTTCTGCGTGACTGCAACCATGGAAAAAATTTTGCTCAGATCACGAAAAATTGAAAATAAGACACATAATTGCACAATAATCATGTTTGTAATCAGAACATTAAATTGATTCATATTAAAGTAATATTTGCAGATGAAAATGTGAAAATCTTTATCCCCAATCAACATTCAAAAGTGACACACAAATATACAGTACGTAGCGAGCAGAGGCGTGGCAGTAGGCAGTTTAATATTAAAACCATTTTCTGAAAATACTGGCCCGTTTTTAATACCTTCGTGAACCAATTTTGCGTCAATTTAGGCATTCCGTTCTCGGAAAACTAACGTCAAAGCTCAATCCTCGGAGCAAATATTTTTTATTACAAAGCTACGGAATAATCAAAAAATAATTTTCATAAAACCTGCTGAATCATCACATTGACTGAGCAACTGAAGATTGAAAGAGTGATATAGCTGAATATTTTACATGGAGCGAAAGTCTATCTAATCTGCACAATCTAGTTACTACCTAGGAATTAGATTGTGCAGATTACGGATTAATGATTGCAGATTGTCCGGACCCCAGACTCCAAAGCTGAAAAAGCTGCGGATGCGACTGGCTTTGGAGCAGCTTTGGAGTCTGGGGTCCGCTTTACCAGTCTAACTGCTGATTTTGGCTAAACTTGGATATTTTCCGTGAAGTAACCTCCACAACGCGAAGGCGATATCTAAGCATTGCAGTTAGACCAATTTTTAGAATTTTGAGGGCTCCAACAACCCGTAACGACTGCCACTAGATGTTCGTATGGCAACCAGGACCAACGGCTAAACGTGCTTTCCGAGGCACGACCAGACCAGTACAAATATTCATATTCATGCATACAAATATTTGCACTGCGGGGATCGACCCCGCGCCTCCTTGTGCATAGGTCGCGTTCGCTACTGCTACGCCACGGAGGCTGTCACCAGGTATTAGGTACTGTGTTACTAGGTAACACGATACTCCTGTTTATAGCTGGTTATCATAGTTGTAGTCTTCTTGTAATAACTCCATCCATGAAACATGGACCCATCAATTTGGCTATTTTTATGGAAGCCAATGTCCAGCATAAGCCAACTTCTGGCTGAATGACGATATCACCAAGAAAGTCGCATTTCAGCACTTCAAATAAATTATTACTGACTCATCACATAAAAAAAAAGTCTTCGAACTCAATTCAAAAAGTTACAACGCTCATTTCACTTAAAATTATAAAAGAGCTTCATAAAGTTTAATTAATTAGTCTCTGTGGCTGGCCAGTCAATAAACGGAAGCTGCTCTATTTAGATAATGTTTTTTTTTCTGTGCGGAAGCTGTAATGGAATAGGGTTACTATGGCCTGAATGGTTTTATTGTAAGGGGACTGCGTATTGGAGGCGAATTGGAAATCGTGTTTGTTTTTGTCGTTTGTGGTGTAATTGTGAATTACCCATGTTTATCAACGTAGTATAAATATGGTGCTGTTGCTTACAAACAATGGAGCGCTTGATAGCGTATCACAGGAACTGGTGATGGTGCTAGCGAAGTAGCCGAATTCTGGGCCGGTTCTATTTAAATTTCTATCGACGCTAAGAAGTTAATTAACGATATGCATTTAATATAACCTCTTATAATTCGTTGAAGGATAACATAATGAAGAAACCGGCTTGTTCTAGTATCAAAAATTCGAAGACATGTGATATTCTTGTGTGATGTTTTTCTTATTTTTGTAGTAAGTAAGTAAGCATACCTATGTGGAACACCCATGTCAAAACGTGGCCTAACTGGCCTTTCACACACACATAAAAATGCGACCACTTATTCAACGTGTAACAAAAAGGGTAGATACATACCAAGGGCATGGCATCTTTAAATGATATCAAACGATATCGGAAGGGTTTCAACTCAAAATAAAATACTCAAAAAATTAGTACAAAATTTTCTGTTTCGTGTGTTTCTTAAAATAAAATCATAACAAACGTGGCAGCACACTACATACGTTAATAACTACTCGTTACCCGTCTCGTTACTTGCTAAAATCCGATAAATGTCTTCAATATCTCTGTGCGACTAGTATGATAGTAGCCTATCACAGCCGGTGTTTTTCCTCATAACTTCCTAACATAAAGAGATAGGATTAAAAAACCCTTCCAATATCGTTTGATATCATGTAAAGATGCCATGCCTTTGTTATGTATATACCCTTTATGTTACACGTTGTATAATACTATAAATTTGTTTACACCTGCGTGCATGCACCCTCTCCACCGCAAGTGCCTTCAGTCTCTCTGAACCATGTATCGTAATTTTATAAAATTGTTTATGTCTTTATCTCCTGATATTTGAGTAGAATGCAAGCTGGCACTTGATGAATGCACCTTGTATAATCTATGCCGTCATGCAGACGTTGATCAATCCAAATGCATTGGTTAATTAAAATTAATTGATATCTCTCCGATCTCCATACTGATGGTATCGTTAACGACTACCCCAAATACATATGTACTGAATATATCAATTCTTTGTTTGGAGACAACTAGATACTGTTAACCTCAACCAATGATTACCGGATATATACATAAGTATGTACTCGTAACTCTAGGCTTTACGCCAAATGGACCACCTAGGATATTGACTATCTAAAATCGAAGGACCAAAAAAAATAAACCGTAATTTATCTAACACCAACCGCTGAATAAGGACAATTTATATTTTAGCAATGTGCGGTACTTCTGGCAGAAACACTGTCGGTCCTCCTTCGTTTTCTGCGCACGGCCTCCTGGTCTAATGAAGTTTGCTTTTGTGTAACTAGCCTGTTCGTGGGATTTCAATGTGATGTGAACACGATGTGTTCGTCTTCAATAGGAGAGGACACATTTGGGGTGTTAAGTATTGTTTTATTATGGGGAAAATGGTTTATGTATGAATCCAGTTTTCAATATTTTAGGTATTTCAATGGACAGTGTGTAAAGGAATTACTTTTAAATTTTTCGCTTCAATTATGACGTTAAAATTTTATTTGCACTCGACACATTATTTTCACTTATTATTTAATGAAATATTAAGTCAAAATAAAGTGTCCATTGCTAATGCTTATGCAAACTGTGTCTAAATTAAAAGATTAGCTTCTTTTTCTCTATTCAAATCAAATATTATATAATTGTGAGGTTTGGTGAACTGTACTTATAAATATTTATAAGCCCAAAACTTTTGAAAGTTATGCCAAATAATAAAAACAAGATTTGGTTGTTGCCGTCGCTGCCGCTACGATATTGTGTTAATGGCTATGTCTTGCAATATTTCTACAACAAAACCCAGGTTTGCAAAGCATGGTGCGACAAGAGATATATATAAGCCTTTATTGCTGAAATAACACGAAGTACTTAACCTAATTTACAAATTAACACTTCGATAATCCTGTTCAGTGATAAGCGTGTCCTGTGACATATAGGCCTCTTCCAGCTTTTTCCACTCGTCCCTGGTTTTAGCTTTTCTTGACCAGATAGCTTCTCCGACTTTTTTTATATCGTCCATCCATCTTTCTGCCTGCCTGCCTCTTTTCCTTTTACTATCACGTGGTTGCCACTCCGTTTTGATTTTGGTCCACTTTATTCTGCTATCTCTTGTCATATGTCCTGCCCATCTCCATTTTAACTATCTTACTTTTTTTACTATGTCTTCCACCTTTGTTATGGACCGCATATCTTCTGATCTGATGTGATCTCTTTTTGTAACGCCTATCATGCTTCTTTCCATACACATATTTCTTTCCGACAAGAGATACATTTCATTAAATACATCTTTCAAACTTCTGCGAATTGTAAGTAGTTTCAATCCCTTGTACATCTTCCAAGGGTCCGGAACCTTAGGATCTGAAGATGCATATGTCAAAAAATAGTTTATAATCAAACTCAAATGACATCAATCAAACATGTTTATTATATGAGGGTTTGAGTACTGATCGCCGAAACACAGGCTTTTGCCTAATTCGGTTACAGATGTCAAACTCGTTTGTAACAACAAATCATAGCCTATAATATTTTTCGTGAATCATTATCAACAAATATTGAATTAACATATATCTAACTCTTATCATTGAAGAAAATTGACAAAAGTTAAAAAAGAATCGTTTTATTTTTTTCTCCCAGCACTTTATATTTAAAGCATTTGTGGAGGCATGAGGAACCAGAAAAGTAGGTATCTACTGGAGTTTTCAGCCTTAAGTCACAAAAAAGTAATAAATTATATTGGCTATTGAAAATAAATCATCTACTTATTAATAACAATAAATAATCCAAGCTCTAAAGCTATAATAAATTTGCAACCAAAACCCACGCGTACCTAAAGAATCCATTTAACTTTGTTCCAAAATTGATTTCACAATCTAGATTTACGTAAAGCCTTAAAAGGCTGATAAGTGACGATATCCGATCATAACTCGCGTATTTACAACTTAAAGGGAATATGTACGTAAATAGGGACTGAATATCGGACCCCTGGAATTTATTGGTTGACCTTTTTGCCCTCTATAACGAAATGAAGGTAGTTGTTTTAGATTTATACTGATTGTGATTTAAAAGAGAGTTATGGATATTTGTAGGGAGTTTACGGTCATAAAAAAGGTAGCAGGGTCAGGGGTAGGTTTTGAGATTTTCTTCTAATCATATACAGCTTGGAAACATGTTCGTGCCGTTTATACATAGCTTACTGGGCCAGCGTGGCGGCCCCCTATCTCACAGAGCAAGAACGGCTGTGTCCTTACAGCGGAGTCTGATTATGACAAAAATATTGAAAAAGAAAATATCTTGAGGAAACTTGGACTTCTGAAAGTTTGAAATCGCCAACCCGTATTGCGCAAGCGTAGTGATTACGCTCAATCCTTCTCTGTATGTGAGGAGGCCTATGCTCAGCAGTGGGACGATCAAAGGTTGATGATGATAATGCCAAAGCTGCTGAACCAGCACCTAAATTTCAGATTGTGTACCAGGAGTTAGCGAGTCTGGCCATTTGGCACTCGGGTACGTGTTCACATCCTAAGAAGCATTGGTATCAATTGGCTTTCATTTCGCTCATACTAAGCGACTGCGTAACCGGTCTCTACTAGGCGTACTACCTTATTAGCGTATTATCCAATTTCTGGATAATCTTCACTCACTCACTAATACACACTTATCTCTTTGGTGATACCGAGTTTCAGATTTTTGAACTTCTGACGACCCATAACAACTGCCAAAAAATCACAAATGACAACCGAAACCGACAGCTAAACGTGAAAAAAAGAAAAAAAAAGAAAGAAGAAAGAAAATACATTTATTCAGCATAGACATAAAAACACACTATACATCCAAAATAAACATACATCAAACAGCAACAAATAAAAACCAAAGACAGAAAAAACCCCGATGTAAAAAAATATCATCAAAGTGGGCCACGCGGGTGCACCAAAAAGGTCTAGTTCAGCAAAAATGCCAGACGACCAGTGCCTGACGCTGGTTTTTAACTGAACCTGATGTGAGGTGACGGATGTAAAGCAGTTTTACACCACAACATAACGTGTGTACCTGTACATAGTAAAATAAAAATAAATACATGGAAGATAAAAAAATGATAACGAATATGTACATAAAGAGTGGTTGATTTTAAGGTCCGATGTTGAATGTGGACCACACCTAAACCTCAAGTTTTTTCTGCATTTCATTTGACATTTCTCAATTTCAGACTAACTCAATTTGAACCATGGAAAAATACACAATCGAGCAACGCGTTAAAGTTATTCAAGCTTATTATGTAAATGGGCATTCAAATCAAAATGCATATCGTGCACTTCATGAGTTTTTCGGTCAATTTAATTATCCAATTGTGCGTACAATTGGAAAAATCGTGATTAGCAAATCGGGTCGGAAAATTAAAAAAAAAGACCGCCCAGATCATTTGATTTGACACCATTGGACATCTTTCTTTAGGGTTATTTGAAAGAAAAGGTGTACGTCAATAAGCCAGCAACAATTCAACAGCTAAAAGATGAGATAATTCGGCACATTAACGGGATAGAACCTCAATTATATGCCTCAGCGTCGGCGAAAATTTGTACCATCGGATGGAGATGTGCCGCCGTGGTCGCGGCGGCCATTTAGCCGATATTTTCTTCCATACATAATTGAAAGATACCATGTTATCATAATAAAAAATAACTACAATAATTTCCTAAATAATTTGTGATAAAGATAAAGATTCATTATTCGGAATCAACATCGGCCCTTAAAATTTAACCACCCGTTAAATAGTGCGACATTTATTAACATACCAAATACGTGCGTTTTCATGCAAGCAAGAGTCTCGATATGTAACGGATGGTCACCCTCGACGAACCCTCAATCGATCGGTTCGTACGGTTATTACTTTGCTACAATCCCAGCTCCTCAGAAACTCATCCGTCAAAATAAAACCACACATGAATCTTACTCCGAAATATACCTCACATCCCGATAATATGTTGTCTGTTTGACTTAACACCCCACCGCGCCCGTCAAAGCAATGAATGTAAGTTTTATGTAAGGAAATGGGAAATAGTTGTGGAGGAACGCAACATTACCCATCACTTAGTATATACGCGTTTGAATAATGACCGTCCTTTGTTTTGTTTGTGTGCACATCATGGTTTTATTATTCAGAGTGAGTACTTTTGCCAAAAGGGAGGCTCTGTCTTTTGCAAAAATGGCCCGAATCTCATTGCAGCTGGCACGTGATAAGTACTTATAAATTTGTTTTTATTTATTTAACCATTTCATATGTCGAGATGAGACTATGAAGAAGTTTTGAACTTTTTAAAATTACGAGAATATTTAGCCTTCTGATTGGCTACGCCATGGATGTCTTATATATAAATTAAGTACTAAAATGTCGTATATACTACAAACGAATGTATTGTAAACTAGCTTTCCGCCCGCAGCTTCGCCCGCGTGGAGTTCGGTTATATCGCGCTTTTTAGATTTCCCTCGGGAACATCAATTTTTTCCGGGATAAAAGGTAGCCTATGTTCTTTCTCAGGGTCTAAAGATTGTCTGTGCCAAATTTCATCAAAATCGGTTGAAAGGTTTAAGCGGGAAAGCGTAACAGACAGACAGACAGACAGACAGACAGACAGACAGACAGACAGACAGACAGACAGACCGACAGACAGACAGACAGAGTTACTTTTGCATTTATAATATTAGTATGGATTAAATCAAATTAATTGTTCAGTATACAGAGAATTATTTTTATGACATTGTTATCACAGCAACGTTTTTTTTTAATAAACACATCAACTTTATGATTGGTTATTTATTCAAAGTGTCGTGGTGGCCTAGTGGTTAAAACACCAGCCTCTCAAGTATGAGTGCGCGGGTTCGATTCCAGGTCAGGCAAGTACCAATGTAACTTTTCTAAAGTTATATGTATTTTCTAAGTATATCTTGGACACCAATGACTGAAGGTGAAGGAAAACATCTTGAGCAAACCTGGATTTTAAGTCCGAAATCGCCAACCCGCATTGAGCAAACGTGATGATTACGCTCACAGAAAACAGTATGAGAGGAGACCTGTGCCCAGCAGTGGGACGATGAAGAGGTTGTTGATAATAATGATGATGAACTATTTTAAATACATACCTACCTATAAATAGAAAAAGAAGGCTCTAAGACCTGTGTGATGTATCGCACGGCTGGGATAATTGTAGGCTGATTATGCAAAATATTGGTCAATAAGCAAGGTAATAGCAGAACTGAATACCTTAAAGAACCTGCTACCCGTTATTGCTTTTTTATACAACATTATTTTTTCTTTATACGGAACCTGAATATGTGTAATTTGTTCAGAACAAGCAACTGAATCAATTCCAATAATTTTACACCACGTTACATTTTTTCCCAAATACATTTAGAATTTGTTGCAGTGTGGTTACCGAGCGTACAACACAGTTCACAGTAAAGTAGATAACCGCGTTCATACAGCGGGACAGACATCCCCTCCCCCTCCCCAACCGACCTCGGTTCAAGACGTCGCTGAGAGATGACAGCTAGCGGAGCAGACTGGATCGGAATTAATTTGGTATTACCTTAGGTGAAGGCTATTCTAATGCACCCCTATGACATGTCATTTCTGGTCACTGCATCCGCATTTATGGCGCTTTAAATTAAAGGAGATGTTTCAGAAATGTATGGAGCCTGGGCCAGCACATTGTACACTTAATGCTAGGTATAGTTACGCTACAGTTAGCTGTTTTTAATGTTAATTTCCTATATTTTGGCTTAGTTTTTATACAGATTCAATTTAACTCGGCCAAGGAGTGCAATACAACTACTAATAAATATCCTTCCTCAGCCTATAGATGTCCACTGCTGGACAAAGACCTCCCCCAAGGCTTTCCACGATGACCGGTCTTGTGCTGCCCGCATTCATCGGCTTCCCGCGACCTTCACCAGGTCATCGGTCCACCTTGTTGGGGGTCTCCCTACGCTGCGTCTTCCAGTACGTTGCCGCCACTCCAGAACCTTGCTGCCCCATCGGCCATCGGTTCTACGAGCAATGTGCCCTGCCCACTGCCACTTAAGTTTAGCGACTCACAGAGCTATGTCGGTGACTTTGGTTCTTCTGCGGATCTCCTCATTTCTGATTCGATCACACAGAGAAACTCCTAGCATAGCTCTTTCCATTGCCCTTTGTGTGACTCTGAGCCTTCGTATGAGGCCCATTGTGAGCGACCACGTTTCAGTTCCGTAAGTCATCACTGGCAATACACACTGGTCAAAGACTTTAGTCTTGAGACACTGTGGTATCTTGGACGACGAGAAGATGTAGCGTAGCTTCCCGAACGCTGCCCAACCGAGCTGGATCCGTCTCGAAGTTGGACCTACCTAGTTGAACTTTCTGTCCCAGGTATATATACTCGTCAACAACTTCGAGTGCAGAGCAACCAACTACAATTGGAGTGGGTGCGACATGAGAGTTCGACATGATCTTCGTCTTATCCATGTTCATTTTTAGACCCACTTATTGGGAAGCTCTGCTGAGGTCATTGAGCATTTTGCCCAAGTCTTCCAGGGTCTCAGCCATGACCACGATATCATCTACGAAACGGAGATTAGTGATGTACTCGCCGTTGATGTTGATGCCAAGTCCTTTCCAGTCCAGGAGCTTGAAGACATCTTCCAACGCAGCAGTGAACAATTTAGGAGATATGACATCTCCTTGTCTCACTCCACGCTGCAGTTGGATCGGTTTCGAGTCCTGATCCTAATAAATATGGTGGTTAGCAATAAGCGAAATAAGATTTTGACAGTGACATTTGATTAACGTGTCATGTATCTAAGGCTATCATATCTATATTATCTACCATATGACTGCGAAAAAAACAAAAAATGAATTCCGAATAACGGCCCATTAAATAAACACAATCAACTCAAATTAATACTCGACACGAACACAACGGGAAAATAAAACTGTCAAAGTCGCCAATTTTAAGTGCATCTTTTTCTTTCTATTTCATTTAGAAAAGGATAGTAGATAACATTTTAGTTTAATTCTGTCAAATTAAGATACTCCATAGACAGTTTAGATGTGATTATAAACATGGCGACCAAAAATACGTCAAGTCAGGAGCGGACTAATTTGACAGATCTTGTTAAAGCATGAAACTATTCTTACATCAAGCACATTTAAACTTCCCAATTCCTTCCCATGCAATTCCTAATTCTTACAAAAAAAAAACAATAGCCAACTTCTCTCTGTTTCAACACTTCACCTATAGAGCAAGTAATCTCTATGACCACATCATCAAAAAATCATCATCATGGCGTGCCGGCCGCTTTAAACATACAATCCTTTAAAATCAATAATTACCCCTTGAATCCGACAACAAAAGAGAAAAGTGAAAAACTTGTGTAGGCCTCCACCCATCACGCGGAGAGTGCATCGCTGTATATTGCTGTAAGTTCCTTCTCATATCCTACTCAAACATTTTTGTATTCCACGGGTGTGCTATATGTAAGTTTCCCAGAAAATTGCGCCTCAGAAACGCAGTTCAATTATTGAAGGAAATACCAACAACATTATCAACCAGATCTAAGCTAACATTTTATCTTCTGTCCTTTTCTTAATGAATAAAGAAAGAAACAGATCCACTTAACTTAAATTTAGTTTAGTTTATGAATAAGGGAATTGGCTAATGTCTCTTTAAGTTGAAAGAAAAATCAGGTTCTCCTAATAGATCAAAGAAGTATTAGTCGGTAAAAACATTATAGCAATTCAGATATTTGGTTCACTAGAAATTTAAGTCTTATTGATGTGTGTCACAGCTCTAAACCCTTTGATTTAATTATAAATTTCGTTAACGAATTCCTAGAATTCCGACCACCCTCACGTATTTCCGAATTTTAAGTTGAAAAAAAATCAGGTTCTCCTAATAGATCAAAGAAGCATTAGTTGCTAAAAACATTATAGCAATTCAGATACTTGATTCATTAGAAATTCAAATCTTATTAATGTATGTCACGGCTCTAAACCCCTTGGTTTAATTATTAATTTCGTTAACGAATTCCTAGAATTCCGACCACCTTCACGTATTTGCGGATAATTTGGTCGGAGTAAAACGTCAATATACGAAAGTATGTTTGTTCGTGGTTTTACCGAAAACAGTTTAATCGTACGGAATAATTTTATTGCTATCGGAAAATGTTCAGGAACAATGGGACCCGTATGTAGGTATGTTTATGTAAATAAGTTGTAAGGTAATGGTACCATTTTCAGAGAATAGCTCCCATAATACGTTTAGCTTTAATTAAGGCAAGTTTTTGGTAAAATACGTAGATTTGGAACTATTTCCATGTCACTAAGCCACAGTATACTTTGTCGTTATCGTCTGTTTTACTCGACTGCTCCGACGCTTAAACGTTGTGTAATGTTTTTGGTACGTGTGTATTTTTGTCTCTTTGTATTTCTCTAGGCCAAACGATCGAACGCATTTTAACAACAGGGTAAATGACTAAAAAAAACTAATTAGTCCGTCAGTCAGATTTCCAAAAAATACTAGACACGTACTTTTTCTTTTTTCATATAAACAAAAAATGAAGACGACACAGTGCGTTGAAAACTCGTATGACGTCACTGCACGCTACACTTTTTAGCGAGGAGTGACGTCACCAGCCACCACTCCTGATCTTTGATGCCTTTTAGATTTGTCAATTTTTATTGATTTGATAAAACAAGATATACGTATCCAATATTTTTCTATAATCTGAATGACGTACTAAATAGAATCATTTTTTTTTACCCAGGAAACATCCTTATTAATGTCATAGATTCGTATTGATGGCGCGAGATACTAGCAATAATATGGATTCTTTGGATGAATTAAACCGTTATTGAGCCCTTCAGAGCAACGGTGGCCTAGTGGTATTTTTTGCAACTTACAAGCAGTAAGTTGCATGTTCGAACTTCGTCACTACTGCTCTAAAACGATAAAGTAAAATATTGTGAGGAAACAGACTTGTTCTAGAAGCAAAATTTCAAAGACATGTGATATCTACCATCCCGCACTGGACCTGCGAGGTAGATTACGGCCCACTGCTTCTAATCGAGAGGAGGCCTGTGTCAGGCGTGGGAACATGATAAAGTGATTATGTTATGTTATATAAACCCTTTAACTAGGATTTATTTAAGTGAATGCAACCTTAAACTTTGTCTATGTTTGGCTGAATTGACATATATGTAGCCATCTTTGTTTTTGTTGTTTTTTTATCGTCCCCCTGCTGGGCACAGGTCTCCTCTCATACAGAGAAGGATTGAGCATAATCACCACGCTTGCTCAATGCGGGTTGGCGATTTCAGACTTTAAGTCCAGGTTTCCTCAAGATGTTTTCCTTCACCTCGTAATCAGTCATTGGTATCCAAGATATACTTAGAAAGTACATATAACTTTAGAAAAGTTACATTGGTACTTGCCGAAAGAAAGAATAAGATTAAAGATTTTTGACCCAAACAGCAAATTTTTACTGATGATTTATTGTTGCTTGTTTTATTCCAAATTCATCTAAGCAACCACCATTGACTGCATCTGCACCTGCCCATAGGTACTTATAGCGTGAAATTCAAATAGGCATACTCAGTGTGTGAACAAAAGTTTAAGGTCCATTTTAGATTTATCAAATTCATCCTGTTGTATTTTATTAATACCTATTTTTTATAACAAATTATTAGTATGTCATCGCTGTCAAAATATTGTTAAAATGTAAAACATCAAGGAAATTAAGTTATAACCAGAAATAGCTCAGTCAATCAGAGTTGCCAGAGATCGCATTTATCAGTCCTCGTTCAAATTTGAGCACATCAATCGTATTCCAGCCTCCGTAATGGAAAAACGACAGTGATTTGAGCCCATTTGTTGATTTAATCCCATAAAATGGAGATTAAAATTGTCAGTTCTGGAAAAGTCAACGATATCGTAATGTCAATGGACTTGGAGTAATGTAATCCTTTTTACGTTCCAAGCTACAGCATTCGTCATTTTGGCTGGGACATATTTTTTTACACAACTGTAGCAAAGCGATCAGTAAATCAAATGGCCCATACCTCTTTCTTGAAATATTTCGGGTTTTAGACTTATAGTTGGCTGAAGGCCTAAGAATGAAGAGCAATAACGATTTAATGTTATGATATATGACTTGAACATATTTCTTCTTGCCAAGACTGGGGTTCGAAAAAAAAATACTGTGAAATTCTACAGGTTTAGAGGCTTTTTTTGGGAAATCATCAAATCTCACGCTTTGGGAGGAGGGAAAGTGCGTATCAGACTTTTACTGACTAAAACCCACCCGTTTCTTCACTTGGCTGTGCGCCAGGGCCTCGGTTTCTTTTTTAACCAACCCGCAACCCTGACCCAGGAGGCATTAGTCTTTGTGGACCCCGTCACGATGTACTGACATCTCTTTGAGGCGCGCGTGAAACACAACGCGCCGTTGTCGACTCGAGTCCTGGTCCTTACTGGGCGACGAGCTAACAGGTTTGAGCCTTGATTCCAAATTAAAGAGATATACTCATACAATGTAGTTAACCTACTAAACTCATAAATTTTAAAGAATAATAGCCCGTTTCGGTCTACATAACTTTAAAAACTAAATTCTTTTTAAAAACTTTTGTGAAATTCACACGAGGTGGATCTAAAACCATAAAAAAAAAAACGAGTGGATAAGAAAGACTATGTACTGCTAGATTTAGCGTGGAAGAAAATGAGATGTGTAATTTTCTTCCACGTTATCATCATCGTCATTTCAGCCGAAAGACGTCCACTGCTGGCCATAGTTCTCCCCCAATGATCTCAACGATAACCGGTCCTGCGCCTCCCGCATCCAGTGGTTTCCCGCGTTCTTCACCAAGTCGTTGATCCACCTTGTCGGGGGTCTATCCACACTGAGTCTTCCGGAAAAGTACTAATTGTCAGCCTAGTATGAAAAATAACTTTTGATTGATTTTGTTTTATTTTTCTTTTGTAACGTAATTCTTTGAATATGGGTATAGAATACATCCTCCGACTCCTTGAGGTATCACAAGTGCAATATCAAATATGATCTATATGTAATTTTCAAAAAGGATTGCCTTTTATTAACCTTAATACCTAGCAAATTAAGAGCCCACACAATAACATAGGCATCTAAAACCCAGAACAAAATTCTAAACCCACAAAAAACTTCTTTCCACTTTGAGCTACAATTTTAAATTTGTCTTTCTTTACAATTTACCCTTCATAAACACCCAGTTGTTAGCCGCAGCGGCCCGCAATTGTCTTTGAGCGTCCTTTGTACTAAAAGTGCCGTAGATTGTACTGTACTGTGACAATTTGAACGTTTGTTAGCAATGCTACATATAATAGAGGGTCTAGTTGTTGAAAAATGTGGTGGAAAATGTTACGAATGTATTGATGAGGAAATGTTTTTAGATGATGCAGGTATTGGGAGTGATATTTGTGAAATAATGATGATGTAGCTATTGAAAATGATTATATAATCTGCGATAAATTTGGCGGTTTCGATAATTATATATATTTTTTTTTATACGGACAAATCACACAGATTGAGCTAGCCCCAAAGTAAGTTCGAGACTTGTGTTATGGGATACTAATTCAACGATACTATATTTTATAATAGATACATATATAGATAAACATCCAAGACCCAGGCCAATCAGGAAAAGATCGTTTTCCATCATGACCTGGCTGGGGATCGAATCCAAGGCCTCCATGTCGCAGGCAGGCATGTTGACCACTGCGCCACGGAGGGCAACAAAATGCCTATACTAAAAAAAAATTAAATATCTATACTATTTTTATAAACAGATATGAGTAAGGAGGCATCACGAATAAAAATGGGATGGATTTCGTGAGTAATGATCTGGCTAGGAACGGAGTCAAAACTGTAATGAACGGTGATAGGGAAGTATAACCGACATAAAGCGCCAATTTTTAAGAAAATTGCCATCATAGCAGGAGGTCAGTAGAACACTAATGTGAAGTATTTTCAAAGATTAATCATTGAAAATACTTCGAGGTAAAAGTGAGAAGCTTCTATCTATAATAGAATATGATAAGGCTAATAGAAGAAGCTGCCTATAATAGAATATGATGTAGATGATAAGATGTATTGATGAAGCAAAGTTTGTTGATGACATAGTTCTATGAAACGATATTAGTAAAGATTTGAGTGGTACAGATCACTTATTGGAGAGCTATTAGTAAATAAGCAGATTCCTAAAGAATCAGTATGAGGATTGTGTGAAAGATAATAAAGCTATGGAATAATTAAATACAAAGGTTATAGCTGACACAGAAAAAGTTTGAAAGAGACGTTATTAAGCTTATCTTAATGAAGAAGATTAGAGCGCCGTTGATGAAAATAATGCACCATTATGGTTCTCGTCAATAACGACGTTAATATATAAAATATAGTGTAGGGGCCAAAGTGGCTTCGCAGGGTTTAATATACCTTCCTTCGATCTGGACTGTAATTTTTAAAGGACAAAGAAAAAATGGCGTCACTGTCGCGCTGTAAACTCTTAACCTAGGAATGGGTTATGGAAATATCATGCACCTTACCTCTCTTGACGGGCTGTTCCGTCGTCTCGTAGGAGTTCGATCAGTCCACTCCGTCTTCGACGTTCTTCACCCTCGCGGTTCGGCCCAGGCTCAACACAACACACACGTGGTTATAAAGTTCCCCGCTAACAGCTTCGTTTTCTTTTCTTGAAGCCACAAAGACACGTCTCCAATTGAGCGGATGGTGTCAGTGTGTAAAATTAGAGGTTGCCCGGGTTTTACTCCCTGACAAAAAAAAAGAAAAGTAGAGGTTCGGCTAATCGGGTGTGAAAATAAAAAAATGATAGTTTGTTGGACTACTATGTTTTAATTACAAGCTTTTATATGTAACAACAGGAAACTATCTTTAACTCTTATTAAATGTAAATAAACAATATAGCTTTATTGTTAACCTCAATAAGGTTGGGTCAATCCTAGCGGCTCCAAGAGTGGTCTGTTGGAGCGTCCAGGTTTCACGCGCAACAGTAGCCTAGCAGATTGCCCACTAACTCTAGCTCAGCTTACTCAGGCTGTGGATTTCATCCACTATGACTACAGAATTATACAAATCCAAAATGGGGAAAATTATATATCAGAAAAGGTCACAAAAGGTCACAAAAGGTCACAAAAGGTCACAAAAGGTCACAAAAGGTCACCAAAAGGTCACCACCGGTAATATAATAGTAAATGAGTTTTCTACGGGTACAAGAATGTTATTTAAATTGAGATAAGAGGGTACTTGCGACACATCCTTGGAAGTTCCTGGCCTTCTTTGTCCTTGAAACCATGTGTCCTGCCTCTCCAAACCAACGGGGTTGAAGGTAGAAGAATATGACAAAAATAAAAAAAAAGACACGCCCAGGTGGCGCTCCAATAGGAAAATTCTCCGCCTGGGAGACCCAGCCACATGCACAGGATTGCTTGGGCCTATTGCTGCTTGCTGGCTGGTCCACACGGCCGCGATTGTCCCAAAATCAGCACACCGTGTCAGAAGCCTTTATTTTCTTTAAGCCCGTCCAGGCCGTCTGCCCGACGCCCTGCCGGTCAGATCCATCGACATCGAAAAGCCTTTTTTCCGATCGCTACGTGACTCCACAGGTATTTTCGCCTCCTTCTTCTTTTGCTGTCAAGAATCTCTCTCGGTGCCAAACACCCGAAACCAAATTACCCCTTTGAACGGTGGGAGATTTCCCCGCTTACAAGATTCCAATCTGCAGAAATCCAATGAAAATATAACTTGGTCTACAAAAATCCCTTAATGAAAAAATACGACAATTCATTTTCACAATGAAAGCAGCGACCATTACGTTGTTGATATACAAAAAAGAATGCCATGCAAACATTACAAAACCATACTCCTCACCAACTTGGGAATTTGACAAAAAAACTGTCACACTGAAACGTCAAAACGACAATAAATGTCACAGATAAAGCAAAACAAATAGTAATAGACAATTAGTATCAATAACCATAGACCACAAAAGGTGCGTTTCCCTATGCTTAGTAAAGGCAAAAAATAATAAATAAAATAAGAAATAATCACAACGTTACAATACCTCCCCTCCTAGGAAAAGGTTCGACCAAGGAGAACCGCTCGCTGCCCTCAGCGAACTAAATAAACGAAGTTAATGGGTAATTAATGATAAGTATTGGTCATAACAATGAGTAGTCCAACCAAACCAAAAAAAAAAACAAAACAGAACAAAACAAAACCCTGAGCTTGTTTGATCAAGGAAGAAACCATTTAAAAAAAACACTAAACCCAACACCAAGCTTCCTTCCTCGGCCCATATCCCTCGATCGCCTCTTACGATCTGCACGGAAAGAGATGCAGCTGACACATTCTAAGATTTTCTTTTGTCCCCAGGCCAGCATGGGGAAACAATTTCTCATTAGGGCAATAATCCCATGAGGAAAACTAAAAAAAAATATTTAGTACAAATTAAAAAAAAAATTCGGCAAAGCGAAACAAAAAAACGTCGCATATACTCTCTCGAATACGCGTGCATGTGTTTCGAGCAGCACGACCTCCACCTGGTTTCAAGGACAATCCGGAAATTCAAAATGTGGTAAGGGAAAAAAAAACGTTGACGGAACCAAAATTAAAAAAAATCGGACGCGTTCTTTCGATCCACTGATACAGTGATAACAACAATTCAGTAATACTGAAAATACAATATATCTTGATCCTACGTAAAACCCCAAATAAATAAAACAACCCGGATCCGGTAATAAAAAAACGTAGGAAACAAGACTGGTTCCTCAACAACCATACTCATGATATGTTAGACAGACAGCCATACGTTCCACGCGAATCCTCTCTTTTATTAACATTCATATATCCTTATATCCTTCGTCTTTATTAACACTAAGCGCTTAGTGAATTTACCTTTCATTCCTTCATTCTTCCTTCATCATTCATACAGAGTAATGAGTCGGAATAAAACCATTCAATACACCTACCAAAACGGCGTTTAAATGTCAACCATTTAAACCCCACAACGTATGCAGTCATCTCCGTGAACAACCGGCGGTACGTAAACCGTGGCGGCACGACGAGCTCGCGAGATAACGGCGGGTCGTGCGTCCACGGAATACAAACACACAGCTGTATCACTTCGACACTACAATGCGGCTGCTGTCAGATCATCAAAACGCTGAAAAAAAACTAGTGACTCTTCAAGTCTTTAATATGCCATGACCCAATGGGATGGCCATCTAATCTTTCCAATTCGTAAACTAAGGGCGACAAAACGGCCTTTACCCTGCACTTCTCGTACTTGGGTGCTAACTTAGCCATTTTAAACTTAGCTGCATCACTTTGCGTATAGCAGCGCTTCCAAACAATATCCCCTACTGAAAACTTAGCCGGTCTACGGCGTAAATTATAATATTTAGAATTAGCCTCATGTGCCCTTAACAAATGCAACCTAACCTGACCAAAAATGTCCTACAACTTATAATCGGATGATTATATCGTTCAGCGATAAATTCACACAGCAAAACTATGTGATTGCGGGTTTTGAAACAGCGGTTAGGATCACACCAAAATAGCGATGTGAAACGCGGATAGCGCGCGGTACGGGATGCGCACGCGCGGAGTTCCAATGGACACACTGAAATCTGATTCTTCTAGCATGATCAAGGCGCTGTTTTCGATCAGCGCCATCTCACGGGCAGCGGGTGCATGACTTGATGTAGGTTACGGGGACAAGGATTCAGCTAGGAGATATACAGCGCAACAGTTCCATTTATAAACGCCAATAGATGGCGTCAACATATAGTATAATGCACAAATCAAGCAGGGACCACAGTTATACCATAGTTTTCGGTAAACTGTCTACTTCAGCCAACCAAACCCATAGTCCATTTTTTTTTTATTTTACACATGAATAACAATAATACTCAACAATAATCCTACACTAACCAAGGGTTTCCTTGGATGTATTTGCGCACAGTGCTTACAGGAATAAAAACGTCGATTGGAGGCACCATTACATTTAAACTTCCAAAGGGGCCTTGGAGTAGGCAGTGATACAATCGTTGATGGTAAAGTGCACTAGTGCATTATGAACCTGCAGCCTAATCGGCGAACACATTTTTCTTAAATGATTGCGACTAGTTGGGATCGTTTGACATTATTTTAGTGTAAAAATTATCAACTGCGGTTTATATAATCCCAAGTAGTTGCAATAAAAATATTAAATCAAAATATTGACAAAAATGTGTTCGCCGATTAGGCTGCTGTTCAATCTAGCCTTGAAGACATTTAAATTGTAATTAGACGGGAAGATCTTTGCAGGTAAATTTAAGTTGAGTTTTATTTGTCGATTTTTTGTAAGTGTAATATTTGTAGAATACTTATATGGTACATGTCGTAATACTGTGTCATGAAATTAGAATGTATGTGTGTGTGTGCCAGTGTTTACATATTCGTAAATAAATAATGTTCTAATCTCACCTGTTTATTAGTCATCTCTTTGTGAAGTAATTAGAAAGAGGAAAAGACAATATGTTCATTTATAAAGATCATAAAATATTCCGTAATCATCCTTAAACGTGGATTTTCAAGACCGCATTGTTAGTAGAAATATTGTCCCAAAATAAAGTATCATTAACGCCGCTAATGAAAAATTTAATTGCGCTGAATAAAGTCCGTGAAAGATGTGGCCCATTTTCACAAATGGAGTTACGCAACTCATCAGCTTTCAACGTTGTATTAAAAGCTAAGGGCTAAAAGGCAGAAATTTTGTATTATGACTTTAATACGATTGTGAGAGAATTTTAAATGAATTCAAATATTCTGACGATTGTTAGACATCAACTGTCAAATATGGCGTCTACAGTATATGTCTAGACTTTTAGTGTCTATATGAGTTTCGAAATTTGAAATGAAACCCAAAAGTTACTGCTTTAAAACATAAAAATAAAATTAAAAAGAACGTCTTGCTGTTACCCGCGGTTTCGTCTACGATTTAGATCAATCGATCGATCGATTTCAACTTAGGTTGAAAAGAAGCATATGTACTTCTGCAGGAACCTCATAAATCTGTCCAGTCGTTTTACCATGAATGTGTAATAAGCAAACATATAAGAATATTTTTCTCTTTATCCTATTAGTTGATACTAGCTTTTTTCTAAGGTGTTTTTCGCGTGGAGTTTGACGTTTTTCTAATTATATCAACATTCGTTTTTTTTTTTTTTATTTATTTAGGAAACAAACAGTCTCCTACAAATCAATGATTACAATTCAATTAGATACATATGGACTTGGTTTTGCCCTTTAAGGAGTAAAATTATACCGAAAAGACAGAGTTCTTTCTCAGTTATACTGTTAGTTTAATAAGTTTTTAAATGCACATTAATTATGTAAATTGTGTTGATTTATTTAAACTATTTGCACAAAAAGGGACAAAGACGCTAATTCCTTAGTCTAAATGCAAATGTTTCCGTAATGTTTCGCAAAATAAAGTAGAAAAGATTATAAGAGACCCGACCCTTCACTCACTGATGACACTCTGAGTAAATGAAAAATAGATTTGGACGATTTCACCCAAAGAAAAAGTGACACCAATAAAAAACGCGTCATAAAATATCCGTCGAACCCTAAAAAATCCTTTTACCTACGTTTTACAATCTCCACAAAAAAGGTTGTTCGTATGTCTTTTCCCTCTTCTCTTTTCATAATATTCAGGCAAAAACTGACAGTATTAGGTTCCTTCTCACGTTTTACCGTTCTCGTGTGGACGGGGTTTAAATAACGCATTGATAGGTAGGTAGGTACCGAACAATTGTAACTGAGCTTTTCTCGCCGCGCAAATTCGTAAACCGTTTTTGTTCTGCCCGGAGCAGTGAGGATTTCGTATGATCATTTCGGTTGAAATTATCTCAGGATTCGGAAATGTGGGTTTTTAAAGTTACATAATACATACAAGTCACGTATTCATCCCTTGGGGCAAGCAGAAACTACAGAACGCCATCTACTAAGACATACATCTGTGTGCCTAGTGCGAGTTTTTTGAACTGAAAACCTTTTAGCATCATTGTGATTTCAAAGTTGATGAAACGCAAAAGCAACACTAAAAAGATACAGACACATAAATTAAGAAAACGGGAGAAAATGAGATAGAAATCATTACAAAACATTCTTTTTTGTATATGTGAAACCCGAAACACGTGTCCAGTATTTTTATGTCAAAAATATATGTACAAAATTTAAAAAAGCTTTCATGTGTAAGCACAAAGTTAGCTACGTTACGTGGTTGTCCTAACAAAAATATGGTCAACGCGCTGCTCGCCCGTTCGCACCTGCAGTTCCGCGGCGGCGCGGCGCGGCGGGGGCCCCAGAACACTATGAAACGCTATGAACTGTGTCGTGCGCTCGGTAACCACACTGCAATATTTTTTAAATAGATTTGGGAAAAAAATTAACATGGTTTAAAAATTATTGGAATCAATTCAGTTGCTTATTTTGAACAAATTCTATTCAGGTTTCGTTTAAAGAAAAAATAACTGAATGGTTGCTTATCCACTCACTGGTTATTTTGAAGTGAAGTTGAAGATGCTAAAATCTCATTAAATTTGAAAGTCGATGAAACGAAAATGCGACAGTAACTAAGAGACCGACACATAAATTCATAACATTTAATGTGAAGAAAGAAAGAAAAATGCGTTTATTGACATTGCAGCAAAATATAAATACGTGAGAGAAAATGAGGTAGTAATAAATACATTTTACATTCATCTCATCTTAAAACCAAAATATGTCACTTCTATCACGTTTGAATTGCATAAATGCCTCTTTTCGTTAACGCGATCGACACTTTTATGAGGTTCGGCGATGTAATTAAATACGCTGCTTGGAGCGGCCTAATTACAGCGTCGAACGTTAAAAAAGCGTCGATCTCGTTAACGTCAAACATACTTGCGCTAGACCTTCAGATTGCAGTACGTCATAAACGCGTCGATCGTCTTAACGTAAAACAAACTCGGAGTAGGCACTCTGGATCATATATGCTCGTCGGTCACAAGCACAACGTACCAAACTTTTTTGAAGAACATCACCAATAAGGTCACGAATAGAATGCTATTTTGGAAATCTACCATCGAGAGTAACGGGCAATGTAGCGCAGCATAATTGGTGTTAAACGTATAGATCGTGTTAGAAATACCACACTGCGCTCCATAACTCAAGTAGTGGATTTTGAAGAAAAAAACAGCTAGGCTGATGTAGGAATGGGTTGGACAATTCTCGCGAATGCACCCTGAGAGATAAGCAAAAATCGTTACTCACTGGACGCCTGAGGGTAGTCTTTGCCGTAGCAGAAGACCACGGTGAAGGTGGTGTGACTATCTGGTACCGTTCACGAGGCCACCACAATACAGGGAGACCTTTGCCCAGCAGCAGGACACCAAGTAGGCTATAAAAAAACATCTAGAGACGAACCGATAATACAACTGAAGCAATCAAAAGCATCAATTAGGGACATCAAACGTATAATGTCAACAAAAACAAATTGAGAATTTTAGTAATACAAACGTTACTTTTTCTGAAACAGATAGCAGGCCTTTGTTACCTAAGGCGTAACTCGCAGACTCAGGACAAAAGTAATTACAAATGTTAGTTCGTAGCTGCCGTTCATTAATATGCTAATACCGTAGCGAGAGTACCATCGAACTCCGAATTGGCGCAAAAGAACTCTGCAAAGCAAAAAATGGGAGTTGAATTTTAAAAAGGGGGAGCCCACTGTAGCTTATTTTGATGCTGAAACTGAGTAGGGTTAATTAATTTGCGCTTTTATTTGCCTACGTTGATTGTATTCCTGTTTTGCCTACTAAGACACTTTTTTGGCAGGTTGCGGCTCCAGTTATGAGATTGCATTTTATTTTTTGTACGGAATATCGCCGGCGTACACAAACAGATAAAAAATACCAGCTTATACCAGCAGAGGGAGATCAATGGATGATCAAAATAAAAAAGCAGGAAGTGAAAACTGAAAGAGAACAAAAATTTTATAGGGGTGAAGCAATCTATTGATAGACTATTATACCATTGTATACACTATACACACATGTACATATATCTCGCTGTAGCGATGATGATATCGGGTCGGTCACGCTCACGGATTTTTTTTATGACTTTTTTTTTAATAATTATAAACTAGTGCTTGACTGCAATCCCAACGTCATTAAAGAAGAATTGAATAAAAAAACAGTGATATGACTGAAGCATAAGCATGGACGGGCGGTGAGCAGTGGGCAGCTCGTTCCCAGGTAAGGAACAGGCCCGAGTCGACGCGTTGTATTTCACACGTGCCTCAAAGAGATGTCAGCATATCGTGACGGGGTCCACAAAAACCGATGCCTCCTGAGTGAGTGTTTCAGGTTGTTTAAAAAAGAAACCGTGGCCCTAGTGCACAGGCAAGTGAAGAAACACAGGTGGGTTTTACTCAGTAAAAGTCTGACACGCCCTTCCGCTCCGCTCAGAGCGGGAGAGGTCATTTTATAAGTTCCCATCCAGAAAAAAAAGGGATACGCATGGAAAAAACACTGGTCAGAGTTTGTTTTTAAAACCTATAAAAAAGAAACCGTGGCCCTGGCGCACAGGCAAGTGAAGAAACACGGGTGGGTTTTACTCAGTAAAAGTCTGACACGCCCTTCCGCTCCGCTCAGAGCGGGAGAGGTCATTTGATAAGTTCCCATCCAGAAAAAAAAGGGATACGCATGGAAAAAACACTGGTCAGAGTTTGTTTTTAAAACCTATAAAAAAGAAACCGTGGCCCTGGCGCACAGGCAAGTGAAGAAACACGGGTGGGTTTTACTCAGTAAAAGTCTGACACGCCCTTCCGCTCCGCTCAGAGCGGCAGAGGTCATTTGATAAGTTCCCATCCAGAAAAAAAAGGGATACGCATGGAAAAAACACTGGTCAGAGTTTGCTTTTAAAACCTATAAAAAAGAAACCGTGGCCCTGGCGCACAGGCAAGTAAAGAAACACGGGTGGGTTTTACTCAGTAAAAGTCTGACACGCCCTTCCGCTCCGCTGAGAGCGGGAGAGGTCATTTGATGAGTTCCCATCCAGAAAAAAAGGGATACGCATGGAAAAAACACTAGTCAGAGTTTGCTTTTAAAACCTAACATACCCTATACCTACACCAGTACTAGTTTAGTAGTCTAGTCTATGTACGATGCTAGTCACACTAGACTGTAAAGACATAACCACAGTATAAACCTTTTGTATACTAATGGAGCGGACGTTAAAATGTAGCCAACGTGAGCTTATGTGCACAGAATTCATAATGAAACCACATTTTTCTTGCAACGTATAGCAACTAAGTGTACGAATAAGGATGGAACCACGTTCCCAATTATCGATAAGCGCCCGTAATAACTTCTATCGACACTAAAACACCGCTTTTTATTAAAATGCATAAAAATCCGTTATCATAAATTGTAATCTTGCATGCTTTGGGGGAAAAATGAGGTATAATATTATACTTACATGATCGTAATCTATTTTATACGCTTTCTTGCAGATTTAAGAGGAACGAAAAAATCTCGTTTTATTAAATTAGTATGGTATAAAGACGTAGTAGATAGGTATGCGAGTAAGAGGTAGAAATTTCCAGGTACTGTCACTCGCAGGCAAATTACTTCTTTTCAGAAAAAAAAATATACCTTGTCATATGTTACCTACTAACTTTATGAGGTTTTTATGTATTACTAACAGTATATAGACTACGTCTGTAATAAATTTATAAAATTTTATTTCAGTAAAAAATTCCATAACAAAAAAAAAGTTGTGAATGAAAATTAATTAATCACTGCGTCACTGATCCCACCTGATGGTACAGGTGGGATTGCGGGCAAGAACAAGTTGTATAACATTAAAAAAGTAGATTCTTTTAAAACGTTTGCCTTAATGAAAACTTTTTCTACGACCTAGACAATTTTATTTATAAATGCAGATAAAAGTTAACAATAGCGCGAAAATAGCGCGGCACCCGCAATGATGTTATGAAATGAAAGGTAAAGGCAATTCATCAATACAGCCTAATAACATGCGATGTTTAGTCGTGACGCAAATACGCGCGCTTTTTGGCATAATCATATGTTGATTTTTTGATGTCATAGCCATAAAATAAATTAAAAAGTTTCATTGTAGTACGGTTTACCCGTGTGGAAATGGTCATTGTACCACGACTTGGCAGGAATGAGTACTATTGAGATATGACTTATGGTTATGTATTAAGCAAATTACGAAATGGTCGTAGAAAAACAGATACCCAATAACTGGCTTGTAGAAGTATCATGGGTAGTCGCTCCATATAAAATACTGGTATTTAGTTAGATCCGGTTAAACTGGAAACCGTCCTTAACATAGTTGGGAAAGGGTAGATAAATGATGATAAATATTATAACTCGAAAACTGTCAAGAATCGCGGAATGAACATATTTTTAGGATAACCTTAGGAATTATAAATATTTATATGACTATTAACATTCATCATCGTCATCATTTTAGCCGAAAGACGTCTTCTACTGGACATAGGCCTCGCCCATGGATCTTCACGACGACCGGTCCTATGCCTCACGCATTCAGCGGTAGACCTTCACCAGGTCGGTCCACCTTGTCGGGGAACTACCCACGCTACGTCTTCTTTTTTATATATATTTTAACATTGCCCCATTAGGAATTTCTCCTGAATTCTTCGGGCTATGTCGGTTACTCTCGTTCTTCTGTGGATCCTCTCATTCCTGACTTGATCACGCAGTGAATCCCCAAGCATAGCCCTATCTATTGCCCTTTGAGAGACCTTGAGCTTTCTTATAAGGCCCATTGTTAGCGACCACGTGACTAACAATAGGCATGACTCTCATAGACATCTATTTAGACCACTCTGTGTGTTAGAAAAGAAAATTAGGTACATTTTACTAATAATAATCTCGGGAGATTGAGAAAAGCGGCTATCGAGCGTAAAGTTATTTTTACAATAACTCAAACAATACAAAAGATAAAAACATAAACAAAATCGGGCATCCTCAACAAAACACGGGAGATGAAGTCAGTGTGGGAAGTAGCCACAGCTGTTATAACTTAACCAAGTTCAATAAATATATTGTTTTGTATAACCAAAAACAACAACAAGAAATTATTTTTCCAAGTCAATATTAGTTTAACCTCGCACAGCCTAGAACAACTTTAAGGAACTTTTCATTTTGCCTTTTCAGGCAAGTTGTTGGTACAGCTTCATTTTCTGCTAAATTTATACTGGTGCAGTAAAAACCCAGGTGGATGAACAATTTCATATTAATGAAAATGTTATAGACAAAGTTTATGTAGAGATCGATACGGCAAATTACTTTTATACAAGTAGGCTTGATGATAATGAGCCATTATGAATCTGTGACTGAAATTGTAACTCTTGAAGACACGAAATAAATTTATTGGCGGGTGGAGCGGGCGTATCAGACTTTTGCTGTCTAAACCCCACCCGTGTTCCTTCACTTGCCTGTGCACTAAGGGCCACGGTATCTCTCTCGAATAACCCACGGCATCATAAAGACCATCAGATTGAACAGTTCTCTGCTACGCGACCTTAAGGTATAGTGGTGAAATTTGGCATACCGCTTTAGTCATCATCGTCATTTCAGCCAAAAGACGTCCACTGGTGGACATAGGCCTCCCCCAAGGATCTCCACGATGCTCAGTCTAGCGCCTCTCGCATCCAAAGGTTTCCCACGACCTTCAAAAGGTCGTCGGTCCACCTTATCGGGGCCCTACCCACGCTGCGGCTTCCGGTGCGTGGTCACCACTCGAGAACCCGTCGGCCCCATCGAGCATCGGCCCTACGGGCAATGTGCCCAGCCCACTGCCACTTAAGTGTTGCAATTCTTCGGGCTATGTCGATTACTTTCGTTCTTCTGCGGATCTCCTCATTTCTGATTTGATCACACAGTGAAACCCCAAGCATAGCCCTCTCCATTGCCCTTTGAGTGACCTTGAGCTTTCTTATAAGGCCCATTGTTAGCAACCATGTCCTACCGCTACCGCTTTAGTACTTTTATATAATTACGTAGCTACAATTATCTTTCTAATCGCAATAGCCACTAAGCTACAGGATGGTCCAAAGTGGTTGAAACGGTTCATGTAAACAGTGCACGGCATGCGTGCGGCCCCTCGTTGGAACTTGGCCTGCGCACTACCGTGCACTTAATTCAAAACAACTGGGTTCGGGTTGAAGAAAAAGTTTCATAAATTGTATAACAAAGTAACCCTTTTTGGGCTCACAGCTCGCTTGACTGACGTCACAGGCGTCAAAAAGTAAGATGTGAGTCGTCTATTTCTCACACGACTTCATAAATCCGTCCTTGCTGGACGACCGAATCGACCCGCTGACCAGTCCAGGAAAGTAAAAATATATTGTTCACAAAGCAAATTTTAAAGCACTTTCACAAGGACGATTTTTTTAAATATGTAAATTAGTGCTTGATCGCCATCCGGCGTGATGGTAAGCAATAATGCAATCGTTGATGGTAAAGCCAATAATCTATTTAGAGCCTATTTAAATTGTAGTCAGATGGAATGACCGCCGCTGGCAAATTGTTCTCGTCCCCCGATGTACGCGGTACAAAAGATGAAGCAAAACGCTTCGTCCGGATCATAGCGGTGTCAAAAACGTAAGGGTGGATAGTCGCCGTACGACGACGGGTCGTCCGATGATGGACCGGAGATGAAGGAATAAAATCATGCAACTCCCGCGCACACTCTCCAAAATGAATCCTGTAGAACACCGACAGGCTGGTTATTAAGGAATGACTGAGTGTCACACTATCCAGGAGCAAATTAACTGTTTCATATAAAGCTAACTATATTAAAAAATCACCGTGCTCCATGCATTGCGAAGCCAATATGCAAGTAGATTGAATGATAACACTTTCGAACATCACAAAGGCGAGCCTTTTTACGTCCAATTTATTCTTCATTACAGTAATTTTAACTTAAGTGAAGGTGAAAGGGGAGGATAATGAAGTGAATTCATAAATAGCAATGCAATTGAACATATTCACGCAGGATGAGATCATTGAGTCACACAAAGAGCGATGAAAAGAGCTATGCTCGGAGTTTCTCTGCGCGATCGAATCAGAAATGAGGAGCTCCGCAGAAGAAACAAAGTCACCGACATAGCTCTTTAAGTCACTAAAATTACGTGGCAGTGGCGGGAGGCAGATTGCTCGTAGAACTGTAGAACGATGGGGCAGTAAGGTTCTGGAGTGGCGGCCGCGTATCGGAAGATGCAGCGTAGGGAGGCCCCCGTCAAGGTTGACCGATGACCTGCTGAAGGTCGCGGGAAGCCGATGGGTGCGGGCAGCACAAGACCGGTCATCGTGGAAAGCCTTAGGAGAGGTCTTTGTCCAGCAGTGAACCTCTATAGGCTGAGGAAGAAGTAGAGATCATTAAACTGCGAATTACTTATGGTTTGTTGTACTAAGTAGCCTTAGATAAAAGAGTTCTACCAGGGTTGATACTGCTTTAGAAATGATTATAGCAATAAATTATAACAATAATATCAGTTACCTTATTGAGCAAAATAGAGAGAGAGAGAGCAGTGGTAGCGACTTAAAAGTTGTTCGTTATGCTCATCGTGAGCAAACCGGCATGTCCTAGAGGCACAACTTTGAACATACATATGTGTCAGCTACTAACCCGAACTGGGTCCGCATGGTAGATTACGGCCTGTCTGGAATCTGCAACCCGCATTGAGCAAGCGTGGTGATTACGCTCAATCCTTCTCTGTATGAGAGGAGACCTGTGCCCAGCAGTGGGACGATAAAAAGATTGATGATGATGATGACAAGTAGATGGTTACTGATAGTGTTATACGATTTTTATTACCCTGTCAAAATGTAACCTATTGTTACGGGCTAGGGGTACTTAAACGCCGGTTAAGGGTTACGAAGTTTATTAGCAACGAAGGTACAGTCGATTGGAGGCAATGACAAGTAGAATGTCGCTGACGTTGCACCGAAGTCTTCCCTTATGTCCACGAAGTCCGTGTTGTAAACACACAATAACGCTACAGATGTTACTTCACGCAGTACTCGAAGTTCTCGTTATAATTGTCGCAGTAGGTCTTCTTTAAGATCGCTTCTTAACTGTCGCTGTTTTCGTATCGCTAGTCGAGTGTAGACTGACTCTGCGTCGGCGTCGCGGCGCTTATATATAGCCCAGCTGATCGAACATTCCAGATTCCTCTAGACGTAATAATAATAGCACATAACTTCGAGGTCACTCGGAAGTACCTACGGTAATTCCCGGAAACGGGTTTCTAGAAATTTCGATGTCGACACTTTGTTGACAAAACTGTTGAGACCTGTACCATTCGATAGGCCGTCCTAAGTCTAGCAATGCGTTTTATTATTGTACCTAGGAAATGTCTAGATCTAGCGAAAAATAGGGCTTAAAAGTGACACACTGCATGTCACGCGATATTGAACCTTATGCCATCGACATAAGGTCCATTTGTAACACTATTGAGGTTGCATTAGACATTTCAACAATATTCATAGCGCAATTCACGATGTTGACGAGACACATTTTTTGAACAAAGTAAACAAGTATGAGAGGGGGGGGGAGAGAGGGAGGCCTGTGTCCCGACAGTGGGAACAATATAAGCTGATTAGAAAGATCAAAGAATCAGAAGAAGATGAGAAGATTACTAAACATTCGTTACATTTAGTGGTGCCCTAGTGGTTAAAACACCAGCCTCTCAAGTATGAGTGTGCCTGTTCGATTCCAGGTCAGGCAAGTACCAATGTAACTTTTGTTATATGTATTTTCTTATGTTAAATATATCTTGGACACCAACTGGACTGATTATAATAGGAAGGAAAACATATTGAGGAAACCTGGACTTTAAGTCTGAAATCGCAACCCGCATTGAGCAAGTGTGGTGACTCCGCACAATCCTTCTCTATATGAGAGGAGACCTGTGCCCAGCAGTGGGACGACAAAAGGATGATGATGGTCGTTACATTACAGTCCCAACTTTAACAGGACGCGTTCTTTTTTATTTTAATCCATACAGTTCCAAATCTCTACAAAGTGTCTCTTATCTTTTCCCCTCAAAGTTTCTTCATTAGGAAAATACTAAAGGTCTGCTCAATACAAACTTTTGATCCGGGATAATTGCTACCTTTTACACACTGTTTTAGAATGAGGGGGCAAAGGCTCATTTGCATGAGAGATTGAGGTCCTGAATTGATGATAATTGAATGGTCGAGCATGATGGGAAAAATCTAATTTGTATAAGTAAACAGTCCAGCATTCGTCATCAGACACATCAGCCTAGAATTTTCCCAAATATGATGGTATATATAGTGTCTTAGTGTGTGACCCGATTAGGACGCTGGTCTATCACCCTGAGCAGTTGTTATTATTTAGCCACGTGCATGAAAACTATCTTCTTTTTCAGCCTACAGAAGTCCACTGCTGGACAAATGCCTCTCTCAAGGCTTCCCACTTTTTGGGGGGCTTGCCATAATAACCAAACACGCCTGCTAACGGGCAGGCGTGTTTGGGATCGCAGTAATTTGATGTTCCATAAGAGATGCGCTGCTGCCCGCTTCCCTGGTGGGAGTTCCCTTAGTCACCTCTTACGAGACCCACTGGAGGATATGGGATGGTACTATTCAAAGCCCGGTACCACACGCGTAGAAAACTATATTTGTGTGTATTTGTGTTTTGTGTGTAATTTTGTATTTTTGTAATTCCATTGTCTAATATAATTTAGTTGTTGTCATTGTCTTAAAATTTAGTTTAATGTGACATTATTTTTGATACAAGGTTAACAATTTGTATTCTTACTGTTATATTATTATTTGCATGCTGTGACTTCTTATAAGTGGAGAAGCACAAGGTCATATCCTGTTACTTATATTTTCTAGCATTTAAGGTGTTTTCTCTGTTGGAAGTCCAAATAAATAAATAAACCTTAAAGTTATCACAAACTATATTTCAGTTTAAAGTGAATTTCTAGCAGAGTATTTAATAATCATGATTAATTATTATAAGACCCTTCGCCTCATTTAGTTTGGAAAGTTCAAAACATTTGTTATATCAGGAAGCGTTATTAATGATGTCTCTATTGATAATGCAAATATAAAGTTTGGAGATGTTGTTAGAGGCGTAGAAGGATAATATACATTTTGATATCCTGAAGTTTTGTTTGTATAATAAATTATGATATTTTACACTTTAGAGTTGTATTAATAGGTCTGTAAAAATACACCGACACGTACCTCAAAGACAAGTAGTGTTCCATCACCGATCTTTTGAGCAACTGTAACGACTGTGCGTGGTTTACAAAAGAAAACCAGTAGTACAACTCCTCATCATAATCATCATTTCAGCTGAAACACGTCCATTGCTGGACATAAGCTCCAGGGAGCCCATAGGACCAGTCCTGCGCCTCCCACATCCAGCGGTTTCCCGCGACCTTCACCAGGTCGTCGATCCACCTTGTCGGGGGCCTACCCACGCTGCGTCTTCCGGTGCGTGGTCTCCACTTGAGAACCCGTCGGCCTCATCGGGCATCGGTCCTACGAGCAATGTGCCCGGCCCACTGCCACTTAAGTGTTGCTATTCTTCGGGCTGTGTCGGTTACACTCGTTCTTCTGCGGATCTCCTCATTCCTGATTTTATTCTCTCCATTGCTCTTTGAGTTACCTTGAGCTTTCCTATAACTACTACTTACAACTTCTAATACGGCTTCTATGCAGTCATAATATATGGAAAAGCATTAAGTGTGTTGTCTTACCAACTTGCGAACGATCGAAAGAAAGGCTGAAGCTGTGGTGAGACAGTGCTACATTACCAGAACAGCCACCAACAAAAGTACTCCCACCTGGACGTAAGGTAAGCTGGGATTCTTTGACCCAAATTCGCCGAAGTAAAGAAAACCTGTTCAGGTGGGGATACATGGACGACTCCACCTTGGAGTGTTAATTTGATGCGGTTTCTCGAACGATGGCACACTTACTAACGTGTCCTGCGTCTCCTGTCAGGTACATGTTACAGGAACTGATGAACGCTGGTGATGGCGCCAAACAAGTGATTGAGTTCTGGGCTGAGTCCATTTAAACTGTTAACCAAAGGCAAAGAAGACGAAACATTTTATTCTTCTTCTTCTTCTTCAGCCTATAGATGTCCACTGCTGGACAAAGGCCTCCCCCAAGGCTTTCCATGCTGACCGGTCTTGTGCATGGTCATCCGTCCACCTTGTTGGGGGCCTCCCTACGCTGCGTCTTCCGGTACGTGGCCGCCACTCCAGAACCTTACTGCCTCATCGGCCATCGGTTTTACGAGCAATGTGCCCTGCCCACTGCCACTTAAGTTTAGAGACTCGCAGAGCTATGTCGGTGACTTTGGTTCTTCTGCATTTTATTATAATAACCTAAACAAAAGCATGTTGTTCAGAATAACGTAATTACTGAATACACTGTGACAGGTTGCACGCCAATCTCCCTGCTATCCTGATTTAATAATAATTCAATAAAATAAAAATAATAAATCGTTAATATCGAGTTACAATGGCTCATAGACTATAGCTATAGACCTGAAAACTAACATTATATTATGTAAACTAAAAAAAATACTATCGATTTTACTAGGTATATAATTTAAACAACAGTTTGTATTTAAATCAAAATTTTATTCCATATCGAACTAGGTATACAAGGGTCATTCTCAAATTGTTTTTAATAAAATGATTTTAAAAGTAAATCTTTCTCTTTTGCAATTTATTTAATGTTTCAAGAGTAAAGTAGATTCTCCAGCAATTAAAATATTGATGGATAAAATTATGTTTCACGTTAAAATTCATGAAAATTTCAGTTCAAGTCACTAGCCTATATAATTTCCATTTCCATATTTTTACATTGTTTTAATTTTTGCACAAAAAGGTGAGCCGTGTATCTGGAATGGGCATAATTTATGTTACCTATACTGTATTGGATTTATTAAACCTAACTTCGCGTAATAATGAAACCTAGCAAAGCTCTTTGTAGTTTATTATTAGTTTTTTTTTTTGTTTTTTGTAATCTAGGCTGGGGTTTTCTGAACTAAATAAAGCTTTATATATATTTTATTAATTTTATTTCATTATTTTTAATACAGAAAAGTTCATTCTTTTTTCAAAATAAACATATGTTCATTCTTCTCAAGAACCACAAAAAGATGTAATAGACTTTTTTTTTTAATCATTATAAACTAGCGCTTGACCGCAATCCTGCCTGATGGTAAGCAGTGACGCAATCGTTGATGGTAAAGCGCACTAGTTTATTAAGAGCCTATTCACTCTAGCCTTGAAGACACTCAAATTGTAGTCCGACGGAAACACCGCCGCTGGCAAATTGTTCCAGTCCCTCGATGTACGCGGTATAAAGGAGGAGGCGAAACGCTTCGTCCGGATCATGGTGGTGTGAACAACGTAAGGGTGGAAACCAGCCGTACAATACTAAACGATGATGATTTTTTACAAAATCCGCCATGTCTAAGGACTGAAGAAACACATACTTAGACTGCCACGAAAAGCAGAATTTATTTAATACTTTACATTAAATATTTCGAGTCCACAAATATAGACAGCCTGAAACCTTACAATTTATAATCCTGTTTTTCTTTCCTTATATTCCTGTTTGTGTTTTGTAAAATATTCTCATACCATGTATATTGCCTTTTTTGTACCTGTTTGTTGTTACTAGTAATATTGTTTGCTGCACAGACTGACGTCATTACGTCCGCATCGGCTGTCTGGGGCTCTGTTTTGCACAGAAACGCAGCATAATGCTAAGCGACAGCCGTTTCGCGTGGATGTGACGCATGTTTTCCACAAACATTTCTTACTTTTTGTTTTTTTTTTTAATTTTTTTGCGTCGTGTTTACCGCAAATAAACTTCTTATCCTTCTTTCTTTCCTTTACAGTTCCACGATATTACACACTAAGTTAGAAAACTCGTAAATCGAAGCCCATATCGTCAAAAATATATCTCATATTCCATAGTACAAAGTACTTATAACTAATACTAAGGATTTCAGATTTGCAGAGAGAGCGAACATGATATCAGATACGTGATCCTAATATTTATCTAAGCATTAGAAGCTCTGCTCTAATGCTTTCACAGATTTATCAGTATGTTGACGAATACCAATGGTAGAACTGCTAGTATAAGTTTTAGTAATGTCGGATATTATAGGGTATTTTGCTTGCAAAATGGGGCTAAGTAATAACTAGTGGATCAGGTTAAACTACGCTTGCTACGGTTATCTGTGGATGGGTGATCATATTTAAATACACCTCTTTACTTCGGAAAGCACATTAAGCCGTTGGTCCCGGTTGTTATTCGTAGATTTTTTATAAGCCGGGTCGTCAGAAGTCCGAAAGACAACTTCAACTTCAACTCTTGATCAATGGCCCCTGTGGATTTTATTTCACAATAATGACGGATATCGGCAATGACAGTCAAAAAAGACTGCCGCGTGCATCGTCTACGAGGGAGGTTTGTGGCAAAGTCATGTTGTGGCCACTATGCTGCGATATTTCAATCATCATCATCATCAACCTTTTTATCGTCTTACTGCTGGGCACAGGTCTCCTCTCATACAGAGAAGGTAATTTCAATTTCAATGTTCTTTATGAATTATTTACCGAATGCACTGTATACTACATAAATCACGCGCTTTTATTCAATAAACGATACTATGAATAATTTAAAAGTCCAATTAAAAATGAGCGTGACGCTCATCTTAGCTTTCCCGTCAAAACTCGTGACTGAAAGTCTGTCCAAGCAATGAATGTTGATAAACTGTCAAAATGAAAGCCTTACGTACTTTTAAAGCGTGACGCGATCACCTCGTAGCTGTATTTTTTTTTAAATGTATTAATATTGGGTATTTAAAATACATGTTCCATTGTTAAGGTTCATCGGTCATCGGCTGCTGGCAGAAGTTACCACTCACCAGACAAAGTCTTGCCGCCAAGCGATACGTTGTGTTCCGGCATGATGTCTGGTGAAGTCGTGTGGAGTCGGAGCCATGCGGGTCTGAGCAGTTGTGTTGCGATGTGTGCCGGGTACGATGCGTGAAATGTTGTTTTGTCGGGAGTTTTGTCGTAGAGGGTTTTTTTTATAATAAGAGGAAGTCTGAAAGTGACACCGGTGGCTGAGAGGTTGTGTGGAAATCGGTTGTCATGGTACGGGCATGTGTTACGGAGAAATGAGGAGAATGTCGTGAGGAGAGTTTTAATTATGAATGTTGATGCCTATAAGAATAGGGGAAAACCAAAGAAACGATGGATGGAATGTGTGAAGGATGATATGGCTAAGAAGGGGGTGACTGCCGAGATGGCTTCTGATAGGGATGTATGGAAGCAAAAGACATGTTGCGCCGACCCCAAATAAATTGGGATAAGGGCAGGAGAATGATGATAAACTAGTGCTTGACTGCAATCTCGCCAGAAGGTAAACAGTGATGCAATTGTCGATGGTAAAGCGCGCTAGTTTATCAATCCTATTCACGTAAAAAACTAAGTAAATAGGAAGGAAGACGGCAGTTGGGCGAGGTGACGCAATAATAGACCCAAGAACACGACCAACAATGCTGGGCTATAGAGAGATTGATCTAGAGGAGCCTCCACGACCACACTCCCGACACAACAACATTTAGCGCATTGCACCCGGCACCGCAACACAACTGCTCAGACCCGTCCTCTGTATGGCTTCACTAGACATCATGCCGGAACACGATGAATCGCTTGGCGGCAAGAACTCTGTCTGGTGGGTGGTAACTTCTGCCGGCAGCCGATATTATGGTCAGATCAATCTCCCTCTGGTGCAGCATCGTTGGTCGTGTTGTTAACATTGCTTCACTAATGCGCTTTGCCATTAAAGATTGCATCACTGCTTACCAACAGGTGGGATTGCGGTCTAGCACTAGTTTATAATTATATAAAAAAAAGTTTTTTTTGAGATTGGCAGATAAGAATCTCAAAACAAAACTCAAAATTTATCTGTACTTACCTACTTCTAACCGATAATAAATAGTATATGTACAGTACACTTAAGATCAACCACCGGTGTGCGACTGCACCTTGTTTTAACCGGCTAAAACTAGATGTAGCTTCACTTCGGCTATAAGTCATAACATATATACCTACTCTGAAATCATACTGACAGTTGAACACAACATATTGGAAGACGTGACACATTCATTGAAGCAAAAAACCATACAAAAAGATTCGCGGTTCGTTACTTACATGTACAGACAAAAAATATTTCGTCAAACTCCGTGATTCAGGCCTCGATCAAGACCCAGAGCGATGCGAATTGCGTCACTTACTCCCCTCCTCTGTCGTGTCGTTGGCACAAGTGTATTAAATGTGGGCCTAAACTTCAGGACTTCCACGGCATGATATATTCGATCAATCAAGTCGGTTATATGTATCATTATCGTCGTCAGGTTAACGATCGCGTCAACGAGTTTTCTTCCAGCATTTGCTTTTCGTCAGGACACAAGGACACGCGAGTGTTAATCTTAGGAGAGTCATAATTTTAAGAAAAGTATTCTAATGTGGATTGTTTAAGTTTGGTTGGTTCCGAGGGTAGATTCGATTGTATAGACGATGTGATTACAGTACCCTAATATTGCTATAAATACTGAATCCCGACCTTGGTGGGGATTCTTCATCGAGCCATCAGACCGAGCACATTATTAGTTAATTATCCTTAATATTTCATATACATAAGTCTAATGTGGCTTATGTGTAATGTACTTTATATTACTGTTGACTCTAAATATGTCCAGTATGTAATGTTATAAGTAAATCCATACTAATATTATAAATGCAAAAGTAACTCTAGTCTGTCTGTCTGTCTGTTACGCTTTCCCGCTTAAACCTCTCAACCGATTTTGATAAAATTTGGCACAGACAATCTTTAGACCCTGAGTAAGAACATAGGCTACCTTTTATCTCGGAAAAATTTGATGTTCCCGAGGGAAATCTAAAAAGCGCGATATAACCGAATTCCACGCGGACGAAGCCGCGGGCGGAAAGCTAGTCCATACTAATATTATAAATGTGAAAGTAACTCTGTCTGTCTGTCTATCTGTCTGTCTGTCTGTCTGTTACGCTTTCCCGCTTAAACCTCTCAACCGATTTTGATGAAATTTGGCACAGACAATCTTTAGACCCTGAGAAAGAACATAGGCTACCTTTTATCCCGGAAAAATTTGATATTCCCTAGGGAAATCTAAAAAGCGCGATATAACCAAACTCCACGCGGGCGAAGCCGCGCGCGGAAAGCTAGTATATACATAATTTTTCTCCTATAGTGTTTTGCTTGAATCTTACTTGAGTACTCACTCTTTGCTATCCTTTTTTTTTCCGGGGTGGAAATCCTCAATGGATGTCCGCCGCCCTGGGGTGGGCGACGGGGTCTGTCAGACTCTTACTGACTCACCACCCCGGTGTCTCTTCGTTCATGAGCGCGCATGGGGCCGCGGGAGTCTAAATTCTTCCACACACTCGTGCTTGCGTAGTGGGGTGTCAAACTACCCCGTGCATCGCCCCAGAGGCGCGCGCCGACATTCGCGCGCGCCTACTCTTTGCTATCCTAACACGAGAATTACTTATGACTTTTGCCATATTGTGACTTGACGTGCAATAACCGGTCAATCAATTTAATAATCACATAGTCTACGGCTACACATAGGCCTTGGCACGTTCGTAGATTTAGCTTAAGCGCGACTCACATTACACTTGTCAATACGCCGTAATTTATGGCTTAGTCTAAACGATGTCTTTCATTTGTTTTCCTCGCAATCGCAAGACGGGTGTCGCATCTTATAACTCGTAACCAGAGGATTGGGCGTGTTCTATACGGGATTTCATAGGAATGAAATATCGTTGGCATTTACTTTTGCTTTACGGTTTACCAAATACAGAAGGCTGTAATAAGAATATTTATTTGACTCTCAACCATGGACACTAACTTTGTTACACAACGCGACCTCAATAGAATTTCTAGATTATTTAAACCTCAGACTGACGTCTGGGAGGACCTCTTATCCGAATGGCAAAGTAGGTGGGATAATTCCATCAAGGGCGCCGCACCTCCATCTGTTCTTTCCATCCGTTGGCGATCGGCTGGCTAAGACATGGCTGGAGGTTGACCACTGCGTTGCCCAATTTCTCACAGATCATGGCAACTTTAAAAGTAAACTGTATTCTTTTAAACTTGTTCCTTCGCCTTTGTGTCAGTGTTCTACATCAAACTGTGAATTTGAACAGTCCGCACATCACATCTTGTGGGAGTGTATTCTTTGGCAGAATGAACGCAATATTATGTTGGATAGTGTACAAGTTACATCCGGAGTTGTTTATTATACGGACCTTGTAGAAACTGGAACTAATTTCCGTGCGTTCAGGCGCTTTTGCCATACCTATTATTGGAATCAATTGTAACAGCACATACCTACTTAGGACCCATTAACTTAATCAAATGTTATTCCGTGGTGCTTGGCAATCTGGGCTTCTCACAGTTGCAATAATGTCCCTTTGTGCCGATTGGCCTAGTTCCGTTCTGTCTCCTGCTTATTATGACTCTCGACCAGTATTTTCTTCGTACCGAAGGTTAGTTTTATGTAAAACTATTGCTGTGACCGACAAAAGGTGGACCATACGAACTACAGTATGGCGAGGCCCAGCCGGCTACAGAAAAAGAGGCAGACCACTACCAAGATGGGTAGATGACATAACACTCATAGCAGGTAGAAACTGGGCAACTGTCGCGAAAGACAGAAAAGTATGACAATCTCTGGAGGAGGCCTTCACCTCAGAAAGGGTTACTCACTAACCTAGCAATTAGCATAGCAAATTTAATTTCGTTATTTAATTATATAATAGAAATTATCTTAAACAAATTACTTACTAAAATGTTTTGAAAAAAAAATGGAACAGATTTAAGATGTAGAAACTCCCGTTTGTTTAATTTAGTACCTGGTTTAACCTAACCTACCTAATGTAAATATTTCAGGAAATAAAAGACTTTTGGGTCATTCCATGTAACGGGTGTTACAGGTCGTACACTTTTACTTGACAATTAATTCATGATGCAATAAGAAAACAATTAAGTTTTATGAGCTTAACACCTTCCATCTAGGACTATTTACTGGTATCTGTAATAAATTGGACAGTTACAAACAGCAGTAAAGAAATTAAAGGCAAGATATGTGTGTAACGGGCGTTACACGATTTTGTCTAAGCTTTCGGGCTTAACCGACATGAAAGCAAAACTCTGCGAATTTCTTTACATTACTTTAGTGAAAAAATTGGAACTACGTAGCTAAATAAATTCTTAACTTCGTAGTCCACTTGTTTTAAAACAAAAATACAAACATAATTTTTTATCGAAGTTTAAAACTGTAACGGGTGTTACAGCTGAATGTAACGGGTGTTACGAGTACGAAATTAAAACAATATTTGTACCAATAAAGGTATTTTAATAACAATAGCAGTGAAATAATCATGTTTACTGCTAATTTGCATTAATATTTTTGGGAAAATAATAATATCTGCTCCTTCGCATGGACATATTGGCTTATCCCTGCACCACTGTATCCTTTTTTTTTTTTGCTTGCTTTTGACTAAAAGATTACAATATTTTTAATAAAAATATTGTAATGTTTTAGTCGAAATACTCTCTACGCGATTTCTAGTTTTTTGTCTGGTTTTAAGCTTTTAAGTTTGGATCTTGTACAATTTTTTCTTTATCTTTTTTTCTTCGTTTTCTGTCCCTCTCTCTTTCTTTTTGCACGGTGTTCTGCATGTTTTGCAGATTTTTTTTCAGGCTTTGTCTATATTTTTCTTCATTCTATTTTTCGCTGAAGACATCGTCAGTATAAAAGGAAAGCTAGCTCAACCTAAGCAAAGTACACCATACTGCATTCGGCATCAGGCATAATTATTATTTTGGGGCCCGCCAATAAATCACGCTACTAAGTTAAATTGTCGGCGTTTTTGCTGAATTGCAACTTTTAGTGTCAGAGATCTGTCGAGTTGTCAAAGGCTGCTTGAAAACAGCTAACTTTAATTTATCTAAGTTTCTTTTTCTTAATTAAATAGAAAGAATAGCATGCAACTTAAATTTAGTCTAGTTTTTGAACAAGGGATTCGGGGCTAGTGAATGGGTCAAACAACTCAAGACATTAGAGGTTACCCATTTACCAACAAGATAACAAGTAAGAATAAAATGCAAATATTTTATTCAACACAGCAAAATGAAAATGTTGTCAACTGTTGACGAAAACATTTTTTATTAACAAAAGACATAAAAAACGTGTCATTATAATATTTGGAGGATCCCTAAACGTAAAACCTTTAAAAAATCACTAAACTAGCGCCATTACGTTTTTATTAGTTCTTATCAAGGCATGTCAAAATTTGGTAACACCCGTTATGTAACGGGTGTTACACACTGTTACCCGCCAAAATTTCACAAAACAAAAGGCCAATCTTCATATAAATGCAAACTTAAGTGGTTATCAATCATATCCTTACTTTCTTAAAAGCATTTTATAATGCGTGCAATAACTTAATCGCCAAACAAACAAATGCACTTTTTTGTAACGGGTGTTACAGGTAGGAGGCATAATTTAAAAGTTAAATAAATGGAAAGAATAATAAAACTTACGAAATAATATTACACGCAACAACTGTTGAAAACATTTCTGTTCGAATGGCGGGAATCGTAATGCCAATTTAACAATAGTTTTCTTTTTTCAGTGAATTCAATTTTGATTAAATTTATCAACCATCAATCGTTCATACTAACCTAACTTAAATATGTAAAAAAATCGAAAAATTAAATACTTATCGAAAAAATAATTATATATTATTAAAATATGGGGTTTTAAGATTATCCTAAGATACATTTTAATTTAAAAACAGTAATTTAAAAATTTATGTTGCAGTAGCGTTTTTCATGGAATTACCCTTTTTATTTTATTTATCTACTAGCTTTCCGCCCGCGGCTTCGCCCGCGTGGAGTTCGGTTATATCGCGCATTTTAGATTTCCCTCGGGAACATCAAATTTTTCCGGGAAAAAAAGGTAGCCTATGTTCTTTCTCGGGGTCTAAAGATTGTCTGTGCCAAATTTCATCAAAATCCGTTAAGAGGTTTAAGCGGGAAAGCGTAACAGACAGACAGACCGACAGACAGACAGACAGAGTTACTTTCGCATTTATAATATTAGTATGGACTATCTTTCCGCCCGCGGCTTCGCCCGCGTGGAGTTTGGTTATATCGCGCTTTTTAGATTTCCCTCGGGAATATCAAATTTTTCCGGGAAAAAAAGGTAGCCTATGTTCTTTCTCAGGGTCTAAAGATTGTCTGTGCCAAATTTCATCAAAATCGGTTGAGAGGTTTAAGCGGGAAAGCGTAACAGACAGACAGACAGACAAAGTTACTTTCGCATTTATAATATTAGTATGGATTATTGCTGCTCTACTATAGAAGAAGCTCCTCGTTGGTTACTAGAGCACTAGTCCAGGAAACAGTCTAGTAAACTGATGCAACCCAATGGCCCCGATTCCCTAGTTCAAAAACTAAACTTAATTTAAGTTTATCAAAAGAGCATCATAATCTTTCTATTTCATTAGAAAAGGCTAGAAGATTTGTATCTAGTTAAGGTGGAGAGACGTGCAAAGAGGCTGATTGGTGACCCTGATCTAACTCGAGTTGGTCTCCAAAGCCTAGAGCACAGGCGTAGAGTAGCCAGCCTTTCGGTGTTCTATAGGATGCATTTCGGGGAGTGTGCGATGGAATTGCATGATTTAATTCTCCCATCTCCGTTCCACCAGCGGACGACCCGTCGTACGGCTGGTTTCCACCCTTACGTTGTTAACACCTCTACGATCCGGACGAAGCGTTTCGCCTCCTCCTTTATACCGCGTACATCGAGGGACTGGAATAATTTGCCAGCGGCGGTGTTTCCGTCGGACTACAATTTGAGTGTCTTCAAGGCTAGAGTGAATAGGCTCTTAAACTAGTGCGCTTTACCATCAACGATTGCGTCACTGCTTACCATCAGGCAGGATTGCGGTCAAGCGCTAGTTTATAATATATAAAAAAAAAAAAAAGGTCAATAGATTCACCCAGTGTTGCATATGTTGACTTAAACATATCTGACAAAATGTATGCATCTACTACAGGCACACCTCTGGCTAATCTTTCTAGGAATTATTCTAGCTAGATTCATTCACTGGAATGTTCCAAAGATACAATCTAGTACTACCGATACCTACATATAATTGTTTACTTATGTCAATTAATAGCGACCAGCACAAAAAGCGATTAAATAACTTACAATGTTTCGACCACACTACATTATAATATGCTTCGTTAATATATATGGCAAGCATGCTCGAATCCATTACATGAATTCCTAACACCAATATTTCACTACATGCGTGAAAAACTATGGTCATGGCAGTTTTACATGCAGCTTGCATTCAGCTTATATAATAGTTAATGAAAAAGCATTATAGGTTAAATTAGTTGGCTTAATATATTCTGAATGGCTGAATACACTGCGTTGGATAGAATTACCAAATTTGCTGTGCTCGGAGAATAGAATAGAATAACATATACACCATTAAAATTACAGAACATAAATATGAAGATTTTACAAAAGGTAACACAATGAGTGAGCTTATCGCTAAAAGTGATATTTGCAGGCAACATGGCCACTCGTCGGACACAGGCCTCCTCTCGGTGAGAGGAGGTGCGCCGTAATCTACCACACGGGCCCAGTGAGGGTTGGTAGATGTTCACAGACACATGTCTTCGAAGTTTTTGTCTCTAGGATATGCCGATTCCTCATGATGTTTTCTTCACCGTTTTGAGAACAATGGTGATGAAATAATTGACAGAAAGTTAAGCGCCTGACGGGGTTTGAATCTACGACCTACAACTTGTAAGTCGTGGCCGATACCACTAGGCCACCGCTGCTATTTGGATGGAATACAAAGGGGGAGGAGAGACGAATAGTATAGGTCTATGGTGTACTATTTAGATTATACATTAAGTATAATGTATTGTCTCTTTATGTGGGTTAAAATCAGGAATGAAATTATCCAGAAAAACCCGGAGTTACCGACAGCCTGGGAGAGGCGTATGTAAGAGCAGTGAACTGTAACAGGCTGAGTTGATTAATAGAATTAAGTGAAAAGTTATTTCGATTTTCTTTTATTACTGAATTCGCAGTCACACCCGTTGATGATGTTTCGCAAAGTCGCTCAAACAAATCTCAATAAAATATTTCTTCAATACCTACACAATAAAAATTACAGAAAACAACAATGAAAATTTTATAAATGGTGACACAATGGGTGACCTTATCGATAAGAGCATTTTTTTACTGTCAATCTATCTACAGTAAGGGTCAAAAGTGCATTACCACTTTTCAACTTTATCGCAACAACAATAAGTGTCAAAAGTGGACTTTTGAAGGGTCCAAAGTGGAGTACCACTTTTGACACTTAAGGGTACCGTACATATATCTATGGTTTTTCATAGAAATTTATTTAGTAAAATATATATCTAAATTAATTAATAATGTAGGTAAACATAAATCTTACAGAACATATATTTTCTAATTAATGCAGAAAACCACATTTTCAGTTATTCTTATGTGATATGGACAAACAAGGAAAAATGTTTTGAGCAAAGTTTTGAGTATAATAATAAATAATAAAAAAAATTATTCATATTATATGCCAATTCAGTTAATACAGTTTTCTAAAATCTATTTCAAGCACACAAAGTGTGTCTGCGAGTATGTATGAATTTCTATCGAAATAGAATATAATACGGCAACCCGAATAAACAATGTATGTACTGTATAAATAATGATAAGGTTAGAAATTATCGAGATAACGACTCTTAAGAGGGGACTCTATTGCTGAGGAATTTGGAAAATAGGTATTTGAAGAAACTGTTGCCGTCGCGCTGCGTCCAACCTCTCCCGGTAAAGTGCAAAAAGGACAGTTGTAGCTCAGGCTGATTTTACCTACAAAAACGTTGTCCAAAAGACGTTTCGTATTCCCCTGTTATCTTTTTCAAGACACGACAAATTTCAATTATCTTTAAAACAAAATTTAGAGGAAAAGAATACATATGCTTCTATTATTTTCTTTTTTGTCAAAAGCTTATCACGTTTGTTTAATAGTGATCTGAACATGACGGTAAAATGGGTTATTTTTCGCGATTTCGAAGTATCGTATTTCTTTTATTAATTAACTTTCGGATAAAATCGGGGGGCACGTAGGTGTAAAATTGTAGAAAATAATTACTCTAAAAGCATTATCCATGAAGAAAGCAGCGGAATACGTTTGTATAGAGAAAGCACCACTAGAGTTCCCTCTTAAGGAAATATAGAAGGAAAAGACATGTTGAGCTGACCCCAAATGAATTAGGAAAGGGCAGAAGAATGACTATAAAAACCGGTTGCGTATTTCACAAAAATAACACAATCACATTGACGTATACGAATATAATAATTGTAGTCTGAGACATGACAAAATACGCTAGTTTCTTATTATGTGTATTGTATAACTAGATTCAGCAGAAAATTTGACCTTTACCCTATATTCTATCCGCTTACGAATACCTTCAACATTATTATTATAGAAGCAGCGAAAAACGCAAAATAAGGTAAACCTAAGTCCCAAGAAAAAAATATTAGGTGAAGATTGAATTTTACTACCACCCAAGCATTGAATTTAACAAACACTGCAAAGATGTGTTGACGAAGTCTACAAAAGAATAAATAAGGCCTTAACAAATCATGTCTGAATCAGCGAAGACCTAAAACGCCTGAGGAAACTCTTACACTTAAATATTATGCTAATGCCAGATGAAAACCCGACTTCGCTCGGGAGAACTGTGACTCATAGATATATATATATATATATATATTTAAAGCACAAGCACTAGTATGAAACGGAACGTTGATTAACTAATTCAGTAACGTTTTGCTAGAGTGGTGAATATGGTATGTGTCCGGTTATTATTGCTTAGCGAGGGATATCTACAATATGTAAAGAAAACCCAGTCCGACCCAAAAGGATAATAGAGGTTAGGTATACACATGACGAAATAAAATATAAAATTTTACATAATCATCATAGTAACAATACTAATGAATTTTGAAATAATCTTTTTTTCCGCGGATTAATTCCAACTTCCCCAAAATTAGGTGTTATTAAAAAAAGTGACAGCACTAATTTAGGCTGTATTATTATGAGTCATGCGACCACGTGCCGCGTGCCCTGCCCCCCTTCGCCCGTGCATGCATGGCTACCGTGTTGCCTACCGCACAAGTATTAAGTTACCTCGCTTTTTCGAAATAATATTTATTTTTTAGGGGGAATTTTATTTTGGGTTTAGCCCGGCTTTGTAGACAACACCTTCACGGATCAGACAGGGTTTTCTTTACATATAGTATATACAAGACTAGAATGTTAAATAATATTTTTAGAAGCGCAAAATGATAATAATGAGAGGTTGGAATAAATAAATATGCTTTGACCTCAATGCTTGATCGCACACTTATTCATTTTACCGTCCATACCTCATGAATAAGAAGAAGTCAATGCATTATCGGAATCTATTCTTCTGTTTGAAGCTGAATTTATTCCTATTTTTTCAAAACGTGAAGAATGTGTTTCGATACAATATTCATGAGCAGAATATTTTAGACTTCTGATAAACATGTTTTCATTAAAATATTTATGCTTCTAGTTATGTAAAAAGTTTTTTTGGATTCCTTCGTTATGGCTGTTTAAATTATGTTTTTGTATTGATAATATATTCAAGAATACTTTTGCGGCTTTGAAGGTGAAATAAAATTACAATAAGGAGGAAATTCTGAAGTATTACCTACCAGATAGTGAAAATAACGAGGACAGTTTTTTCTACAAACTTGTACTTAATTTGTGTAAGTTTGTATGCTTCGTAGGTTTAGTAATCGTAAACATGAGGTCTGGTCAGGCAGTGTTTTCTCAGATTTTTCCAACGGGGTTTTGTCAATAGCAGCTCAGAGACATCGACCAGTTCCATGCTTTATCCAACCGGTTCCCTGCAGCTTTAACAAATCCATCGGCCCACCTTATGGAAGATCTTCCAACGTCTTCTGGTACTCGGTCACCTCTTCAGGACCTTTTGGTCGCAGGGCCCAGTGTTACTTAAGTTTGGCAACTCTTGGCCCCTTTTTTAAGATGGGTATTCAGTAAATGACCTCTCCCTTTTTGGGCGGAGCAGAAGGGCGTGTCAGACATTTACTGACTAAAACCCACCCGTGTTCCTTTACTTGCCTGTGCGCCAGGCCCACTGTACGTCTTTCGAACAACGCGCGGCCTTGGTAGAACTCTTGCCAACTTGATTCTCCTGCATATGTCTTCATTTTTGATAAGGATTTGTCCCGGGACGATGGAAATAGACTCGCCTTAGTCATATGGGGCTTAATGACTGGGAACATTTTAGTGTACCTACTATAAGCTGTTCCTCTAATTAACGAAGGGCAAAGGGGGTCGTCTTGGCAGGATTGTCTTATGTAATATTGACGTTCAAAAAGTGCTGATTCTCAGCCTAATTGGAATAAATGACTTTTGATTTTGATTTGTCACCGGAGAAGCAGGAAGCAGCGCTTCTCCTGTAGAATAACAAATTACTCAGATCCCCAACCCGCCTGCCAAGCTTGGTGATTATGGCAATGCCCCCCAATGGAATGAAAGCCTTGGCGGAGGCCTCTGCCTAGCAGTGGACCTCTCTAGGCTAAGAAGAAGAAGAAGGACATTTTGATTTTGATCTCTACCCTTCAGGCTTAAAGTCGTGTTTTATTTCATTATAAAGTTAATTTTTCATACACTACTCAAAACACCAATTCAGAATAGTCACAGTAACTGGGTAGGTATAAAACGGCACGAGCACACACACTTAAATAATGATGTAATATTTACAACGCTTTTAAAACTTGGCCGTATACGTCAGAGCTAGATAAAATTTTAGTTTACGAACCAGCGGACTATTTAGCTTATTTATATAGGTGGTTTACAAAGTTTTAAGCCGATACGGTTTGTGTTGTAATTTTTGGAATAGGTACTAAAATTAGTTTGGGGTTGAGTTCATACAAAGTTATGTACAGACCTACTTGATTTTGCGCCAAACTCAAATGATTAATTTCAAATACCCAATTCCTATTTGGAATGAATTATTTGAACAAACATCTATTTGGAATAAATTCTTTGAACGGATATCTATTCGGAATGAATTATTTGAGTTTGGCGTACGCAAAAAGTTCGGTAAAAGTGCGTTTTAATTACAAACGACAGCACATCTAGAATATGTCACCTTCCTTTATTAGATTTTATATTTTATCGACAAAGCATTAAAGCTCAAGGTTGCTTAGGGATATTTGATTACCGTGATTTTTTAGGCTGTCAGTAGTAGATCTTTTCTGAAGATGTACGATCTAGTATTTCCGCCTTCTAACTATACGTAATCCGGCAATGGGCTGGTCACATATGCCGTAGGACTGACAACCGTTGAGCTCGAATGGAGACCTCGTCTCCGCAAACGTAGCGTAGGACGCCCTTGAGCGAGATGGAGCGACGACATCAAAAGGTGGCTGGTAGTGGCTGGTGGAAAACTGCTCAGGATCGAGCTTGTTGGCGTGCCGTGAAAGAGGCCTATCTCCAGCAGTGGACGAGTGGAGGCTGATGATGATGATGAACTATCCGTAATGACTGATTATTCCGAATAGTCAGAGGGCCGATAGTCTGACAATCGGTCTTAACAAGGGGTACCGAATCATCTAGTAATTGGGTTATAGAGGTGAGATAGATACCTAGTTGCTACATATAAACATACAAGTAATAAATTTAGCTGCACCCGGTTAAACTCAAAATCGAACCCAATAGGTATAATCACTTACGAGTTGAGGAAAAATTGACAAATTGATTAGTGAAAACACTAGGAAGTGCCGCAGAGCGGGCGTTTTGGAGGACTATCGTGCCTATATAATTTGACGACTGACTCTCAGCCTAACTTTTCATTTTGATTATTCTTTAATTATTATTTTTTTTTAATTATAAACTAGTGCTTGACTGCAATCCCGCCTGATGGTGAGTAATGATGTAATGGTTGATGGTAAAGCGCGCTACTTTGGACGAAAGGTGAATTATGAATGGAAAATCAATAGGGACATTCTCTTTCCAAGATACAGTTTTCTTTGACAAGTGATGAACGTAAAATCTAGTGCTGGTTAAAAGTCATATATAGTTTTTGACCCGTAGGACCAATATAATAGAAAATAAATAAGAAATTTAATTGATTTTCTTAAGTCATACTTATTCTAATGACGTCCACTTTTTTCGGAGCCAACACCAACATCGCGTGAGTCGAGCGGGAGAAGTGAGCTACGCTGCGGTAGCAGCTGGCAAGTATTGATCTAACTTAATGGAAGACATTTACCTATTAGTTATGCTATTTACTATTTTTGTTACCCTAAAATAGAAATTATTAGAAAAAGAATAAAAAAAGAATAAGAAACAATCATTTTATTAGAGCCTTCTATAAAATTTTAAGATGCATAAAATATTAGAACGAAAGAAAGAAATAATAAAAACTAAAACCCAACTACGACAAAAAACGACGCTGAAAAAGTATAAAACAAGATTTCCAGAATACTGCACTAAACAAAGTTGCTAGTTTTCATGTTTGGAAAACCGCAGTCACACGTTGTCAAAGTGCTACGGTAGGTATATGTAACGTGTGACTACGCCTTTCCAAACTTGAAAACTAGCAACTTTGTTTAGTGCAGTATTCTGAAAATCTTGTTTTATACTTTTTCAGCGTCGTTTTTTGTCGTAGTTGGGTTTTAGTTTTTTTACTTTTTATTATTTGTACTATTTTGGTGTTAAAGTGTATTTGTGGCGCATAATATTAACAAAAGCTAAATTGATGAACTAAAAAGCATTCCTGTAATTATGTACCAACATAAAGTACTCGTGAAGCTCTTTCAATTGATGCCAAACACGGTATATTTATTTTAATTTTATATTTACATATAACTTTTTGTCCGCTAGAGGGCGCAATACTTAATTTGGTGACAAGCTTTATAGCTCATAACCAACAGAATATTAAGGCCCTTCTAATGGTACTGCAGTGGTCTTATTCTGATACGAAAAGATGTAAATTATATGCAATCAGCCCATGAATACAAGTAAAGTCACAAGCAAATGCTAGCAATATATATATATTCAAAATGTACAAGTAAAACGCTTTAAAATGATACCAAACACGGCATATTTATCTTAACTTTATTTTTTTACTCTGTATGTTTTGTCCGGTAGAGGGCGCCACATTAGATTTTGTGAAACCCCATATAGCCTATAACCAGCGGACAATTAAGACGCTTCTAATGATATGTCATTTGTCGAATTCTGAGAAGTAGTTTAGAAGTTACGAGGGAACAGATGAACATACATACATACATACATATATACATACATACATAGCCTGTCAAAATCATAACCCTCCTTTTGCTTTGCCGTAGTCGGGTAAAAACATTTATTTGCAGTAAACATGACGCAAGAGTTTACAAAAACATAAAAAATAAGAAATAATGGCGCGTTCATCACATTATATTATTTAATATTATGTGATGAACGCGCCATAAGAAAAATGTTCGTGGAACGAAAAGTTCAAACTCGTTCTGATACACCTATCCTAAAACGATGACAACAAATGTAACATACTACAAGAAACTAAAGGATAAATAAAGCATCTTCAAAAGAGAATTGTAGCGTATTTTTTCAAAAAGCAATCATTCAACGGCAGTACTTGGTAAAAAAATATTGCTAACAATTCTGAACCTCTTGGTAGAATTGGACGTATGGGACAGAAATATAATATGTGTTGTACTGTGTCCATGATTTGAATTGAAAACTGAGGATATTTTATAGTTAAAACATAATTATATGATACTAGAGGCCGCCAGCGACTTCGTTCGCGAGGAGTTATGCTCCGCTCCTATTGGTTGCAGCGTGATGTTGTATAGCCTTCCTGGATTAATGGGCTATCCAACGCAAAAAGTATTTTAGGACCAGTAGTTCCTGAGATTAGCGCGTTCAAACAAACAAACTCTTCAGCTTTATATATTAGTATAGATTAGAGCAGCGGTGGCCTGGTGGTATTGACCGCGACTTAAAAGTTCTTTGTGTAAATTATTTCATCACCACTGCTCTCAAAAGAATGAGGTCTGACACCAATGGCTTACAGTGCTTTCCAAAGCACGAAGGGGTCACCCCTCCAGGTTACAATTGCGGCAAAAGGTTTTCGCAAGTTTCCACGCTTACGTTGTTGACACCACCACGATCCAGACGAAGCGTTTCGCCTCGTAAAATATACCGCGTAGATCGAGGGACTGTAACAATTTGCCAGCGGCGGTGTTTCCTTCAGACTGCAATTTAAGTGTCTTCAAGGCTAGAGTGAACAGGCACTTAAAAAATTAGCGTGCCTTATAATCAACGCTTGCATCACTGCTTACCATCTGGCGGGATTGCGGTCAAGCACTATGTAGTTCATACTTACTTATATTATAAATCGGAAAGTGAGTTTGTTTGTTTGTTTGTTTGTTTGTTCCTCTCTCACGCCGTAACTAACTAGCAGACGTAAACTTAGAAGACCGGATTAAATAATAGGTTACTTTTTATCCTGGAAAAATTCGATATTCCCGAGTATATAATCGAATTCCACGTAGGGCAAGCTAGTAATTTATAAAAAAAAGAGGTGTCGGTTAGCCAGGCTGTTAGTACTTAGCCTCTGATCCCTACAAGCTCTCGGATAGCTTTAGGCCCTCATATTTGTGACGATTATTGCTCAATAGGCTATTTGACAGATTTATAATTTTTATCTTGAATTACTTGGTTGCGGTTAAGAAGTTCACCCATAGTATTTTTTTTAATTTTAAATACGTATTTCGTAAGAAATATGCAAATAAAAATTCAAAATTCAAATAAGCCGCGAAAACGATATAATCAGCAATATGGCGTTGCGCCTGGTAAGTGACGTCACAAGCGGTTTTCGGTTCTCAGTGGTGTTTGTTTTTAGTTATTATTTGCTGTTGTTATCTAATAAAATGGTTTACAAGTGGTGTGCTGTACTGGGTTGTACAAATAAATCGATAAAAACCCCCGAAAAACAGTTTATAAGTTTGCCGAAAACAAGCGATGATGCGCGTATGACGTCATCGCGACATTAGCCAATCCGGATCGTTTCACAATGTGTGGCGCGAGAAACAAAAAGCCAAACATATTTTTGTGTTTTGGATATAATAATTGTTATTATTTTTTATTAAAACTCTTGTAAATGATATAAAGAACCCTCATTTTATGCAATTAAAGCAAAAAATCACAAATAATTGAATACTGTCAAATAGCCTATTCTCGTTATTGTCACTCAATATATTGTTTTTATGTTGACCGTTACTGTCGCTGGACCAACGACTATATTTTCTTTTCACTTCAATAAATAGGATCGGCCAGAATCTTATAGATTTTCCTGTGAAATAATTATGGTTGTAGAAGAAACACGATTAGCGCAGTAGTTAAGCTATTGGGCGCTGCGCTGCGTGTCGCGGGTTCGATTCCTGCACGGAACAAATATGTGTATGACCTACAAGTAGTTGTTCCGGGTCTGGCTGTTTGTGTATGTGAGTTTATATGTCTGTAAACGCACCCACGATACAGGAGAAATTCCTAGTGTGAGGGCAACGTTTAAAAAAAAAACAAATGAAAAAAGATAGGAGGATGGCTAAATGATACTGCTGCTTATAAAGATAAATATATGGTCCGGACCAAAGGTGTAATGTAATAAAGGAGCGAGGGAAAACACGCGATGACCGCTAATCGTGTACTGAATGCTCGACTAATATCAGTTAGCGAAATGAGGTAAAAATGCTCGAATAAGCATCATTTGGGATATGGTTTCACCGTAAAATGGTACTCGATCTTTTTTGATCAAAATAAATCGAACATCTTCTGAGGTACCTTTTTTAACTGCAAACTCCTTTTACAGTAATAATACGTTACAATCTATTTAAGCCATTGTCACGAATCCTCGGATACGGAAGTCTATCGGAGCGTTTGATCAGTTAATCTACTGTTAAATCTTCTGTTAGCTTTACGGAAGTGCTTCAATCAATCATTTAATGTACAAATACAGAATTGTTTGTTCTGACAATTAGTGTATTTGTTATATCTCCGTTTAGAATATAAACAATGCTTATATTAGGAGATTCTAACTATCTAACTATTAGTTACTATAAGTGTTAATACACATAACAATTAAATATAGTAAAATCATAAGTCATTTATCCAAATTAGGCTGAGAATCAGCACTTTTCAACGTCAATATTACACAAGACAGTCCCCGAAAACGCCCGAAAAAAGCTTTCGCTGGGAAGAAAAAGTGGCGGAACAAACTCCCCAGCAGCACAAATAAGCAAGCATGTTCAAATATTCCCGCATTTTCTCCCTTCAACCTCATTGCTTGACAGAGCATCCAATCAGCATTAAGGAATGTAGAACGAACAAAACTCAAGTAGTTTTTCCATTCACCCGTTAGAACCAAACTTTTTTTTTTTTGTTCCGTCGTGAAAAATACTCATGCATGTCCGCCGCCCTGGGGTGGGTGACGGGGTCTGTCAGACTTCTACTGACAAAAAACCACCCCGGTGTCTCTTCTAACACGAGCACGCGTGGGGCCGCGGGAGTCTAATTTCTTCCACGGCCTGCCCTGCACGAGGTAGTGGGGTGTTAAACTACCCCGTGCATTGCATTCGCGGCACGCGCCGATACACGCCCGCACCGCCAAACCAGTGTTACGGAGAGAGAGCAGAAATATACTTTTGCTCCCTCTCCGTAATCCTGGCTTGTGAACGACATCAGGTAACGGAAATCTAAACCGCCAGCGGCTGATGAGCTTTTCGGCAAGTCTCTAACGCTAAGTGAACATCTGATGGAGATCTTCATACATTCTAGCATACCAGGAGTACATCGCCTGAAGTCCCCTGTAAGTCCAACCTCTTCATTATTCAGCTGTGCGTACCCACGGTTTCTCTTCGTTTTTTTTTATTTCAATATACCTAACGTGCGCTTATTTTACAGTCTATATATCGGGGGTATGTACTCCACGCGTCCGGCCATATTGATTGTGACGTCAGGGCACGTATTTTCGCAGCTTTGGCAAAATGGCGTGAGGTGACAGGTGTCATTTGTGACCCCAAAATGCCGGTTAAGCTTAAGGGGCAGGTCTATAAGACCATCATTAGACCTGTTCTCCTGTATGGCAGTGAGGCGTGGCCTGTGCTTGAGCGACACAAGCAGGAGCTGCGTGTCACGGAGATAAATATGCTGCGGTGGATGTGTGGAGTTACGCGGAAGGAACGTATCAGGAAATCTCGCATCCGTAGCAGTCTTCATATCCGTGACATAGCGGACAAACTGCAGGAGGGTCACCTACGTTGGTATGGTCACGTCTTACGAAAACGTTACGTGGGTCACAAATGTCTTACCATGGCACCTCCACCGGGCCGGAACAAGCGGGTTAGACCAAAGAAGTGCTGGCTTGACGTTGTAAGAGATGATATGCGTGCAGGATGATAAAGATCGCGCGAAATGGAGGAAATTAAGTAAGAAAGCGGACCCCGGGCTCCAACGCGAAAGCCGCGGATGCAACCGGGATAAACGCTGAGATGATGATGAAGGTATCGAGGGAATATGAAACCAAATAAAAAAAAATTTAAAATGAAGTAACTAACAATGGATTACACTATTTCTTGTTACTCTACGTGAAGTACTTTGTGATGTTGTGTAGCGTAGTGAACTGTGGAATGGTGTATTTCACGTAATATATCAAACTTAAAGAAATGTAATTTTGGCTGTCGTTATTATCATAGAAATACGCCTTTCTAATAACCATGTTTTATGTGTTACCCTAAAGCAAATAATGGCTATTTATTTAACAACATGAAGCCGAAACAGATTTTTCTATAACACGCACATCATTAAAAATAAATGTAAAGATACGATCATATCATTATTCTAAAGGCGGTGTACGCATACAACAAGCAACCATATTAAGCTAATATTGTAAATATGAAAGTGGACCTCCGTGTGGTACCGGGCTTAGAATAGTACCAACCCATATCCTCCCGTGGGTGTCTTAAGAGACGACTAAAGGAACTCTCACCAGGGAAGCAGGCAGCAGCGCTTCTGCTGTGAAACATCAAATTACTACAATCCCCAAACCATGTTCCAAGCGTGGGCATTATGGCAAACCCCCTAAATGTAATGGAAAACCTTGGGGGAGGCCTCTGTCCAGCAGTGAACTTGTATAGGCTGAAGAAGAAGGGCGTTTCGATTTTGCAAATAACTATAGTTGAAGAAATGGATGATTGAGATAGGCTAGTTTATGTCTCTTTTTTATTTTTCCCTGGAATAGACAGAGAAAGTTTGTATGGAGAATTCCGTAATTTTCAAGGTAGAATGAAAGTTAAGAATTCGTATCCGGACTATATGTGACTAACAAAAATTCAAGCATTTCGTTTTTTTTTTAAATCCGCCCCCAACCCCTTAAAAGAGGGGGTGGAATTTTAAGGACTATTGGGGAGTTAAATATCGGTACACAGACTCTTTGCTACCGACGGAAACTACCTACTTTTTTATCTTGCCTCAGTCCTTGAAATAGCAGGTGGAGATATCAGAAAGGTGAAAAGTGTTATCCCGATTTCGGCGAAGCCACGGGCTAAAGCTAGTATTCAGTATAAGCGGAACTTGCATACTGGGTAAAGTCATCTATTTAAATGAACCTCAATGAATTTCCATTTTGATACACTAAAAATATGAATGGCACCTAATGATCCTAAAAATACTTACTAGTCTTAAATATCATCATCATCAACCGTTTTATTGTCCCACTGCTAGGCACAGGTCTCTTCTCATACAGAGAAGTCTTAATTATAATTTACTGAAATTTTAATTTGCGTTCCAACTCCCATCATGTGTGGGCCAAATTCGTCGCAGTAATTAAGCCAGGGTACCTCGATCAGACGGGTCCGGTTAGAACTGTGATCAACCTCGTGTGAACCGAGGAAGCGAAGCGGATCTCTACTGCCAAATGTACAGACGGTTGACTAAACGGCTAATTTAACTAGTTGGCTGAGACATATTGTACATGATTTAAATTGTAAGCTGAAACCCTAAATGCATACTGGTAAGTCACATTTTCCGTGTACACTTATAATTAACTAGCTGTTTCCCGCGAATTCACCCGCGTAAGTTTCATCATCATCATCATTTCAGTCGAAAGACTTCCACTGTCGGGCATAGGCCTCCCCCAAGGATCTCCACGATGACCGGTCTTGCGCCTCCTGCATTCAGCAGATTCCCGCGACCTTCACTAGATCGTCGATCCACCTTGTCAGGGGCCTACCCACGCTGCGTCTACCCACCCTCGTAAGTTTCAATGCTGTGAAAAAATCGGGATAAAAAGAATCCTATGTGTTATTCCTGGTTATAATGCGCTCCAGCTTCGTGTCGCGGGTTCAATCCCCGCACGGAACATACATATATGTGTATGACCTACAAGTAGTTGTTCCGGGTCTGGCTGTTTGTGTAAGTATGTGAATTTTTATTAAATGTTTGTAAATCTACACAACCACGATACAGGAGTAACGTACGTACGCCGCGCCCCGCGCGCCGCGCGCCGTCTTGTACGTCGTATTGCCGTACGGAGGACGGGTCTGAGCAGTTGTGTTGCGATGTGTAGCGGGTACGATGCGCCAAATGTTGTTGTGTCGGGAGTTTGGTCGTGGAGAGTCTCCAGATCAATCTCCTCTAGCGCAGCATCATTTGGTCGTGTTGGTCTTGGGTTTAACATTGCATCACCTCGCTCAACTGCCGTCATCCTTCCTATTCCTAAGTTTTTAAGTGAATAGGCTTAATAAACTAGTGCGCTTTACCATCAACGATTGCATCACTGCTTACCATCAGGCGGGATTGCAGTCAAGCACTAGTTTATAATTATTAAAAAAAAATCCTAGTGTGGCAAAAAGTTCTATCAAAGAAGAACTATCTGTGTGCCAAATTTTATCCAAATCCGTTCAGTAGTTTTTGGGTGAAAGCTGGACAAACAAAACTCACATTCACAGTCATTTATAATGTTAATATGGTTATGCGTTCAAAAACTGCACGCTATGAAATATGCAGCTGAAAACCATTAATTTTTAGGAAGCGTCTGTCAGTTACTGGGTAATATAATAAAACCTGTAGACTGTCAAAAATTCACAAATTACCGGTATGTAAAAAACCATCCACAGACCAATCGCAGAAAGTGTAGCTTAACCTGATCGATTAATTTATACGGCTATTAATATTTAGCCCAGACTCTACCGTCACTGGCCTTTGATCATCGTTTATAAATAAACCTAACAATGGGAATTTTTAACCTAAATATGAAGCATATAATGCGCAGTGAATAAAATTGTCGGTATTATTCCATTTCTCCAAAAATAACTTAAAATAATAAAGAGCATTCATTTTTCTGCCCTCATCATCATGATTCCCATATATACCGCTATTCTCCCTTCTCTCTATCCTTTATGTTTTGCTGACTGCAGGCGCCAAACCAGTAAAAACTGGTCTTTGAATCCATAGAAATCTCGTATTTACTAGGCCAGCTCGCGTATGTATAGCTTCTATACTGACATCTAACAGCTGAAGCTAAAACTACCACTACCTGTGAATCCTCCCTCTTACAACTTTCACCTTTTCCAAGTTCCCTGTCTATACTAAAGCAGTATTTTTATAGTACCGTAGCAATATTGTCGTTCAACGTACCCCAATATTACCGAAAAGTTTCAGCTAACCAAAAAAGCGGACAAAAATAAAGACAATACAACTTTACTGACCGTTCAGGACTATCCGATATAAAGAGAAAACTACGCCCCACTATACGTACGACCACTCGACATCTAGTCGCCTTTATTTATAGCATACTCTCGCACAAAGGGTAGGGCGTTATACCACTGCGAAGCTGAACTAGAAAAACCAGTCGGAATTTTCTCAAAACAACACAGTGCGTATTGGACTGACTAATTCTCAGTTGCTCTTAAATTGTTGACTAGTATGCTCTTGCGTCGTGGTGGCCTAGTGTTTGGATGGTTGGAGTTGGAGTGGTTGGATTCCAGGTGAGGCAAGTATCATTGTAACTTTTCTAAGTTATATGTACTTTCTAAGTATATCTTCTACGGTAGATTCCTTCTACGGAACCAAGTTAATTCTTTAGTTTTATATAAAACACAAAACCTATGAACTAAATTTCATCGCCAAAGACCAAGATCTTCTTCATCGTGCGATGATTCCATTACTTAAATGAACTCGACCACATAGACAGCGTTATCAGTGGATTGATATAATTGCTTCTTTACTAGAACCAATTTTATCCAGTGCTCAAACTGTAACAATCAATTCAGCAAATGACTGTAGAGCTAGAATTATTCTAATACTAGCTTTCCACCCGCGGCTTCGCCCAGGTGAAGTTATATCGTGCTTTTTAGATTTCCCTCGGGAACATCAAATTTTTTCGGGATAAAAGGTAGCCTATGTTCTTTCTCAGGGTCTAAAGATTGTCTGTGCCAAATTTCATCAAAATCGGTAGAGAGGAGAGGTTTAAGCGGGAAAGCGTAACAGACAGACAGAGTTACTTTCCCATTTATAATATTAGTATGGATAGGTATGGTTTTTTTAAATAACAAACATAAATTTCTATTTTATTGTTTTTCTAGAATCATAGGCTGAATTCATGTATAGGGGTATGAGGAATCGGGTGTAAATTTAACTCATCATCAAAAAACCGGCCAAATGCGAGTCGGACTCGCACACCGAGGGTTCCGCTGTACAAACGTAGCGGTTTACAATTTATGACGTACTAGCTTTCCGCCAGCGGCTTCGCCCGCGTGGAGTTAGGTTATATCGCGCTGTTTAAATTCCCCTCGGGAACATCAAATTTTTCTGGGATAAAAGGTAGCTTATGTTCTTTCTCAGGGTCTAAAGATTGTCTGTGCCAAACTTCATCAAAATCGGTTGAGAGGTTTAGGCGGGAAAGCGTAACAGACAGACAGAATTATTTTCGCATTTATAATACTAGCATTGATTTAGATTTTTTCACAGTTTAGAGGCAATTAGATTTAAGAAGTGTTTGATATGAATTTCAACTTTAATATCTCTACGCGTTCATGTGAAAAAGGATAGGTAGTAAGTTTATAATTATTAAAAAAATATTTTATGTCATGTACCTAAGCAAAAATAATATTTTATGTAACTTCAAATTTATCATTTTCACAATTTTTCCGTTATCTGTCTGTACTATAATATAACGTTGCTTCGTGCCGAATTCTGAGTTCACGGGAAGTACCTTGTAGGCAAAGAGATTTAAGATATATAGAGATGTGTCAAAATGGCATAGAAAAACTGTGATCCCATGGCTCAGTTCCGCCATCTAGTACAATATAGCAAAATTAGATCGACAATTGGAGACATCAAATAGTAAAAATGAAATAAGTTTATATAAAATATATTCAGCTATTGCCCGGTAGGTGGCCAGTGTGGTCTATGTTGCCAGATCCGATTTAATACCCTAGTATAGTTCAAATCGGGTAAATAAATATTGAAAAGTAAATAAATTAAGTGAAACTTGTCTTGTACAAACAAAAACTGTTTTAGAATTTTATTCGCTACTATTCATTTACCGTGACACCGTCTATTGGCATTTTAGATGTTTTATGCTTACGAATTATTTTAACGCTCAGTTTATTGCGATTTTTGAGTGTAATAGACCTTTTAGGCCATAAAGCGCATTTTGTTTTGCAATTTTCGTTTGCATTTCATTTTTAGCAAAATTATTCTTTTTACACGTTTGTTTGCAAATATTTTTAAATGGCAATGCAAAAAACTGTGGTAGGGTTTGTATCATTTCGATATAAAGTTATCGATAATATTCAAAGAAGTTACTACGACGATGTTTTTTCGCATTATGATAGCTTGAAACAAAAAATTAGGAAACAGAATAATTATGGATAATTTCAAGTTCACAAGTTTCTTATTTATATAATTCTTTTAATATAATAGGCGTTAAAGTTTAAAATTGCCGATTAGTACTGAAAATCTAAATAATTGCTTATTTTTTAATTTTTAAATAATTCATTTATAATCAATATATAGGAAGGTCGTTTATGCCTTTGTGATAGAACTCTGAGGATCTAGACTGCACAAACTGTGTGAAAGCAGAACTGCCTCCTGGGAAGAAAACTTCTTGTCACGTAGATAATTGTCCAAATCACGACAAAAATGGTAGTCTACTGGAGCAAGACCTTTACAAGAATCGTACGCCATTATCTTTAAAAACGGCAAAAAAATCACGGTTATTGTATGGGAGCCCGCCTTCAGTATTTATTTTATTTTAATTATTTATTTGTAATTTGAATATTAATAAGCTTAATAAAATAATAAAATTAAGACGCCTAAAATGTTCACAGAATATTTGGTTATACCAAATATTCTGTGAACATTTTAAGCGTCTATCTGTTTCCGTTATTAATATGGAGCAAAAAACGGCAAAAATTCACGTTTGTTGTATGGGAGCCCCCTTCAATATTTTATTATTTTTATTCTTAGTACTTGTTGTTATAGCGGCAACAGAAATACTAACACAATCTCCGGAAATTACAACTATCTCGCTATTACGGTTTATGAGATACAGCCTGGTGACAGACGGACAGACGAACAGAGAAGTCTCATGAATAGGGTTCGTTTTACCTTTTAGGTACGGAATCCTCAAAATCACAAAGTAGCTCGCAATCATTGTACTACATATACGTACCTACATATTTTATGAATATATTTCATTATAAATAAGTTATGTAATCTATGTACTTATCCACTTAACTGTAAATTTTATTCCAATTTTTACGGTTAAGTAGAAAAGTACTGAAATTAATAACTTACTATTTCATTTCTAATACAAGGTACCGATTCTTTTTTATTTTTAAATTGATCGACAAGTCTTTCCAAAGTAGATAACTTCTCTTTTAAAATGCATTGAGCATAATTTCGACGAATGAGACGGAAGCCAATTTTCTTCTCTACGGTCTATCTGGACAAATCGTATCCACTTTTCCCTACGACATTATTTTTATTCGGAAACCAAAAATAACAAAAACCTAGATAAATGAATAGTAATTGTTCATTCAATTTTGTTTATTAATATGATATGATTATGTTTAAATAGAGTTAATAATAAATAAACTTGAGATATAGTAATATTTTAAGTTTATTTAGCTATATTTTAAATGTCAATAAAATACAACAAAATGTATTCATCATAATAAGTATTATCGATAACTAAATCGATAAACAACATTACTACATCTCTACAAGAAAATAGTAAAACTACACAACAATAGAGGGCGCTTATTACAATAATGTAAAATTTTCTAGAACTAAGAATTTTTTTTAAATTTGAATTGCAGACGAAATATAAATAATTCATAGAAAAACATTCCGAAGTTAGGTCCAGTCGTACTTAAAGGGACAATAGACCTAGGTATTTGATATAAATTTCAATTTGATACCTTTATTAGTTCGTGAGAAATAAGGTAGTAAGTTTCATTTTATTAAAATATGTTTATTATATTATATAACTAAAAAAATGAGATTTTCGCAATTTTCCTATATTTGCATTATATGTCCATCCTTCATGCCAAATTTCAAGATTCTGAGTTTACGGGAAGTATCCTGTAGGTTTTGATTCCTTTGCGAGTGTCGAAAATTTGTTGAAAATATCGACATATCGGCTGTATCTTTTGATTGGCTTGGCTTAGAAGTTTGATATTTTCACAGCTTAAAGGGACAATAGACCTAGGTATTTGGTATAAATTCCAATTTGATAACTTTATTCGATCGTGAGAAATAAGGTAGTAAGTTCCATTTTATTAAAATATGTTTATTATATTATATAACTGAAAAAATGTGATTTTCGCAATTTTTCCTATATTTGCATTATATGACAATGATTCATGCCAAATTTCAAGATTCTGAGTTTACGGGAAGTATCCTGTAGGTTTTGATTCCTTTGCGAGTGTCGAAAATTTGTTGAAAATATCGACATATCGGCTGTATCTTTTGATTGGCTTAGCTTAGAAGTTTGATATTTTCACAGCTTAAAGGGACAATAGATCCGAGTATTTCATGTGAATTTCAGCTTGATACGTCCACGCGTTCTTGAGATAAAGGGTGGTGACAGACAGACAGACAGACAGACAGATAGACAGACAGACAGACAGACAGACAGACAGACAGACGGACAACAAAGTGATCCTATAAGGGTTCCGTTTTTTCCTTTTGAGGTACGGAACCCTAAAAACATCACATCACAAAAAAGGGAGGATCTTCCGATTAGAAGGGTGTCTGACGGGCACTTCCTCGATGATAGATATCGGGTAGTTGTATGTTAGTTGCGCGGTAAACTTTCCTTGTGACATGCAGGATTTGAATGACGTCAATATAACGCGTTGTCCCCATGTAGCGTAGTAGATACCGCTACACATGGTTAGAGTTTTCGTATCAGTAACAATTTTCCTATACTACACCTAATCTATCATTTTCTAATTTCCTCAACTCATTATAAACAATCGTGCAATGTATACCATATGTCGACTAAGAAATAAAAGTCAGCGAAAATTATTATGGATAAAATAATTAAGTATGTCCAATGCCAAAACCCCAATTTTATAATTAAACCCCCTTGTTATTGCATTACAAAAAAAAAAACAGACAGGATTTCTAATCCTATAACTCGCGCAGATAAAGAAAAGATCTGAAAATGGCGGCGGATACTTATGGTACGGTTGACAAAACATGCCATTGTTCAATCACAAACCAAATGCTAAGATAGAAAAATGTCAAATTTACGTTGTAAATATTGTTATTTACAACGTAAATTTGACATTTTACTTGTTTATTGTTGTGTTTGTTTTTATTGTTGTTTTTTATTTTTGATTGATGATTTATGTTTGATTGTTCAAACTCAACAAAAACAACAAAATAACAGAGATTTTAGCAGAACGAAATTAACGATAACTCGAAGCGCATCAAAGTAGCTTGGAAAGCGAATCCTGAAATCCTGATCGATGATTTTTTTTTGCAGCGCTTACTTCACTGTGTGAGTATAGACAGCGATAGAAAGTGAGTGAGAACGCATGCGAGCGGACGCCATTTACAGATCTTTTCTTTATCTGCGCGTGTTATACAAACTGATCCGTATGTACTTAATGAATATATCCACATATGCTCAAAACATCAAAACAAATTCAAATCAATTGCAATATTACTGTAACTAAATCAGTGCACTATCTGAAAACTTTATTTCTATCAATTTGTATGATTTTGAAGCATAATCTATTCTTATATCTATATTATATTATCATAATCTAATCCATTGTTCCATATGTTCGGAATACGTGTCTGCTCAACAACCTAAATAACGCAATGAATGTTGTTGAACTGTCAAAATGAAACCCATTGCTACTGATAGCGTGTTAAGCAATTACCCTGCTGGACACAACACCTAAATTAACGCTGGCAGTTGATTGAAGTGTCATGTCATTGTGTACTTTAGGACAAATCGAACGAGCTTGTACCATTTTACGACCCACTATCGCCGATTTCATACCCAGGAATTTTGGACTTTGAAATTAGAGACTGAAAGCCTAAAATACTTTGAAGTAAAACCATCGTTGGGAGTATCGGTGGTGAGTTGAATTTTGAGCTGATTTAAATATGGTCCTTCTCATCATCATCCCAGCGTTAATCCCAGTCGCATCCGAAACCTTTTCAGCTTTGGAGTCTGGGGTCCGCTTTACCAGTCCAACTGCCGATATGGCTAAACTTCGACATTTTCCGTGAAACGACTGCCGTCTGACCTCCACAACCCGAAGGCGACATCGAAGCATTGCAGTTAGACCAATTGTTGGACTTTTGAGGGCAAATATGGTCCTTCTGAATGTGTTTTATGATTGTGCGAACAAAACTGTTTTTATACAAGCCCCTGTATTACTTGTCACATAAAAAATGTACGGCTAAAATAAATACAAAACTATTTTATTACATATACAGATCGGATACCAGATATATACCGTTCGATATTTAGTTATATTGCTGAAGTTTTCGAATTGAATTTCCATATAAATCTAAACTGTTTTGCATTATAACAGTTCACTTTTAATGGGTTATTAATTTATTATAATTTAATTTTACATTAATAATTTAGAATACGTTACGTTGTCCGCGGTCTCCGGACGGTCTCCGGTCCGCGGACGCCCTGGGCGAGATGGAGCGACGACATCAAAAAGGTGGCTGGTAGTGGCTGGCGGAGAACTGCTCAAGATCGAGCTTGTTGGCGTGCCAACAGCTCGAGGCTGATGATGATGATGAATTTAGAATATACTATATCACTAGTTTGTTACACACTTGTAACAAATTTTATAATCTACTAGCTTCTGTCCGCGGCTTCGCCCGCGTTCAAAAAAAAACATTTTTATATTTGAAACTTTAATTTTATTTACTTGTAAAAATGATGACACTATTGAGTTTTTAAAAAAAAAGCATTGCTCCACATTAGGAATTCTTTCTTTATCGTGGGAGCGTTTACAAACATATACCCCCTTATTCATAAACGCTGCCTAAATTTAACTAGTGATTAGCGATTCTTTAACCATACGTTTTAGACGTTTTCACGTCACTTAACTTGAATCATCGTTTTTGAATAAACCCCTTAAACACTGTGGTATTTATTCATAAAGAATAATAAAAGTTTAGTAACGTTAAAAAGTCTAAAAAGTATGGTTAAAGAATCGCTAATCACTAGTTAACTTTAAGCAGCGTCTATGAATATGGGGAATAAACTCGCATACACAAACAACCAGACCCAGAACAATTACTTGCAGGTCATACAAATATTTGTTCCGTACAGGAATCGAACCCGTGACATGCAGCGCAGCAGTCAAGAATTTAACCAGTGCGTCAACCGTGCCGTTTTGAGATTAATTTACCAACTCGGTGGTAGGCCATTGGCATCGGCTGCCGGCAGAAATTACCACCCACCAGACAAGGTCTTACCGCCAAGCCATTCGTCGTGTTCCGGCATGATGTCTCGTGAAGCCGTATGAAGGACGGGTCTGAGCAGTAGTCTTGTGATATGTGCCGGGTAGGTACGACACGCTAAACGTTGTTGTGTCAGGAGTTTGGTCGTGGAGAGTCTCCAATTAATCTCCGTCTGGTGCAGCATCGTTGGTCGTGTTGGTCTTGGGTTTAACATTGCATCACCTCGTTCAACTGCCGTCATCCTTCCTATTACTAAGTTTTAAAGTCAAAAGACTTAATAAACTAGTGCGCTTTACCATCAACGATTGCATCACTGCTTACCATCAGGCGGGATTGTAGTCAAGCACTAGTTTATGATTATAAAAAAATCCTTGTTAATAGAATAGAATAGAATAGAATACTCTTTATTATGTACACCATATAGATTACAGAACATAAATAAAAATATTTTACAAAGGGTGACACAATGGGCGGTCTTATCGCTAAGAGCGATCTTTTACAGACAACCTTAATAACCCTAACCTTAACCTTTAACTTAACCTTTTGTTAATTTAAACTATAAATTCAAAATGTTTACTGTTGACTGGCTTTATTTTCCAAAAACGTTTCCTCACACTAGGAATTACTTCCGTGGGCGCGTTTACAAACATTTAAACTTAAATACAAAGAGCCAGACACGAAACAACGACCTGTGGGCCATACAAATATTTGTTTCATGCCGGAATTGAACCGCATGACACGAAACCTTGCGGTCGGTTATTCAACCATTGGGCCATTCAAATTCGAATTTATTACAAAATATCTAGCCTAGTGGTTAAAACACCAGCCTCTTAAGTTTGAGTGTGCGGTTTCGTTTCCAGGGCAGGCAAGTACCAATGTAACTTTTTAGTTAAGTATGTACTTTCTAAGTATACCTTGGACATCCATGACTGATTACAAGGTGAAGGGAAACATCTTGAGGAAACCTGGACTTTAAGTCTGAAATCGCCTACGTGAAAGCATGGTAATTTAGCTCAATCCTTCTCTGCATGAGAGGAGACCTGGCCCTGCTGGGCACAAGTCTCCTCAGTGGGAGGACAAAAAAAGGTTGGTAATGATGATGATGTTGAAAATATCGAGATAAAATATCCTATATATTATTCCTGCTTATAAACTATCTGTGTGCCAATTTTCATCTAAATCCGTTCAGTAGTTTTTGCGTGAAATCAGAACAAAATCAAAAGTCATCCAAATTAGGCTGAGAATCAGAACTTTTTGAACGTCAATATTACATAAGACAGTCCCCTAAAACGCCCACCCATCGACACTTCGGCCTTGTGCTTTCGCTGGGAAGAAGAAGTGGCGGAACAAACTCCCCAACTGCACAACTGTCTGTTCTTTAAAAAAAAAAAAAAAAACACATGACTTTATACAATACTATGTATAGTCATGAATAAAAGAAAATACAACAACAATGAAATTATTTACCATATTATGCCAGTTACCACGCCAAAATACCAGCAAAGCAAAACCAAAGAAAATGTAAAAAACTAAAAACTTATTACCTCCAGACATAAAGGGCGTGACAGTTCACATATCTATGCATTGTAAAAAAGTAAATTATATGAACTTATATAACGTGTCAGTAAGCTAATTCCGGAGAAAGAACACAAACATTGTCTTGAGTTAATCAGAATTGAACAAACAAACAAACTCAATTTCCCATTTATAATATCTATTAGAAAAGATTTACATTAATTATTTAGTACAGAATTTTGTCGAATATTACTAATTTAATTACGTAAGTGCTTTTAATTATTTCGATGAATACTTGTTAAAACTAAACATACATCAATGAGCGACGAAAATATTAATTATGTTTCACAATAACTGCTTTGTTCATGGCAAAAGGCTTACCTACTATTAAATAGGCTTTGAGCAAACAAGTGGTAGCCTAGTGGTATCGACTGCGACTTACTAATTGCAGGTTTGAACCCCGTCAGGAGCTTTACTTTGTGTTAATTATTTCGCCACCACTACTATCAAAACGGTTAAGGAAAATATCGTGAGGAAATACCGGCCGGAAATTTCCTAGAGTCTAAAATTTCGAAGACATATGATATCTACCAACACATAGTATGCCCGCCTGGTAGATTACGGCCCACTCTCTTTCTCATCGAAAGGAGGCCTGTATCCCAACAGTGGAAACAATATAGATCTTTTTTTTTTACATATTATAAAGCAGCGCTTGACCGCAATCCTGCCTAAGTAAGCAGTGACGCAATCGTTGATGGTAAAGCGCACTAGTTTATTAAGAGCCTATTCACTCAAGCCTTGAAGACACTCAAATTCTCAAAATTCCAAATTCAAAATTTCTTAGCTGTTAAATAGTGATACGGTAAATATGAAAAGCCTTGTTTCTTTAAATAGTTACGTAGGTATTCAGACAGTCTAAAATTGTCATATTGACAGTTGACACTATTGCATTTGTTAAATCTTTTTACCAACATTGGGCTGATTGGTTGACCACCTCTTTATTCTACTGGTCGCAAGTACAACTGCTGAACATGAAGTGCAAAGTTGGACAAATGGATGTCAGCACATCGTGACCGGGTCTACGAAGACCGACGCCTACCAGGGCCGTGGGTTGTTCGAAAAAAATACCGTGGCCACTGGCGCACGAGCAAATGAAGAAAAGAAGAAACGGCATGTCATACTAACTAAAACCTACCCAGGGTTTTAGCGAATAGAAGTATAAAATGACCTTCCGCTGCGCGCAGAGCGGGAGAGGTCATTTCATAGTTTCCCACCCAAAATAAATATTGTAGCCCTACATTGGACAACCAGGTCGGATAAAGCTTTATTCCATTTTTCTATCTCGCATTTCTCAGTAGCAGCTCGGAATCTGAATTTATGCCGGTTGATAGGAATGGACCCGACCGATCGATGTGACTTCATCGTAACCAGTGACATACGAGTTCTTTTTTAATAAAAACATTTTTACAAAAAAACAACCGTCTTCCTAAAACCACTACACAGTGAAAAATAACTTCGGAAGTCGGCGTCTTTGGTTTTGTATATTCGTTTTTGACACCGACTTCCGAAATTAGTTATTTTTCACTTCGTAGTGGTTTTTGGAAGTCGGTTGTTTTTTTTGTAAAAAAAGTTTTTATTTTACGCTTTTTAGTTGTTAAAAGTACTATGTATTCAGTTGCATCCGGTCAGACTGGAAGCTGACGCAAATATAGTTGGGAAACGACGTAATTTTGTTTACTTTAATTTTTACCCGTAAGAATCCCCTTAACTGCCTATGGTCTTCATCATCAAATTTACTGCAGACCATTATTTTAACCCAATGGGTGCAAAGGTCTCCTCAATATAAATTAATTGTGTCCAAATACAAGGTAGCTACTGTAAATCGTTTAGGAGCGGTGCGCGCAGGGCGCGCGTTCGTCCATCAAGACAGTCTGTGATTCGACCTCTAACGAACACTAGCGTCATACAGTTGTTGTATTCTTATAACTATATTATTTTACCGTTAACTTGTATTTATAACTATTAAACTACAAAAGTCAAATAGAACACGCATTTTATTATTTTGGAGTCAGAACAATATCGCAAACATCAGCTCCCTAATGACAGTCACCACCCATCTAGGTGTAAGGTTCTTGTCAATACAAATTATTCAAGCACAAACACAAGGTAGCTGCTGTGAATTGTTGAGGAGTTCCTTCGACTGTCTCCCGGCTTCATCGTCAGATCTACTCCAGACCTTTATTAAATTGTAGTGCTTTAAAATACTTAATGAAAATGCTAAGAAATACACTAGTCGCCCCTGCAATTTTTGAAAGTTGCCCTTGTTTTCTCTGGTCTTCCACCATCAAACCCTGATATCCTTATCATGGGACCACCTTGGGAACGTCTTCTTTCCAACAGAAAAAGAATATATACGGACGAATTGAGTAACCTCTTCCTTTTTTAAGTCGGTTAAATTATTATAAACTAGTGCTTGACCGCAATCCCGCCTGATGGTAAGCAGTGATGCAATCGTTGATAGTAAAGCGCCCTAGTTTATTAAGCTTATTCACTCACAAGAACTGAGTAAATAGGAAGAAAGACAACAGTTCAGCGAGTTGATGCAATCTCAAATCCAACAACACGATCAACGATGTTGCGCCAGAGGGAGATTGATCTGAAGACTCTCCATGACCAAACTCCAGACACAACAACATTTGACGCATTGCACACGACACACATCGCAACATAACTGCTCAAACCCGTCCCCCGTACGGCTTCACCAGACATCGCACCGGAACACGACGAATCGCTTGGCGGCAAAACTTTGTCTGGTGGGTGGTAACTTCGAGATTACATACGTGATGTTATGTGACAACTAGCAAAAAGTATCTGGACAGATATAGTGGAAATAGAAGATAGCCCTCCCTACGAAGACATAATACAATGTAAAACGGAAAATATATGTATGTATGTCATACCAAAGGCACGGCTTCTTTATATCATACCCCTTAAAAAACCTTTCCAATATTGTTTAATATTGGAAAGGTTTTTTTAATCTATACTAATATATAAAAAAACAGTCATGGTGACCTAGTGGTTAGAACACCAGCCTCTCAAGTATGAGTGCGGGGGTTCAATTCCAGGTCAGGCAAGTACCAATGTAACTTTTCTAAAGTTATATGTACTTTCTAAGTATATCTTGGACACCAATGACTGAAGGTGAATGAAAACATCTTGAGGGAACCTGGACTTTAAGTCTGAAATCGCCAACCCGCATTGAGCAAGCGTGGCGGAGACCTGTGTCCAGCAGTGGGACGATAAAAAGGTTGATGATGGTGAATATATAAAGCTGAAGAGTTTATATCTATCTATGTTTGTTTAAACGCACTGATCTCGGGAACTACTGGTCCGATTTGAAAAATTATTTTTGCATTGGATAGCCCAAATATTCGATTTAGGCTATATAATATCACGCTGCGACTAATAGGGGCGGAGCATAACTAACTCCACGCGAACGAAGTCGCTGGCAGCTATTAGTCCCTCTATAATGTTAAGAAGTTATAAGAGAGAACACCGGCTGTGGCAGACTACTATTATACTAGGCGCACAGAATTACGAAAGAGATTTATCGTGGCAAGTAACGTGACGTGTAACGTGTGTTTATAGATTAATTTGGTGTTCAAATAACGTTTTCCCTTCCTATAACGTTTGATATCATTCAAAGACAAGACGTGTCGTGTATGTTTATACTCTTATGGAGGAATGAAGAAAGGTAAAGCTCACTCAACCTCCATAGAAAAGAAGGAATCCGCCGATCAGACGTGTGCTGTGTCTGGCGGGCACTTTTTCTCCTAAGAAGCATGTGAAAACCATAAAGCGAATTGCTTATGCTTCCCTTGACTTGCCCTTATGCTTATCTCTTAATTTGCTCCTATTTTCGCAATGATTGACGTGAATGATCCTGTAGCCACTTTTATTAATAATCATATAAAATAATACACCTACTACATAGCAAAAATATTAAAACTTGCACATGTAATATCAGAAATAATATCAAATACACTCACAGAAACATAAAAATACAAACAAAAAGTAAAATGAGAATAAAAATAAAAACATACAGGTGAAGCTTATACAGACGTGTTCAAAATAGAACGTCTTGCAGGAGGCCAAAAGACAAATCTCGCCATATTTCTGTTGCATTCAAAATTAAGTGTTGCAGCACTAGTGTTCTGAAGTGATTATTAACATACGTTTATATAAAGTTGTTTTGGACAAGAGAGACAACACAGTGGACAGGCCCACTAGGACAGAGAAGGTGAGGAAGACCAAATGGTCGTGCCAAGGGTAGACGATATCATAAAAGTAGACCAATGACTACCTACTCATTAGTCTCGAGCGGCAGAGAACAGAGAGTACTGGTCTTCCCGGGAGAAGGCCTTTACCTTTCATGGAGAGGGTTCTTGCTAAAGTATTAAATATTATTTTTATGTCAATTAAAATAGCAACATCAAATACAGCAATAATTAATTAATCTTATTTATATATTTTTTAAATCATAATCACATTAATTTTAATTTCTTTTAAATTTTGCGTGCACACTATCTTTGTACTATGGAAGTACGAAATAAAATGCTTTTCATTTTATTTATATAAAGTTGTTTAACTACTTCATTGATATAAACATAGATCAACATCCTTCTACCATATAAAAACAAACAAACTATGATCCTTATTCATTCCAACACTCCTCCGCTAGATTGGTTATTTTACCACTTATGAATAATAGCCTCAAGACCGATTTCGACAACTGTGGTCATTCTCAACGGAGGTTACCCAGGTACACAAGGGATTATAGTGGAGAAGTGTGTGCGTAAACACTGGTCCACTTTCTGTTCCTTTACTCTCATATTCCTATGGGACAGTAAACCGACATGACCGAGGCGAGATCACATGCAGGACCAACGGCTTTTACGTGCTTTCCGGGGATACTAAACCGCCAACTTCTAGGTATTACTAAAAATTCCTTATGAAAAACGCAGGATTACTTTGGAGACCGGAGCATTGGTCCCTGCGCTCTGCAGTCATGTTTGCAACTTCGAAACCAGCAGAGCAGTTACTTTGTTTTTATATTATACTAGTGGCCGCCAGTGACTTCGTTCGCGTGGACCTGGTAATGCTCCGCTCCTATTGGTGATAACGTGATGTTATATAGCCTAAAGCCTTCCTAGAGTAATGGGCTATCCAACACAAAAATATTTTTTCAAATCAGTCCAGTAGTTCCTGAGATTAGTACGTTCAAATAAACAAACTCTCTAGCTTTATAGATTAGTATAGATTATTAACATTATTACTCTTTCTTCTATTTGCATGATAGGATATATTTATTAATTTACCTTCGAATTAATAAAAGAAATGCACTCCTATCCCCTAGGTTCCACGCTGGGAACTATCCCAGCGTGGAACCTAGGGGCTTAACCAGAATCGATTAATCAAATGAACCCCAAAATTCATACTAACCCCTGTAGCATAATGTCCATAATGCTCCAGCAACTATTAAATCATATCACGGGCTTAAAAAATCACCTTTAATAAATAAATATTCAATCATTTAGTTCTGCGTATTGCTGTCCACTACTGAACATAGGCCTCCTCCAGACTTCGTTACAGCAACCTCTTCTCTTCTCCTTCCGCAACCAGTCTGTCTCAGTAATATCCCATAAAATATTAGATCTGGTATGCTACAAAGGTTAGCAATCCTTCAGTACGTCGACACAGCATTTATTGGTTCATTAATATTTCCATTAATGGGTATTATTAAACGATATATCTTTATCAGAGGCGATTTATCCCGTGATTTATTTGACTTAATCAAATGGAATGATATTTTAAGCAATGTCTCTGGGGTGAATTATTGTTAATAGGAATTATAATGATTTATGAATGGACTGACCTTTGTAGGTCGGTTATAATTTAGTAGAACTTAGTAAAGAGAGAACAAAGCAGTTTGCTAAAAGCTGTCTGTCCGTCCGTATGTCTATCAGTAGGCTATAGCCTATGAATCGTAATATCTGATCAGCTAAGCTTTTCACGGCGTGTGTAATTCTGTGAAGATATAACTACAAATAAGCTTGTCCATACAGGCAACGTGTATAATTCGGCGTTTTTGCTTACTGATTTAACGATATCGAACCTTAAAAGTCTCTTTACTCTGCAGTGAGTGAGGGAAAGACTAACTCCATCCTGAGACCATAGCGGGGAGGTAAGTGTCTCCTCTCAGGTCAAGTTGTTTGAAGATGTATTTCGGACAACAACCTTGTCTCCAAATATAAATAAATTTACTAACATAGATATAAGTTATTTTTTAACTCTTATGGAAGTTTTTATCTGAAATAAAGATTATTTATTTATTATTATTATTCATATGAGAAGTCCTGGTGGCCTAGTGCTTAAAACACCAACCTCTCGAGTATGGGGTGCGGGATCGATTCCAGGTCAGGCCAATGTAACTTTAATAAGTTATATGTACTTCCTAAGTATGTCTTGAACACCAATAACTGATTAAAAGGTGAAGGAAAACATCTTGAGGAATCCTGGACTTTAAGTCTGAAATCGCCAACCCGCATTGAGCAAGCGTGTTGATTACGCTCAATCCTTCTCTGTATGAGAGGAGATCTGTGCCCAGCAGTGGGACGATAGAAGGTTGATGAAGATGATGAAAATATGAGAAAACACGAGATTTGATAACCACACTTAATGAAAGTGGATTGAGGGTTTAAGACATATTAACCATGTAAATCAAATTAACTGTTGTTAAGTGAAACATAAATCACATAGTATGAGACGACTACATATAGGATGCACCTGGGACAAAACCCGCCACACTGTTCTCAACCCACTGCAACTCCTGAAAGCCAGAATCAACAGTGGAGACCGCCAGAAAAACGCCGAGCAATGAAGCTCGACGAGTCCCGGAGAAACGATTCAACTGTCTTGGGTCCCGCAACGAAATTAATCAGAAAGGAATAGCGGAGGAGTAAGAAAAAAAATATTTTTTCCACTTCCCTCCATAACAAGCAGGAGACAGAACAGAACTAGGCCAATCGGCACAAAGGGATATTATTGCAACTGGGAGAAGCCCAGGACACACACACTACATATAGGATATCACTGATTATAATAATCCAGTCGTTCAGAACATTAAACCCTGGTTTAATGGATGGATTCACCTCTTATGGCATTCAGTTTTATCCCGCTGCTATGTCACGTGGATATTAGGAACGATTGACGTAGTGGCTGAGCGATCCACTACTGCGCTGCGTGTCGTGGGTTCGATCTCCGCATGGAACAATTATTTGTATGGCCTACAATTATTAGTTGTTTGTGGTCTAGCTGTTTGGGTATGTGACTTTTATATGTTTCTAAACGCACCCATGATACAGGAGAATTATAAAAAATAATAATATCTGATACTACCGGGTGTGGAACCCACAGCCCTAACTACTGAGCCATCAAAGTAACTTTATCATATCATAAACAAAAAAAAAAAACCTATCTTAGAGCCAAAAAAACAGTATGGAGCAACCGATAGGACCTCCATAACCCATTTACCGCGATACACTTGGTAAAATACTCAGACTTCTGGGCTTCCAACTACCCCTAAAGGCTCCTACACACAGTGCCGGTGGCAGGGCCGCCGGGTAAGCCGCCGGCAAAGCCGCCGTACACCCGGCGGCATACAAAGCCGCCGGCTTTGCCGCACAAACGAGGCGCCGGCATGGCCGCCGGGGTGTGCCGGCGGGTTACAGCGGCGGGCAGGCAGTTCGTGCCTGGCATTCGAGCGGTAGTGGTGTGCGGTTTGTGTGTATTCAACAAATTAAAATGTCGTTTCATTGGGGCGACGAAATTGTGTTGCTATTAATTGATAAATATTAAATATAAATATTTCATGAAAATTATATCAGTTGGTGGTAGGCAACAACATCAGCCGCCGGCATAAGTTACCACCCACCAGACAAAGTCTTGCCGCCAAGCGATTCGTCGTGTTCCGGCATGATGTCTGATGAAGCCGTACGGAGGACGGGTCTGAGCAGTTGTGTTGCGATGTGTGCCGGGTACGATGTGCCTAATATTGTTGTGTCGGGAGTTTGGTCGTGGAGGGTCTCCAGATCATCCTCTGGCGCAGCATCGTTGGTCGTGTTGTTGGGTTAAACATTGCATCACCTCGCTCAACTGCCGTCTTCCTTCCTATTCACTCAGTTTTTTTGAGTGAATAGGCTTAATAAGCTAGTGCGCTTTACCATCAACGATTGCATCACTGCTTACCATCAGGCGGGATTGCAGTCAAACACTAGTTTATAACTATTAAAAAATATATATATATATATATTATGGAATACCAGAAATGCAGCGACACTGCGGCGGCAGTGCTGATGATTTTCGTATTCATTGTAGTCAGCCAACCAAAAAAAAAATTTCACTTCACTAGCGTTCTACTATGTGACTGTCACAACCGGAATGATGCTTGACGGCTTTGTGCGGCTTGTGCCGGCGGCTCGTATTGCCGGAGGCATAGCCGCTCGGCATGAAGCCGGCGGCATTGCCGCCGGCATGTGTGTAGTAGTCTTAACGTCTGTCATAGATCAACGAATGACAGCCATTGACGCAACTTTTCCCTTATGCTTAGTATTTTTCCTCTCATTCACAAACAACCCAGACTCAGAAAAAGTTCCTGTAGATACTTGAATCAAACTAACGGCACGTATCGTAATAGTCGATCAAGCCGTCAATTAAGTGTAAGATTTCGTGGCCCCATTAAATTTGACCTATAAAAAGGGTTACTGAACATTATTGGATACAATAACTTTGTTCTACCGAAACTTTGTTTTGGCCTTGACCTCCTATAAATTATCCCAAAAACTTAGGGTTTTCGATTTGGATACTAGGTTCCGTAGAATTGGTCCTTCGGTACTGTCAGCGGTAAAACATACATCACATTATTCGAATTGTGACAAATGAATCGGAAGGAAGATTAAAACTTCTGGGCCCTCTTGTAGCTAGTTGATATATAGCTCAAAAAAATGGTCATATTTTTTTATCTTAATGCACAAAAAATCTGCTCATTTTTCTACCTAGAACCTGAGAAATAAGTGTAAAAAGATTCCTAAAACTCTAACTACATAGAACTAGACATCTGAAAAAAAGCTATTATAAGGGTTAATAATTGAATTAAAACAGATTTACTTTCTTTTCTTAATTGATTAAATAAAATATTATCGATACTGTTTTTATGATACAGGCCGGACAAAACAGCAGTTGTCTATGGATCGATGACAGTGACAGTTATGTCTTCTCCAAAATATATTATAAGGACATCAGCGGAGTTTTGGCGGGAAAATCAAGCTGAGTGTCACGCTCATTTTTCATTGGACTTCTAAAATTATTTGTAGTGTTGTTTACTAAATAAAAGGGGCTGATTTATATAGTAAAAAGTGCATTCAGTAAACCTCCAAGGGAGGTCTCAAACCTCCCTCGTAAAATGGTTCACGCGGCCGTCTTTTCCGACATGAATAATTCATTACGTGACATTGGCAAAATGCACAAACCGTGCGAAGAATCGTGCACCATAAAGAAAAGAAAGAAGAACTTTTAACTTTAGAAGCCGCGGGCGGAAAGCTAGTAACAAATATAAATCAAATAAATATGTAGGTATACAAAATCTATTATTTCGGATCCACCCGTGTAGTCCATCATCATCATCATCTCAGCGTTAATCCCAGTCGCATCCGAGGCTTTTATAGCTTTTAGAGTCTGGGGTCCGCTTTACCAGTCTAACTTTTGATTTTGGCTAAACTTTGATATTTTCCGTGAAGCGATTGCCGTCTGACCTCCACAAGCCGAAGGCGATATCGAAGCATTGCAGTTAGCCCAATTGTTGGACTTTTGAGGGCTCTAACACCCCGTAACGACTGCCATTAGATGTTCGTATGGCAACTGGGTCCAACGGGATAGCGTGCTTTCCGAGGCACGACCAGACCAGTGCAAATATTCATGTACATGCATACAAATATTTGCACTGCGCGGGGATCGAAACCGCACCTCCTTGGGCAGCGGCCGCGTTCGCTACCGCTACGTCACGGAGGCTGTCCCTATCCGTGTAGTCCATTTGGTTAGAATACACACGACTTGGAAACTAGTGTTAGTATTTATTTATCCGGTAAAATAAATCCTAAGGCATCAAACTAAATAAGCGTCTATAAAAGAAATGTGCATATTTCAAATCTTTTGCCTTGTGGTACGGAAACATTCGGGTCCGACTCGCCCTTAACCAATTTTTCACGAATAGTGGTCGGTAAATCGGTTGTCATGGTACGGGCATGTGTTACGGAGAAATGAGGAGAATGTCGTGAGGAGAGTTTTAATTATGAATGTTGATGGCTATAAGAGTAGGGGAAGACCAAAGGATGATATGGCTAAGAAGGGGGTGACTGCCGAGATGGCTTCTGATAGAGATGTATGGAAGAAACAGACATGTTGCGCCGACCCCAAATAAATTGGGACAAGGGCAGGAGAATGATGATGATGATGAGTGGTCCTAGTATATGACACTACAGTGTAATCATAGTGGTTTACTACCTTTTTACGTATTGGTGAGAGTGTGAAAAATCAATATAAATTATTGATTTTTCTTATCTTCTAACACTGGCATAAAAACAAATGAAAAATTAATATATAAATAATTTTATTTCAGGCATTGTATTTATACACATACATTTCACCCATTGTGACTATTTGTCATGTCAGCCCATGTCACGGTACAAGTTATTACCCAACTGAGAGAGAACAAAACTATTTAGTAGTAATAATTAAGTTATCCCCAGATTATTTTTGATCATGTCGTGGTAATATCATGGAATAATATCAATCAGCCCCTATCTAACGAACTTTTAACCTCCATCAAAATTTTTAAAACATGGCGCCTATTACCTATGATTTGATCTCATAAATAAACCTTCGATTTATAGTCATCACCTAGAGAAATCACTAAATTTTTGACAACGCAATTTTTTTAATAAAGTTAAAAAGAAATGAAAGACTATTAAAGGCAAAATTGAGTAGTACTAAATTAATATATTAAAGTCTTGAATGAACAGCTTTACCCGAATATCAATTAAAATAGACTTTAACAATAGAAGTTTCTCAACTTTCATTTGATTTAATTTAATTAAGAATTTTATCGAAACCCGTTTACTCTCTAACACTTTACTAAAATAATTAGTCCTCAGAGTCGCAACCTACGGTAACTATTCGCAGGTACACCACCATTCCCAACTACGGCACATTTAACTTCTCTATATTTACGTAACATAACATCACGTCGTTTTTTCCGCAAAGGGGTCAGGCAGAGATGTACAATCACGATCCTAAGGTGATATGAATCCTCAAAAGCTATTTATTCCTTTTTAGTTTTTAGAGTTCCGTACCTAAAAGGTAAACGGAACCTTATTCATGAGACTTCGCTGTCCGTCGGTCCGTCCGTCTGTCACCAGCCTATTTCTCAATAACCGTAATAGCTAGACAGTTGAAATTTTTAGAGATTATGTATTCCTGTTGTCGCTATAACAACAAATACTAAAAATAAAATATTTAAGGTGGCTCCTATACAACAAACGTGATTTTTTTGCCGTTTTTTCTCCATATCAATAACGGAAATAGGCGTTTGAAATGTTCACAGAATATTTGGTTATACTTATATAAAAATAAAATAAATAATCATATTAAAATAAAATAAACATTTAAGTAAGGGGGGCTCCCACACAACAAACGTGATTTTTTTTTGCCGTTTTTAAAGATAATGGTACGGAACCCTTCATGCGCGAGTCCGGCTCGCACTTGGCCGGGTTTTTTTAATAAAAATTTTACTGTTACTTTTTATATCCATACATATTTTATTTTTCCTGGTGTTTAGTTTAGTTTTATGTTCTTCTTGTATGAGTCAAAATAAAAATTTTGTCTTTTTATCAAGGTGTAGTATTTCATTGTTCTATTCGTTATTACACAAAAATCGATATTGAAAGTTTCAATATATTGACATTTAGTGCTCGTGACACACTCGTAGGTATATGATTTCTACATGGTAGAAGGAAGCTATCATCTATAATCAAACTCCGGGCTGTTGCTGAGAAATTCTAGATAGATATGTAAACCCAAGAACGCTTTGCCTGATCTGACAAAGCAATACAGTACCGCATACGACCAAAAGTCCAACGAGGCAAAACCACCCTATTCTCTCCCTCTCAATCCCTTTGTTGAAATTGCAAGCATTCAGAACACACTACTATGTACATATATCTATGTCGTCCTCCGTAGCGCAGTAGTCAACACGCCTGCCTGTGACGTGGAGGCCCCGGGTTCGATCCCCGGCCCGGCCATGATGGAAAACGATCTTTTCCTGGTTGGCCTGGGTCTTAGCTGTTTGTCTATACATGCATCTATTATAAATATAGTGTCGTTGAGTTAGTATCCCATAACACAAGTCTCGAACTTATTTTGGGTCTAGCTAAACCTGTGTGATTTGTCCGTATATATTTATATATATTCTCATTTTATTATATCGTCAATTAGCACAGGCGGTGCTTTGTCCTCGACAAATGACATCGCATTGATAGACGGAGAAGAGTACTTCAGTTATTTCAAAATCGAACGTGAACATTTCATTTTAATTAAGCACATATCACTTTGATTGAAGTTCATCGAATTTTTTGGTCAAGAGTTGCCGAGAATAAAGCTAGAATTGGTCCTTTATTCCGAATCATTAAGGCTATAATCAGAATTGAGTGTGCAATAAAATTGTAATACTTATTTATGATAAGTGATGTTTATGTGAAGATTATGTGATTTTAGGACTACTTATATAATTTATGAGGAGAAAATTGAATAACGATACTAAACTACGCTCCCCACACAAAGTTCTTCTTCCCAGCGAAAGCAGTAGGAAGTGGCGAAGAGCGCGCGTTTTGGGGGACTGTCTTATGTAATATTGACGTTCAGAAAAGTGCTGATTCTCAGTCTAATTTGAATAAATAACTTTTGATTTTGATACTCTGATGTTGCTCAAAATGCCGCTAGGTTGAAGTGGAACTTCACAGCCCACGTCTGCCGTATGGTCAATAAGCTGTGGTTCAAATTACTCTTTCATTGAGTATTTTAGATCTAGATTATAAGAGCAGGAAGTTATGGTAGGAAGACTTTGCCCAGCAGTGGACACAAGCAATCTAACAGCGTAAAAAAGGAAGAAGAAAATCAGCTAAACTTGTTTTGCCCAGTTCGACAAAGCTGGAAGTCATGGGATTTTGCCCTGCAGAGGCAGATACATTCTAACAATAACAATTTGCGTAGAAAAAAGTATAATAGGTAGATATCTAACATAATTCATTTTAAAAACAATTACCTATTTTGTTGCAAAACTTTAGAGTTATATATAAACTTTAAGTAAATTATATTTGAATTAAAAATACAACTTTACAGCTGCATTTTCTAATATCTATATGGGTACATACGTTGTTCAGTAAATAACAATTATGTAACTATTTCAATTGCCACCAAAATCTATCTATTGTAAGCTCTAAAGCACTTACTTGTAAACCACGTCTCAAGGACTGTTTTACCATAAATTTATACTGTGCTAAATTGATTATCGATCATTTTGTTAACTTCATTAATACGATATACATGGAGTACTATAACAATATTAATTGTCTACTTAATTGCGTTAATTGAATTTCGATTCTCAGGATAATTGCTGCGAATCTTCTTTCAAACTGACCCATCGGCACGACAGGGTTGTGAGGACCAAAAGTATTATTGTAGGACTTTATTTTTCAAGCGTTTGATCATCAACTAGAAACGAATGTCCCTGTAAGTGGCAGACCTTTTTTATAAAACGAATTGTTGGCACCAAGGAGGCTTTTTTATTCGAGATTGTAGAACTAAAAAGTTTTTATTCCAGATCAAATTCAGACAACAAGAGCCCTTGTCAAAATTCAATTAGTGATCCATTTCTTTATTTTTCACGTATTCATGCGAGCTTAAAAATAAACTAGGACACATGACAAATATTGTTATTACCTGTTTTATTGTTTAATTATATATAATATAATTAAAATCCGCCAGTATTATGTCACTACAAAGTAAATGCTTTCCTTCCCTCAGACTTGATCCTGAACCAATACGGACCATTGTTGTTTTACAATTAAGTTTACGTAAACATAATATGAGTAAACTCCAAATATCACCTATATACATACATATGCCTGGCCCTTTTCCAACTATGTAAGGGCCAACTTCCAATAGTTAAACACAATGCCTGTAATAAATAAATAGGTACAGCAATAAATAAATAGTTTTTTTTTCTTAACAGCTGATTTTTTGGGAATTAGTATTACGTTTCGACAGTTTCTGTATCAATAACATGTCACACTCTCAAAATTATCCTTCCGATAAAAGATAACGATTCCGATAGAAGACTATTGAAAAATCATCTCTAAAATAACTACGCATCTAGGTACCCACTGGAATTTAAGGCGACATTTAAAACGATCTGTCAAGAACATCTGAAAACAAAAGAGCACGTAATTTTTAAAAAGAGCCTCTCAGACGTGAACCGTCCGTTGTCGGCGTATACCTAATCCTACTAACACTCCGGGCACCTTGCGGGTGATAGAAAAAATTACACATTATTATTCTTAGCTCGTGCCGACTACTATTAAGATAAAGTTTACTACATTAATAAGAGAGATGAAGGATGGAAGTTTTCTTCAAAGCACCTCCGGAAAAATTAAAAGGTTTTGGGACCTAACCGAAGCTTTTCAGAATTGGAGGATGCTGGGAATCGTATTACAGTGGTTTTTGTTATTATAATTTAGCAATTCATCACGTTTAAAATGTCAATAAATATTTTATTTTTAAACAATTTTGTTTAATTCATACGGAATACATCTTTAACAACACTCCATTAAGTTTTATTTCGTTTTCAAGAAATTAAATTGCAAATCCAAGCACATTGCTATTGTATTTTTAAATTATACATTTAGGTACAATTTTTATTTTATACACATTTGAAAAAATTAAACTAGGATCTCAACTTACCATGTCCACAAAACAACACTATACACAAAAACTCACAATGTCAACCACATCACATATTTTAAATTTCATTATTACAATCGTCAGGTTAATCGAAACACGTTTACCGATACAATTTCTATGTAAATCGTCCCGTTTCTCAATCACACCGCTGTAAATCCAATTAATAAGCTCACGTTTATTCGTCAATTGTCGGAATTGGTACGTTCATTCGTTTCTCGGCGACGCGTGCTCACCGTGCGGCGGCCAAGCGACGACTGAAAACGAAAATGCGTTCTGTCGACATTCTCGAACGGTTCAAGCTGAGCATTGCATACCACTGCCGTGTGCACTGCTGCATATTTTTGAATTTCGAACCACTAAAGGATTTTTGTCTTTGGTATTCTTTTAAAACAAACTCTTTTGACGTCGTGTTTATGGACTGGACGGATTTTTGTGAACATAACAAGATTACTCCATCGTTTTATTAGGGTATATATTATGTATGTTTAGTCACGTTTTTCTCTGCTGTATAAATAGGGCTTCAATCCCTTTTATTAGTAGTTTGTTTGTATTGTGTGAGCTACATACAATAACATGGGGAAACTTTTGTGTGTTATCTGGATCCATAAGTTCGCGAGTGGTTGTTTTGAGGAGGTTAAATGTAATAGTATTTAGTAACCAATTAAAAACTTTATCGTATAGTCGATTAAGGTCGCGTTTTCGGGATCGTAGTGAGTAAATACATGGGGCTAAGCATGGTTTAACATCAGTTTTGAAACACAATCTCATTCGCATTCAAACTTCGACCTTCTGTTTGGCCCTGTTGTTTCGGAAAATCTTATACTCCAAAAACTGGGAATTCTGGTAGGTAACCAATTTTACCAAACGTTGGGAACAAAACTGGATTTTGTAGGTAGTAATATTATGTATATGTATATAGCTTAGTTAAGTATTTGTTTATATGGTGTTATGAGTATTTTCTTTTCCTTTTCATTGGTTCTGTAACTAAAGCACCTGCCATCTAATCTCTTCACCACCCGAGGTTGACAGGTAGAGCAGGAAGGCATTAAGTCCGCCTCTGCACATTTTCTTTGTGTGAAACTATAAATAAATAAATAAATAATCCTTCCACATACATAAAATATTGGTATTCAGATGGACCCAGTTTGACTGGAAGGCATAGGCAGATGTAGTAGCTATATCCTCATCATCCGTCTAACATTTTCCCAACTACGTTCTGATCCACTCCACAACCCACCCCTTGGCAAGACTGGTTGTCAGATTTCCGGGCTTATGACTACCCATAACGACTGTCAAAAATCTACACAAGACATCCAGAACCAAGAGCTTAACATGCTTTCCGAGGCACGAAAAGATCTCGGTATGTAAAAGTTGTCATTGCCCATCCAAAGACTAACCGCGGCAAGCGTCGCTTAACCTACAGGGTAATTACGTAACTCCCTGTCCGTAGCAATGGGTTTTATTTTGACAGTTTAACAACATTCATTCATCAAGTCTTTTACGTTGTTGAGCAGGTATCTTTTTGGCACATATTGAGCAATGGATTAGCAATTTGCTTCAAAATAAATCAAATAGGTAGTAATGGTGTGTTACGCAGTTAGTGCGCTGATTGGTCGATTTGTGAGGATGTTAAAATTTAGCTACGAGCTACATTTCATCATCATCATCATCAACCTTTTATCGTCCCACTGCTGGGTCTCCTCTCATATAGAGAAGGATTGAGCGTAATCACCAAGCTTGCTCAATGCGGGTTGGCTATTTCAGACTACAAAACTACATTTAAGAATGATTGTCATTAAAGTTTTTGCTAACTGTTAAGGAACCATTTTGATACACTTTTGAAAATTAACTTTGAAATTATATTTTAAACGTGACGTTGCTACGAGCCTACACTGCTTGCTACGAGCCTACGTTGTTTGCTACGAGTGCTACGCCTGCGTAGCAAGAATATATTTTATTATTTCTTTACGTTTGATTCTACTAAAATCGTCATTAATATTTTAGTCGTACCCCGAATTAATTTATCGATAATACTTACAAATCAAGAAAAGAATAGAAATTTATTCTGAAAAAAAAATCCTTAACGGTTTACATAAAAAAATTCTGAACAAATCAATTTATTACGTAAGGCTTAACAATTTGTTTGAACACTGAACTAAGTTTATTAATTAAATAAGTTTTAGTTTTTTTTCTTTTTTAACCAGTCCGAAATAAATTTTTGGTACTAAAATAATTGGTTCATTTTCTTTTTAATTCTCAGAATGAGGTCGGGCGCTCTCTGTGCGCATTAGCAACAGTAATGAGATATTATTACGTTTAAAATGGTTTCATTGTGATTTATTTTTCTTTTAGAAATATTAATTTAATGTAGTAGCTCTTTAGTAATAGGTTGTGTATATGTGGCTAAGTAGTGTCGGGTAGATGGATCAAGTTAATCTCCACTTGCCACGGTTGATTCGAGGATGGGTGACACTATTATATGGGATTTCATCACATCATTCATCATCATCATCATCATTTAAGCCGAAAGACGTCCACTGCTGGACATAGGCATCCCTCTAGGATCTTCAGGACTAACGGTCCTGTGCCTTCCGCATCCAGCGGTTTCCCGCAACTTTCACCGGGTCGTCGGTCCACCTCGTCGGGGGCCTACCCACGCTGCGTCTTCCAGTGCGTGATCGCCACTCGAGAACCCGTCGGCCCCTTCAGGCATCTATCCTACGGGCAATACCACTTAATTGTATCAATTCTTCGGGCTATGTCGATTACTCCGTCCTTCTGAGGATCTCCTCATTTCTGCATACGAGCATCGCCTTCTCCATTGCCCTTTGAGTGATCTTGAGCTTTCTTATAAGGCCCATTGTTAGCGACCACGTCTCAGTTCCATAAGTCATCACTGGCAATACACACTTTCATCACAACCAGCGAAATATGAGAATACTTTTTTTTTTAAATACTTATAAACTAGTGCTGGACTACAATCCCGCCTGATGGTAAGCAGTGATGCAATCGTTAATGGTAAAGCGCACAAGTTTATTAAGCCTATTCACTTAAAAATCTTAGTGAGTAGAAAGGAAGACGGCAGTTGAGCGAGGTGATGCAATGTTAAACCTAACAACACGACCATCGTTGCTGCACCAGAGGGAGATTCATCTGGAAACCCTTCACGATCAAACTCCCGACACAATAACATTTGGCGCATCGTATCCGGCAATCATCGTAATACAACTGCTCAGACCCGTCCTCCGTACGGCTTCGCTCGATATCGATAACTGATTCTACTAATGGATGCAAAGCCGGGCTAAACTTAAAAAAAAATCCCCCTAAAAAAACAAATATTATTTCACAAAAAGAGGTAACTTAATACATGTGCGGTAATCAACCCTACCTCGGGGGGCGGGGGGCAGGGTACGCGACACGTGGTCGCATCGCTATTCGCTCATAATAATACCGGTGTTGTCACTTTTATAAAAATTACCAAATTTCGGGGAAGTTGGAATTAATTCCTGGGAAAAAAGGATTATTTCAAAATTCATTAGTATTGTTACTATGATGATTATGTAAAATTTTATATCATATTTGGTCAAGTGTTTACCTAACCTTTATTATCCTTATGGATCGGACAGGGTTTTCTTTACATATTGTATATTGTTTTGAATGTGATATAAGAATTCTGGTTATTCCTTACACCGCACTATTATGTACACTCATCACCATCATCATCTCAGCGTTAATCCCAGTCGTATCCGAAGCTTTTTCAGCTTTGGAGTCCGGGGTCCGCTTTACCGGTCTAACTGCTGATTTTGGTTAAACCTCGATATTTTCCGTGAAGCGACTGCCGTCTGACCTCCACAACCTGAAGGCGATATCGAAGCATTGCAGCTAGACCAATTGTTGGACTTTTGAGGGCTCCAACAACCTGTAACGACTGCCATTAGATGTTCGTATGACAACCGTGACCAACGGCTTAACGTGCTTTCCGAGGCACGGCCAGACCAGTGCAAATATTCATATTCGTGCTTACAAATATTTGCACTCCGCGGGGATCGAACCAGCGCCTCGTTGCGCAGCGGCTGCGTTCGCTACCGCTACGCCACGGAGGCTGTGACACTATTATGTACACCATGACATAATTATATTATTATATCTTAAAATTAGTATATTGATGTAGTGGGTTTTGCTCTCTAAGTCGCACCAGACATACATGTGGTGCTCATGCCGACCCGATCACGTCAAATGTCAATGGTTCTCCTCATTATACGTGCAAAATTATATAATAGTGTACGACCACTATAAGTCGTCATATACATGATAACATGAGTGACACGCCTCGACAACAGAGGCAGCCGTCGAAACGTGGCTACGGCTTCCAGTTAGGCGATTAACACACGGCACCGCGTAGCGCCGCGGAGGGCGGAGACAGTAAAGCGGATTTGGTAGCGGAGCTCCGTGCGTTAAGGCGGTTTACGCGCCTGTCCGCACGGACGGATTTAACACGGTTGTGACCAGTTTGTTCACAGGCATTGGCAAAAAACCCAATTAATTGTTTTCTTTACTCTGCAATTATCTTTTTTGTATTTTTATGTTATTGTTTGGTTTGTTGCCATCAGCTAGTGTCGCGGGCGCATTACAGATGACAACCGGATCTATTGTATTTGTGCTGTCTGACTGGCTGGCTTTGACAACAAATCAATGTTGCAATGCATGGTTTTGGTAGTGTGCATGTTCGAGTACGAAACTTTTGGTGAAAATTTTTCTTTTTTATTAATATTACATATTTTATGGTATCTAGTTTTAACGTGCGTTTTGTTTGTGCGGAATAAAAATATTTCTTTCTTTCTTCTTTTCTTTTCTTTCTTTATGCGGCGCCCCTTGTGTGAGGCGCCGCTCAACCGCGCGGAGGGCAGCGCGGAGAGGCGGTGGTGGCGAGAGTACCGCTCGACCGCGTGGTTAGACGGCGTATGGTATGTTAGGCATCTACGGATTTAATAGAGGTCAATGTGACATGAGATCCGCTTCACCGCCTACCGAGGCGATGCGCGGTGCTGTGTGTTAAGCGCCTAACATTCATCGACAACATGTCAGTCGCTGCAGTCGTCAATGCTGTGGCTGCTACTATCATAGACATGTGTCTCTCGTGTGTTTTTAATATTTATGAACTAGTGCTTGACTGCAATCCCGCCTGATGGTAAGCAGTGATGCAATCGTTGATGGTAAAGTGTAATAGTTTATTAAGCCTTTTCACTTAAAAAACTTAGGAATAGGAAGGATGACGGCAGTTGAACGAGGTGATGCAATGTTAAACCCAAGACCAACACGACCAAACGATGCTGCGCTAGAGAGAGATTGATCTGGAGACTCTCCACGACCAAATTCCCGAGACAACAACATTTTGCGCATCGTACCCGCCACACATCGCAACACAACTGCTCAGACCCGTCCTCCGTACGGCTTCACCAGACATCATGCCGGAACACGACGAATCGCTTGGCGGCAAGACTTTGTCTGGTGGGTGGTAACTTCCGCCGGCAGCCGATGTTATGGCCTAAATAAGTACAACTTCACAGTGATCAGATTCGTAACAAGATTACGTTATCGTAAGTACTGGCTACATAATAGGGGGAAAAATATGACCCATGTAGTAGTAACACATCCGTTCTAACACGTTTCAATATAGAGTTTTTGTAGGACAAATCAATTTACAATACAGAAGGCCTTTCTGTGTACTTTATTTCTAGATTGTATTGGTCTTGTTATGGCAAGTTTGTTGGAAAAATTATTCACAGGGCTTACGTTTAATTCTAAGTACGTATGTGTTAAATGGTTAGGCATGTTACTAATAACAGTTAGCCTGTGTCATCTCTATATAGATCATAGGGGTAAAACTGTAACTTTGTATTTTAGTTCAAATATGATTTACAAGAAGTTTTTTATAAAAAAAACACAGTTTTGCAACAGAAGCACATATTTCGTTAAAAAAAAAAATATTCTTCGTCTTCTCATACTGTTACTCTGAGAATGCATCACCCGTCTGCTGGGCTAAGGCTTCTTCACCCCATATTATTTATTTTTGCCAGCTTTATCGAGCTGGGTAAAATAAACAACCACTGGTACACTTTAGTCCTGGAATAAAAAAGGCACACATAAATAATATTTTAAAAAAAGGTTATCATTTTCCCGTGTTTAATCTAATTTACTTGGGGCCAGATGCCACTAGGCCCAATTTCGAGTTGCGGAGTCATGGTTTAGAATCCTCGGCAGACGTTTTACTTAGTATAATTTATTTCATAACCACTATTCTCAAAACGGTAAAGGAAAACATAGTCCCCCCTTTCTCTGTGACGAGTCCTGTGACATCACAGAGAGAACGATTATAGTGTAGCGGTATCTACAACGCCACATGCGAACATCCCGTCATACTGATGTTACGTAAATCCTGTATCTTGCAAGGAGGGCTTATTGTGCAACTAGCATACATACAATTTCCCGATACCAACAGCCAGGAAAGTGCGCGCCAGACACAACACCCGTCTTGTCTAAGGATCCTCCCTTTTCTATAGAGGATGACTAAACTTTAGATTCTGTTCTGTATATCCTAAAATGGTATTATAAGCACAACATACTCCTTTGTCTTTAAAAAGCTGCTTGGTTATACAAAAAAATAAAATATACCGTAACAGGTAGCTTCTAATATGGTAAAAGTATTATGAATTGGAGGCGCGAAACTGTTTTAGCTTAAGGCCAATTCGCATATTGGCCGTTTTCTATTTTTATTTTATTCCCAATCTAACTGATTTTATTTCCCTTTTATCTTCTTTTCTGGCTAGTGCATCTATAGTTACAGAAACAATTCATCCTTGTAAAGTTTGGCCAAATGACATATATAAGGTACAACCAGAAAATTGCCTTTCAGAACATCTGTATTCCAAAGCAACATCGTTGAGAACAATAACCCAGTTTGAATGACTCAGCACTACCGAATCCTACAATGTAAGATGGCGCCCACACCTGTCATTGTAGACAACATATGACGGAGCGAGCTGTCATGTACGGATGACCCTAGATTACTTGAGTACGAGGTCTATTGTGGTGACCCGCTTCTTATCTAAAAGGTTTTAGAGGCTCTAACGAACGTGCGACATAAACGTAACGAAAAATCCTGCGATTTTTAATCTATACTTACTAATGTATATAAAGCTGAAGAGTTTGTTTGTTTGAACGCGCTAATCTCAGGAACTACTGGCCCGATTGGAAAAATTATTTTTGTGTTGGATAGCCAATGGGCTCGGTCTAGGAAATCTTTAGACTATATAACATCATGCTGTGGTCAATAGGAGCGGAGCATATAAAAAAACTGTCTGTAGACAGGTGAGCCCGATGCGAAAACCAGTGTGGCAGCTGTTAGTTATGGAACATATGGCAGAGCACATTGTCATGTATGGATGATCCTAGATAAGTTGAGAGCGTTACTTAGCTCAAAGCATTACTTGGGCTTGCAGATAGCTGGTATTCTACCTGTCAGGAATGGGCACTGTTGACAGATCGCTTCAATAAATTTTGCAGAATCAACTGGCTGATTGAGTTCTTCCTCAGTAGCTTTTTACTTCTAAAATATTTTAACTGTGTGATTAAAGTAAATCGAAAGTCTCTGACTACACTAGTTACGACTATAACCGCTAATGAAAAGCTCAAAATTAAGCAATTAACCAACATCAAATTAGGACGTTGAAGTTTTTGTCATCATTAGTGCTGTAATTGGCACAGAATGAGCATTTCCCTTTCCACCTGTATTTACATAGAAAATGGGCAAAATCGGCTAATGGTCCCGCGTTTTCGGTGGCGAGATTGTGCAAAACGGGAATAATTCGCGAGGATGCCGGGGAAAATGATGTGGATGGCTGTAATACAACCAACTTGTGGAATAATTTGATGATTTCTAAGGTGGCAGTGTTGATTAAATCATTAGAAAACGAGCCGTAACCGATAGGATTTTTCAACGGCTAAAGTAAAGACTCTTATCACAAACTTTCATCCTGTATTTAATCTATTTAGGGTAACAATTTTCAAAGACACTTCGTGACATTAGGAATACTGGAGCAAAATTTCATGCTTCCAGATTAGGCTAGCTGTTAGGCTGTGCGGTACCTATAATCGATTTCTTTCAATCTCAGATCTGCGCTCTAATTACGTAAAACACTATTACTGTCACTTCGAATCATATTGTAGCATATTGTTAATACATTGATTCATATGTTCTTTCTGCTCAGCGACGTAAATAACGCAATGAATGTTGTTGAACTGTATATATGAAGTCCATTGCTATGGATAGCGTGTTACGCAATTTCTCTGCTGCTATCTGTAAGAAGCAATTAAGACTTTTGGACATAATTTTGAAGTTCGAACGATACCGGTATTCGAATCTATGTTTATTTCTAATATGTAATATGTAAGTAAGTGTATTATTATATATATATACAATATGTAAAGAAAACCCTGTCCGATCCGTGAAGGTATTGTTAGGTATCGATAACTGATTCTACTAATGCCCACAAAGACAGGCTAAACTTAAAAAAAAATCCCCCTTAAAATATAAATATTATTTCGCAAAAAGAGGTAACATAATACATGTGCGGTTAGCACCCCCTTCCGCGGGCGGCGGGGGGCAGGGCACGCGACTCCTGTGACGTGGTCGCGCCGCTATTCGCTTATAATAATACCGGTGTTGTCACTTTTTTTAAAATTACCAAATTTCGGGGAAATTGGAATTAATTCCCGGGAAAAAAGGATTATTTCAAAATTCATTAGTGTTGTTACTATGATGATTATGTAAAATTTTATATTATATTTGGTCAAGTGTATTGTATATACACTATGTAAAGAAAACCCTGTCCGTCCCATAAGGATAATAAAGGTTAGGTAAACACTTGACCAAATATAATATAAAATTTTACATAATCATCACAGTAACAATAATAATGAATTTTGAAATAATCTTTTTTTCCCGGGTATTAATTCCAATTTCCCCGAAATTTAGTAATTTTTAAAAACTGACAACACCATTTGTGACGGAGCGAATAGCGATGCGACCACGTGCCGCATGCCCCGCCCCCCTTCACCCGCGCATGTATGCGCGGGTGAAGGGGAGCGGGGCTATCGGGTTGCCTACCGCACATGCATTAAGTTACCTCGCTTTTTCAATTATTTTTTTTGGGGGATTTTTTTTTAAGTTTAGCCCGGCTTTGTAGGCGTTATTAGAATCAGTTAACGATACCTAACAATACCTTCACGGATCGGACAGGGTTTTCTTTACATATTGTATATATTAAAAAGTAAGTGTATTATTTTTTATTTTGTAATTTCACAAATTTGTACGCCTTATATGTAGAACGTGTAAGTACGGAAGAAAGTATAATATTGAGCATCTATACAATATGTAAAGAAAACCCTGTCCGATCCGTGAAGGTATTGTTAGGTATCGATAACTGATTATAATAATGCCTACAAAGCCGACCTAAACTTAAAAAAATCCCCCTAAAAAAATAAATATTATTTCGAAAAAGCGAGGTAACTTAATGCATGTGCGGTAGACAACACGTTAGGCATACATCCGCGGGTGACGGGGGGCAGGGCACGCGGCACATGGTCGCATCGCTATTCGCTCCGTCAGAAATGGTGTTCTCACTTTTTAAAAATTAACAAATTTTGGGGAAGTTGGAATTAATTCGCGACAAAAAAAGATTATTTCAAAATTCATTAGTATTGTTACTTTGATGATTATGTAAAATTTAATATTTTATTTGGCCATGTGTTTACCTAACCTTTATTATCCTTACGGGTCGGACAGGGTTTTCTTTACTGTATATCGGATATCGGAGCATCTAGAATTTCTATATCTGCATTACCCTTGGTTGAATTTCTACCTACGTAAAAATCATATCGATGCCAAAAGAAACATTGTTGGCCTAAAATTCAGCTGCGCTAACTCCGTTCACTGATACAGTAATAGAAACATTTTTTTATAAAGTATAAACTAGCACTTGACCGCAATCCCGGCTAATGGTAAGCAGTGACGCAATCGATGATGGTAAAGCGTACTAGTTTATTAAGAGCCTATTCACTCCAGCCTTGAAGACACTCAAATTCAAAACATCAAGGTGACAAGTGACAAGGCATGCGGTGCAAGAGGAATTGTGGCAATTCAGATTTAAGTCGTGAACCCTCAACTGTAGAGCTTTTCCCCGGCCGACTTGTGTTCGAAATCCATATATATATATCTCCAAGTCTTTCCGGCAATGTATGCCCTGAAAAATTGGCGTTATGGTCGATTTTGGAGTAAAACACGAAGTATCATGCAACCTGATGCCGTTCTGACACTGTTATAGAAGTGACAAAGTTTTGAGCCAACAAGATTTAAAATTTAGTCGTGCCAGTGATACATAAAAGGAAAACCGGCCAAGTACGTGTCGGACTCACGCACAAAGAGTTCCGTACTTACGAAATTAAAGGATTTAAATTATTTGTATGAAAGATTACGCGGTAATAAGCGGTTTACGACTTACGAGGTATTAAAAAAACTACTTTCTAGGTCTCGTTCAAAACAATTTTCTTTTTTTATTTTAGAAGTTAGAGGGGGGCAACTTTTTTCGTTTTGGAAGCATCTGTCATGCAAAGTATTCGGTTTAGAAAAAAAATTAATTTAAAAACCTCGATATCATTTTTGAAGACCTATCCATAGATACCCCACACGTATGTGTTTGATGAAATAACAAATTTTGCGTTTCAGTTCTAAGTATGGGGAGCCCCCAATATTGGTTCACAGAATACATCTACCTACCAAGTTTCAACAGTATAGCTCTTATAGATTTGGAAAAAAATGGCTGTGATATACGGACGGACAGACGGACAGCCAGACATGATGAATCTATAAGGGTTCCGTTTTTTGCCATTTGCCTACGGAACCCTAAAAAGTACTAACCTATTTATTGTGGGGAGGAAGGGCTACAGAACGCTACCTACTTCGATACTTCCCCTTTTCTTGAGTTCTTCTCCTTGTTTTGTTAATGATCATCATTATTATTATAATTAACAACATAAATTGCTGGAAATGCCTTCAAGGAAGCATCACTGCTCTACCCGAACCAACGCTGAGCTATATTCAAAAGCCTCAAAAATAAATCTAACGAAAACAATCAAAGGACCCGGCCATTTTTCTCAATTTTCCTCCATTTGCTCACCCTGTATAAAACAAAAGCCAATCAGACAGGTTCAACAACCGATAGACTCTTTTACCGTTAACGTCAAAAATACCTCCGAGACTTGAAGTATTTTCCGTTATCTGCGTCAGGCGTCTACCCTCGTATCTTACAAATAAAACGCGCTTCGGAAACAATTGGCTCGACTGATTGATTGCCATACACACTGTGTATAGCTGTAGCGTTTGAGTAGGAATGAGAGACGAGGTATAGACAGTCATTGATTGATACCTGTCTTTGATTTTGAATTGAATACTTCTTTAGGATCATTTAGCGTTCTTTTTGCATTGTGTTTTTTGTTTTATGACTAAGTTCATAAAAGCCATGCTGTTTATCTTCTGCTCTACTATAAAAGCTGGTGGAAAACCCTAGTGCATGAAATTGGACCACCACGCTTTGTTTCATTCAGCTGAATTAGGCTCGAATTGAATTACTCGGCTCCAATAGGGTATTTGACTAAAAAAAACTAATTAGTCCGTCAGACAGATTTTCTAAAAATACTAGATACGTATTTTTTCTTGTTTCATATACAAAAAATGAAGACGACACAGAGCGTTGAAAACTCGTGTGACGTCACTGCACGCTACACTTTTTAGCGGCCAGTGACGTCACCAGCCACCACTCCTGATCTTTGATGCTTTTTATATTTGTAAATTTTTATTGATTTGATAAAACAATAAATACAAATAGTTTTCAATATTTTTCAATAATCTGAATGACGGAGTAAATAGAATCATTTTTTTTACCCAGGAAACATCCCTATTGGTGTATATGACGCTGGATCAATTTTCATTTCTATTCTGTGGCCAGAAGCACTGCCTCTTTTTTATCTACTCCTCTGGTGGACATGCCTAATAAATTCGGTAACAACAGAAAAAAATATTGCGCCTCAGGAGTAAACTTAAAGTCAACCGTAACAGCCGTACAGGTGAATTGACCAGGTTGAGCTACGATTGTCGACGTTACATCTGTTGCCCCCCAAACATCAGAACCCGAGGTGGCGGCGCGAAGTGTTCCACGCTCGCCACTCTTAGATGTTACGGGGGCATTCATAGGTACCCTCACTCTCCCCTTGACCCGAGGAGGCCCACAATGGGGGCCAGCACCAATCGGGGGTTGCGTAAGCAGTGTTCGCTCTCGCACCCCCGGTGGTGTGAGATGGAACACCGGGGTGGTTTTTAGTCAGTAAGAGTCTGACAGACCTCGTCACCCGCCCCAGAGCGACGGGCATCCATGATGATTTTCCACTAAGGAAAAAAAAACACTTGTCGCCGTTGGGTGATCTTTGGATAGATGACAGTGTTTACGTATCAAGGTCCCACCATGCCTCGGTCGATATACAAAGTCAGCAGCCTGAGAGCCTGAAAATCCGTTTATATTGGAAGCCGATCCCGATGTAGTTGGGAAAGAGGCTGGGCAGATAATGATAATTGTTAAATACAAGGATGGTATTTAGGGAGGTTGACTAGTGAGAGTCTCTTGATAACTCTCATTTATAAAATAAAAAAAAGCTTACTTATAAACTAAACACGGTAACGAAACCACAGCGACTTTTTAATCTACGCCAACGCCATCAATCGAGGACGCTGACAAATTTACAGAAAATTAAGTCTTAAACAAAAATAGTGATACTTGAATTCGTTTATAAGAGTAATGTGAGTTTAAATTAACTAAACTGCTTTTTTCATTCATTACTCCTGTATCGGAGATGCGAAGTACAAACATTTAAACTCACTTAAACAACCAGCCAGACCCGTAAGAACTACCTACAGACCATATTAATATTTGTACGCGATATGCAGCGCAGCAGTCGATCGCTCAGCTACTGCACCACCCGTGTCGTCGATTAGTCTTCCTAATCATAATTGATCATCCTATAAAAATCCTAAATTGAATTAGAAAGGTTAGAAGGTTATCATGTTATTATGTGTCGACTATTAGATAAACAAAGCATAAAGGATAAAAGAAATTATGTATGTTTGTGGTAAAAAAAAAAAAAAACACGCCTCTGTGGCATAGCGGTAGAGAACGCGGCCGCTGCACAAGGAGGCGCGGCTTCGATCCCCGCACAGTGCAAATATTTATATGCATGAATATATTTGCACTGGTCTGGTCGTACCTCGGAAAGCACGTTAAGCCGTTGGTCCCGGTTACCATACGAACATCTAATGGCAGTCGTTACGGGTTGTTGGAGCCCTCAAAAGTCCAACAATTGGTCTAACTGCAATGCTTCGATATCGCCTTCGGGTTGAGGAAGTCAGACGCCAGTCGCTTCACGGAAAATATCAAAGTTTAGCCAAAATCAACAGTTAGACTGGTAAAGCGGACCCCAGAATCTGAAGCTGAAAAAGCTTTGGATGCGACATGGATTAACGCTGAGAAGCTGATGATGATGTGGTAAAAAAAACACTTTTCAACATCATCATCATCATTTCAGCGAAAATACCACTACTACCTGTGGCATTATAGTACATTACGATATTAGTGCGTAATGATGGTTATAACTTGCGAGGCGGAATTTCAGCCCGAGCCGAAGGCGAGGGTGTAATTGAGCCGAGCATGTTATAACCAATACGCACGTATATCGTACGACGTTTTTTAACACACTTGCGAGGAAACAGAAAAAGAAGTATTTTATATTTTGTTCATTTTAAATAAACTCAATCTGTGAATGCACACTGTTGCTTTCCCTCCATTAGTATTATTATTTGCCATTTCAAATATGGAACAGCGCGCAGCGCGAGCCGTGCGGCGGCGATCAGTTCCATAATTACTTGAAATGGAAAATAATGCTGTTATGGAAAATAATGCTGTTATGGACTATAACTTAACTATTTGCTTTGATAAAACACGCGTTTGTTATGGCCTGCTTTACATATTTAAAACCGGTGGAATTACATCAGCTTTACGAGCAAGGGTGTTAAAAAACTAGTAACATTATAGTGATACACTGAACGTAAATTTAGTTTAATTTAAGAACAAGATCGCAGTCATTGCCATTAACTATCTTACAGGTGTAACCATTTCGTCATTAGTGACAACGTTGTCCGCCGTTAAGATACCAGAGCTTAAGCAAAACACTTAATACTTTGTCTAGAACAAACTCATATCATCGACCTATTAGGTAATAGAATACTTACCTATGTACCTAGTTATTGGAAGCCACTTGACATGGCCGGGTATTTATACTTGTTTACATAAAGTTAAGCTGACAAGTCACACCTCCTCTCAAAGACGCACTCTACAGCTTATCAAATACTTAAGTGCTAAGCCTATAAAAGCGGTAATCTATAATCAATACCGCTCAACACCTAAGCATTATCCGCCAAAATTAGGAAGACCGACGCTCGAATAATGAAAATACGACACCGTTATAATCCCAGTTTTTGTTGCATAACCTCATTAGAGGGGACTTTAAAGTAACTTTCTGGAAACACGGACTTTGATGGATAGGGGCTACAAACTCGAATGATACTCGGTATTATACAAGGTGACTGGTTAAACGATGGTCTTGTTAAGGGATGGTTTGTGGAATTCGATTTTTATTCCAATTTTATAAAATGAAAATGACTTTTTTTTTGTTCTGGGTGGGAAGTCATAATAACCTCTGCCGCTCTGGGCGGAGCGGAAAGGCGTGTCAGACTTTTACTGACTAAAAACCAGCCGTATGTCTTCGTTTGCTTGTGCGCCAGGGCCACGGTTTCTTAAATGAAAAGGACCTTAAGACGGGACTCTAGTGGTGTTTTCTCTATACAAACTTATTTCGCTGTTTTCTTTGAAGATAACGCTTTTAGAGCAATTATTTTTACCCCACAATTTCACGTCTTAATCATACGTGCCCCTATCATTAGATTTTTTCCAAAAAATTATAAGAAAAAGATATAATGATATTTCACAATCCCGAAAAATAACCCATTTTTACCGCGATGTTCTATGATCTTTTTCGCGATCTCCGCGATGAACTATTAGACAAATATAACCAGTTTTTGACAAAAACGCAAATAATAGAAGCATAGGTACACTTTCCCTCTAAATTTTCATATAAAATTTACTGAGATCATTTTTGTATTAAAAAAGAAAATATCGGAATACGAAACGTCTTTTGGTCAATGTTTTTGTAAGTAAAGTCAGCCCGAGCTGCAACTGTCCTTTTCGCACTTTACGGGAAGAGCTTAGAAACGGCGCGATGGCAATAGTTTCTTCAAATAGGTACCTATTTTTCAAATTCCGCAGCACTAGGGTCCCCTCTTAATGGGCGTTTAGCGTAAATATGACCTACCTGTTCACGAAATTTCATTTTTTTTTTTATTAATGTGTTCCTTTGCTGCTCATGTTTAATGAGTTACTGCTAATAAACTTATTAATAAAACCTATGAAATAAGACTCAACAAAAAACCGCGTGGAGGGATATTGATATATTAAAATACTCACACATCCACAGACCAACAGAAGCGAATAGAGAACACGAGTCGTTCGGTAGCTTAGCCAAAATCCTGCTTAGCAATAATCATCATCATCTTCTTCTCCTTTAGCCTATAGAGGTCCACTGCTGGACAAAGGCCTCTAACAAAGCTTTCATTGCTTTGGGAGAGTTTTCCATAATGACCAAGCTTGGCAGGTGGATTGGGGATCACGGTAATTTGATATTCCACAGGAGAAGTGCTACTGCCCACTTCCCTGGTGAGAGTTCCCTTAGTCGCCTAATCATACATTATCATATTCTTGAGCAAGTCCCACGTTTACCAAGGCACACTTCATAAATGAAGTTAGTTCGGATTCTGTTGTTTTATGAAATATGGAAGGCCTCATCGACATTGACGATAATTTATCGAAATGTCACCGCCAGAGTGCAGACAAGGTATTTAGTTAATGTCGCTACTAATAGATGTTTGTATTCAGTTTGTTTTTGTTTTGAATTGAGTTGTGTGTACTCGGTGACGGGTCTGGAAAGTTTATGGTGATTTAGTTTTTACGATTGGGCAAGGGCGGTCACTGGTGATTGATTTTTTGGCGATTATGGAAATTAGTGACAGTGTATTTTTTGGTGTTGTTATAACATTTCAATTGGTAGCCTACCAGTATTGGCTCCAACTTATACACACATCAAAAGTGTCTAGGGATCAAGCATTTTTATGCGGATTTCTTGAGATTGAGATGTGGCTTTGTAATAAATTTATGATTTTATAAATTTATATGGATCCTTTTGGTGCATTTCATAATTTGAATCAGGAACTGTGAATCAAATTCGAGTAAAAGATGAAAATCAGCTGTCAATATTTTCCCTATAAAAACATACAACGCATTGAAGACATTATTAGTGCTACTGTTTCCCTACTACTGATTAAAACCAACGTTATTATGGAGCGGCGACGTCATTTAAGCAGGGAAGAAATGCTCAGAGCCGTGGGAATGATAGAAGCTGGTTCCCGGCAACGTACTGTGGCTTTAGCTCTGAATACAAGTCAGAGTGTTATCAGTCGACTTTGGACACGTTACCGAAGCACTGGTACCGTGGCTGAGCGCCATGGAGGACGGTATCGCTGCACCACACGGAGACAAGACCGATACATTCAAATCTTAACTCGAAGAGCTCCAACAATAACCGCCATGATGTTAACCGTGAGGCTTCATCACTCTTCAGGGAACTTAATTAGCGACCAAACAGTCAGAAACCGCTTGCATGAAGTGAACCTTCATTCCCGAAGACCGCTACGGGTACCACCTATAGCAATGCACAATCGTAGGATTCGATATCAATGGGCTCTTGAACACAGAAATTGGGCAGAAGAACAATGGCGTTTCGTGTGCTTTTCTGATGAGTCTCGTTTTGGTATGAGACCGGATACAAGACGTATACGACACTGGAGAACCCCTGGACGCCAACAGCGATTAAAATCCTGCCAGGAAGTCCATCCTTATAGTGGTGGAACCATCATGGTATGGGCGGGTATTTGGATCGGCGGAAGAACTGAGTTGATTTGGATCAGAGGCAACCTCAACGCTCAAATTTATGCTGAAACGATTGTATCAGACGTCATCGTTCCTCTACAAGTGCAAATCGGTCCCTTATTTCAGTTAATGCATGATAATGCACGACCGCACACCGCAAGAGTTGTAAGACAGACTCTCGCCGCAGCTAACATCAATGTCCTGCCCTGGCCTGCTCAGTCGCCAGACTTGAACCCGATTGAGCATGCATGGGATATGCTACAGAGAAGAGCTCTGCCGAATATGGAGGGTATCCAGTCGCAAGAAGACCTTTTTTTGTTGTTGCAACGAACATGGGCGGCCATTCCACAGCGTGATTTGGATGAACTCATTTTGAGTATGCCAAACCGATGTTCTTGTGTTGTTAGTGTTCGCGGTAGAAACACGGATTATTAATTGTTTAAGTTACCCAATAAAATTTTAGAGAAAACTGTTATTTCAGTCTTTTTTTCGAACTTTTGTGTTAGTGGTTCAAATGTCAAATATCCCTTTATTAGGAAAATGGCAAATTTCTTTATTAATGCAAAGGTGACTTGGTTTATCGTTACTGTGACAAACGAAAACACTTTATTTGATGAATCCTTAAAGAAAATTTTAATTAATATCAATCAGGAGAAAAGTTATTGCAAAAATATATGTTGATCCCTAGACACTTTTGATGTGTGTATTATAATGTGCGTTCTGTTTTGCGGAATAGACAATTTTTGTTTCTGTCTTTCTAAGTTACGTGTACAACTTACAGGTAGCAAGTTGAAATTAAATTTTGTCACTACTGCTATTTTTTTTTCATAAATTATAAACTAGTGCTAAACCAAAAACCCGCCTGATGGTAAGCAGTGATACAATCGTTTATTATATAGCGCGCTAGTTTATTAGCAGCCTATTCACTCTAGCCTTGAAGAGACTTAAATTATTTCTAGCACTGTTCACTGTTCTAAATATGGTGAAAAAAAAATCATGAAGAAATCAGAATGCCTTCGAACCATTAAAATCAAAGTCATGTGACATATTATATCAACTCGCACTTTGCCTGTTTAGGAATAAACTTTATTGGCTGATTATTGTATTTATTTTTATTTGAGTAAATAAAGTGCATTAATAATAACTATTTCTATATAAGTTCCTTCATGGCGTGCCATGAAGGAGGCCTATGTCCAGCAGTGGACGAGTAGGGGCTGATGATGATGATATATTAAGTTCAGTGCATCTTATTTTTACTATTTTATTAAGTAAAGGACAAAGAGAAATATTAGTTCAGTCCTGTCCAAATAACCGGAGTCTGACGTAAATTATGAAGTAACAATGTTTTTAATCAGTTTATGCTCTCTATGGTGTCACCCATACCCCAATGTTTGAAAACTAAAATCTTCAACCAGTCCATCCTACCCGTCATGAGTTACGGAGCCGAGACGTGGACACTACCGGTCAGACTTGTCCATAAGTTTAAAGCCGCCGCTCAGCGTGATATGGAGCCGGCTATGTTCGGCGTCTCTCTGAAGGACCAGAGTCACCGTCATAGCTGAGAGGATTAGCAAGCTGAATTGACAATGGGCTGATCACATATCCCGCAGGACCGACAACCGTTGGGGTAAACGAGTCCTCGAGTGGAGACCGCGTTTCGGGCAAATGTAGCGTAGGACGCCCTTGGGCGAGCTGGAGTGACGACATCAAAAAGGTGGCTGGTAGTGGCTGGCGGAGAACTGCTCAGGATCGAGCTTCTTGGCGTGCCATGGAAGAAGCCTATGTCCAGCAGTGGACAAGTAGAGGCTAATGATGATGACGGTGTTCCCAATTCAATGTTGGGAACACCATACACCTAGGTTTGTTTGTTAAGAGTGTCTGTTTTTTAAACATAATTTAATTAATGTTATTTGTCATTTTTAGGGTTCCGTACCTAAAAGGGAAAACGGTACCCATTCATGAGACGTCCGCTGTCCGTCTGTCCATCCGTCAGTCTGTCACCAGGCTGTTGTATCTCATGAACCATAATAGCTAGACAGTTTAAATTTTCAGAGACTACGTATTTATGTTGCCGCTATTACAATAAATACTAAAAATAAAAAAAATATATAAGGGGGGCCCCGAAACAACAAACGTTAATTTTTTGCCGTTTTTAAAGACCCTTCGTACGCAAGTCCGCCTCGAACTTGACCGGTTTTTGCCACTTCAGCTCATCCCAGCTGAAGCCAAATAACTTTTTAAGGCCACCTTACTATCAAAATAAAGGTTTAGTACCAAGATCATGAATATATAACCCAATAAAGTTACCTTTAGAATCCCAAAACTTCCATCCCAAAGGTCTAAAAGGACCAAAACGTCTTCCCCATAAAATGTGTTACAACAAAACACCAAAAGATACACTTAAATTGGGCAGCTAACTACAGTACTAATTGCTGAAGCTTATCCAAGCGAAATCTAATCATTACTAACCCTACCCTCGTTTTGGTCGCAGCGTAACAATTCCATAGGGTGCTTGTAATTTGCCAGATGGCTACGTCATATTGTAGACATTTTATGGAGTTTTTGCTAAGTTCTGGCTTTTGAAGATTATCTAAGGCTTGATACGAAATTAAGTTAAAGGGTGGAATTAGACGTACCTTAGTAAAATCTATGATTTCATTATATTTAACTAGCTGCGTCCAGCGGTTTCACCCGTGTAAATTTTGACCCCGTAGGAACATCGAGATAAGTAGTATCCTATATGTTATATCTGGTTATAAACTATCTGTTTGCCAAATTTCATCTAAATCCGTTTAGTGGATTTTGCGTAAAGGGTGTGACCGTTTACGCAAAAACTTTCTAATCTATACTATTAAATAAAGCTGAATTTGTTTGTTTGTTTGAACGCGCTCATCTCAGGAACTACTGGTCCATCTTTAAAAAACCTTTTTGCGTTGGATAGCCCATTAATCGGGGAAGGCTTTAGGCTATATAACACCTGCAAGCTATATAGCACCACGCGTACGATGTCATTGGCGGCCGGTAGTTTATAATATTACTAGCGCCCGCCAGCGACTTCGTTCGCGTGGTGTTAGTTATGCTCTGCTACTATTGGTCACACCGTGATGTTATATAGCTTAAAGCCTTCCTGGATTAATGGGCTATCCAACGCATAAGGAATTTCTCAAATCGGACCAAAACCTTCAGCTTTATATATTAGTATAAATAGTAGAATATACTATAGTAAACTAGTGAACCGCCTCTGCATCGTATAATATTGTTATGTTAAAAAGCTTGTAATATCGACATTTCGTTGGCCATTGTGTATTGACGATACCAAAGTACCTGTAGGTACTATTGGTATCTTTAATAAGAAGCAGTTCAGTACCGCTACCAAATAAATATTTTATGTTTTTACGTCCTCCGTGGCGCAGCGGTCAACATGCTTGCCTGCTACGTGGAGACCCCGGGTTCGGTCCCCGGCCAGGTCATGATGGAAAACGATAGTTTCCTGATTGGCCTGGCTCTTGGATGTTTATTTGTATATTATTATGTATCTATACAGTATGTTAACTAACAGAGGGCGTTCCCGTTAACCCGAAATAGTATAGCATACATACATGCTAAAAAAAATATTTCCATTCGAAAACAAAATGTTTTAAAATTTTTTCCAATAACAAAATATTCAATAAAAATTTTAAATTGACATGTAAAAGAAACACACTGTACACGCGAACATGAAAGACGGCAACGTCGCAATTTATTTATACATGACGACTACTATTTTGATTTAAAACAGGAGGTTTCAAATTTATTTCCAATTAGAATTTTTTTTTATTCGGATTTTTTTATGCTTATTTTTCTATGCTGATATTTTTATTGTAATCTATTAATGATATATATTAACGAGTTTAAGGGAACGCCCTCTGTTATTTAACATACTGTATATTATAAATATAGTATCGTTGAGTTAGTACCCCATAACTCAAGATTCGAACTTACTTTGGGGCTAGCTCAATCTGTGTCATTTGTCCGTATCCATACCTACTAATCCATACTAATATAATAAATGCGAAAGTAACTCTGTCTGTCTGTCTGTCTGTTACGCTTTCCCGCTTAAACCTCTGAACCGATTTTGATGAAATTTGGCGCAGACAATCTTTGGACCCTGAGAAAGGACATAGGCTACCTTTTATCCCGGAAAAAATTGATGTTCCCGAGGGAAATCTAAAAAGCGCGATATAACCGAACTCCACGCGGGCGGATAGCTAGTATATTTATATTTCTATAATATAAGAAAACTTAAAGGTTGCAGAACATACGAGGTCCTTCGTGCAAATATGTGATTTGAGGAAAACGCCTTTCACAGACATTTTACTACCGGTACTTGTTAGATGGAGTACTGGTACCCATCTGGAAACGGTATCCACCTACGACAATGGCAAGAACTGCTAAGTATCTGTACAGAACCTTTACTTTTTGTACCTACTGATTCCATGCGGAACGCACCTAGAGAAGGTCGCGGGAAACCGCTGGATGCGGGAGGAGCAGGACCGGTCATCGTGGAGTTCCTTGGGGAAGGCCGATGTCCAGCAGTGGATGTCTTTAGGCTGAAATGATTATGATGATGATTACGGTTCCATGCACTGGTGAAAATTTAGTATCATTTCCTACTCACACATAACATAATTAGCCCATAATATTCTCACTCCTGAAACAGACAGCCTCCGTGACTCCTGACAGCCTCCGTGGCGTAGCGGTAGCGGACGCGGCCGCTGCGCAAGGTGGCGCTGGTTCGATCCCCGCACAGTGCAAATATTTGTATGCATGAATTTGCACTGGTCTGGTCGTGCCTCGGAAAGCACGTTAAGCCGATGGTCCCGGTTGCCATACGAACATCTAGTGGCAGTCGTTACGGGTTATTGGAGCCCTCAAAAGTCCAACAATTGGTCTAACTGCAATGCTTCGATGTCGCCTTCGGGTTGTGTAGGTCAGGCGGCAGTCGCTTCGCGGAAAATGTCGAAGTTTAGCCATATCAGCAGTTGGAGTGGTAAAGCGGACCCCAGACTCCAAAGCTGAAAAGGCTTCGGATGCGAATGGAATTAACGCTGGGATGATGATGATTATTCCCACTCCTAGAACACAGACCTGATCTCAGTGAGAGGGACTGGTCTGTAACACGCAAGCCCAGTACAAGTTAGTAGATTGCAAATGTCTTCGACGTTTTGGCTCCAAGATATGCCGGTTTCCTCGCGATTTGCTCCTTTATCGTTTTGAGAGCAGTGGTGATGGAATAATTTACGCAAAGTAAAGCGCCTGATATTTTCAAACCTATGACTTACAACTACATATATAGTAAGTCGCTGCCGATACCACTAGTACTCTACTTGTTCTACTATTACACTACTATTCTACTTGTCCGTGATAATTTCACCATTTTTTTATAAATTATAAACTAGCGCTTGAGCGCGATCCCCTGATGGTAAGCAGTGACGAAATCATTGATGGTAAAGCGCACTTGTTTATTAAGAGCCTATTCACTCTAGCAATGACACCAACACTCAAATTGTAGTCCGACGAAAACACCGCCGCTGGCAAATGGAATAATATGCACATGATAGCCTCCATGGCGTAGCGATAGCGAACGCGGCCACTGCGCAAGGAGGCGCGGGTGCGAACCCCGTGCAGTGTAAATATTTGTATGCATGAAAATGAATATTTGCACTGGTCTGGTGGTGCCTCGAAAAGCACGTTAAGCCGTTGGTCGCGGTTGCCATACGAACATCTAATGGCAGTCGTTACGGTTTGTTGGAGCTCTCAAAAAGTCCAACAATTGGTCTAACTGCTCAGCTTCGAATTGTGGAGGTCAGACGGTAGTCGCTTTATTTTATTTTTTTTATTTATTGTTTGTTCAGACTACATGTGGTCCATTGTGTTAGTAACAATTTCACTTAAACCGTTAGTACTTAATAACTAAAACCGATTTTGTACGGTCCGCTAATGCCCACACAAGCGGACTATCTGCCCGGGCCGATATCGAGTGCAGAATGATGTTGGGACTGTCACGCAACCCGCGAAGTAACGAGGCAGATTTATTGCGCCATACTGCGTCAAAGCTGTCAACGCGTGCGTCAGCGAACATCGTCGACGCACTACAGAAGCGCGGCAGTCGCAACAGCGTCCTGAACGCATTGTTGTATTGGATACGCAAAGCGTTGCAAGCCCTTTGGGTATATCTGAACCACAGGGCCCCCGAGTACAGTGATGTACAGTACGCCTTAAAAAGGGCTATTTTAACTGCTACTGCACATCGAGAGAACCTGCGGGCCAGCATGTTCGCCCGGACCGACAACGCTCTGCGTTCCCTCTCCAAATCTATATCTTCGTTCAGGGTATCTGTTACCATATGGCCCAAGTATTTAAATTTATACACCCTGTTTATTGGGTGACCTTTAAGGAACAGAGGAGGGACCGTAGATGGACACCTGGCTCCAGACCCGAAGACAATATACTCTGTCTTTTTGGCGTTGTATATCAACCCATGAGACTCCGCGTATGATTCACACACAGCCAGTAACCTTCTGAGAGCACTGATCGAGGGAGCCAACAGCACCATGTCGTCTGCGTAGCTCAGATTATTAAAACAAACTCCATCCACATAGCAGCCGACACGCATGCTGCTGAGTCGCTCGACCAAGTCATTCACATAGAGACTGAAGAGTAAGGGCGAGGAGAGTCCCCCCTGTCTCACCCCACACTCCGGCCTGCATGGCTCCGAAAGCCCCCCCACCCATCTCACCCGAGTCTCTTGGTGTAGGTACCAGTATTTAAGGAGAGATGCGAGCTCTGGCGGCAGTGTTGTATCTCCTAGCTTCTGCCAGAGTAAATCGTAAGAGACTAGGTCAAAAGCCCTGGATAGGTCCAGGAACACCGCGTAGACTGGAGTCTGTCTATCCGTGTAATACTTAACAGCGTGCTTCAAACTAAGTATGGCCGATTCCGTTGACAGCCCTGCCCGAAAACCGAACTGGGCGTCATGAATCTTGACATGCCCAATCAAATATGAGTTGAGCACCCTGTCAAGTACCTTGGCTATGACGGTGGCCAGTGAAATTGGCTAGTTTGACCCGTCCGATAGGTCTCCAGTCTTGTTCTTGACTACTGGCACCACCAGAGTCCGCATCATGTCCGAGGGCAAGTAGGAATGAGACAGGCACAAGTTAAATAATAATGCGAGTACTCGCGGTAAGTGGACACCAGCATGCTGCAGGTGCTCGATGCTTAGCCCATCATGACCTGGCGATTTCCCCCTAGTCATATTCTTAATTTTGGCCCTGACCTCTTTCGCCAAGATCACCGTTGGTACTTGCTTATCTTTGGGAAGAGCATCGAGCTCCCCGCATGGCGGTCCCAAGGGCGACTACGTGGAAAACTGGGTTTTGAATAACTCAGCAATATCTTTTGGGTTGGTAACTCCATCGATACTCACAGGAATACCAGGCCTAGGATTCAGCTTACCAGTACCTTACCAGAAATTTTTAAAGTCTGACTTGGCATAGTGCTTTGCCAGTGAATCCATCCTCAACTGTTCTTGGTGGTTTTGACACCACTTGACCTTACCTTTAAAAATTTTGCGTGATTGCACCATTGAGTCATATACGGGACCTGTTGAAGGCTTTCCGTAGTGGCACCATTTACTGAAATGCAGCCTAGCATTTCTGTGAGCCTCGCTCACATTACTGTTCCATCCCGCCAATGACTTCCTGCGTTTACAAGCCTTTCGCTTGTAAGTAACAGCAGCACCTGTACATAAAATATTTACAACCTCTTTGTAAATATCGTCTATAACATCTTTATGAGAGGCAATATCACAATATTTACCACAGCACTGCTGTAAATCAGGATGCAAATCAATGAGCCTAAGTTTAGAACTACACAAGGTTTCGTAAGCTAGACATTGAGTCGCATTCCTGTCTCCCCATTTAATGCCATTACAGGCCGGGTTCAATGGCAGTGCTTTTTGCCTAATGACATTTAAATTGCAGTTGATGACTAATGGGAGATGATCTGACCAATAGACGTCATATTTAACATATACATTGGTAATACAATCTAAAGCTGCGCTTGTAACCATGCAATGGTCCAGCCAGCGTTTGCAACCATGTGCCTCACTAACAAACGTAAACGTGTCAGATGTTAGCTGCAACCTACTAGTGTCCACACATGTCCAGTCTTGTTCTAAGGAGAAAGCTAACAGTTCACGATAAAAACGTTCACCTGGATGTTGCTGGTGCTTTATGGAAAATATCGAATTTTACCCAAAATCAGCAGTTAGACTGGTAAAGCGGACCCCAGACTCCAAAGCAGAAAAAGCTTCGGATGCGACTGGGATTAAGGCTGACATGATGATGATCAAATAATAAGCACGTGCTAGAAAAACAGCTAGACAAGCTACATAAGCAACATGCAATACTAAACCAATACTCGATACGTATTTCTACCCTACACGAGGCATCCCCTACTTATCAAACGCACACTTCAATGTAAACGGTTTTCTCTTTGATGACAGAATATTTGTTTAGTACGACCAAAAATCCTCGACTCAATGACATTCAATCAAGGATAGCTATGATGGAACAGTCAAAAATGAATTGCATTGACATTTTTATTTATAAGGTTTATTTTATTCCTTACTGGTTCTATTTTGTGTTGTAAACATATTGGAACAAAGTTCTTTATCGGAGCTTGTGGTAGGAACTAAAGAGGAAAAATCGTCTCGTAACGAAAAAGAATGTATGCAATTCGCACCTAGTATAAGAGAAACAAAGACCTTCAAAAATCACCATGCCTAGATAAATATCAGTCGTCCCTCGACTGATATTTATTTAGGCATGGTGATTTTTGAAGGTCTTTGATGTACAAAACAGAACACAAGCAGAACCACGAACATAAGAAACACTGTATAATGCTTCTATCTCATTTTCTCCCTCGTTAAATCTTATGAATGTATTTGTCTGTCTCTTTTTATTGTCGCTTTCCCGTTTCGCCGACTTTCAAAGTACCACGATGCTAAAGAAGTTTTCACTTCAAAATGCGAATGAAATCGGCATGTAACGAAAACCGTCCCACCTCGGTGGACCGGAAAAGAACTAAATTCAAGGAAGGTGGGTGTGAAAATAAATAATTATCGTAAATTTTAAGTGAAGAAATAAAGTGATAATGACATACATTATAACACATGAATAAAGTGCTTATAATCATCATAATAAGAAAGAGGAACTGACTTGTGTAAAGTACTATCAACACTATTCTAAGTTTGAAATATTTATCACGTAAACATTAATTATGATTCAAATTTTCCTTATTAATATTTTAAGCTAGATTGTAATCATTTATTATCCTGATTCTTTTTAATAAAGGATAATAAAAAAAAAAATCCGCAGTCACCTTGGATTTTAATTTTGATCTCACTATTTGCTTCAACACCCTCGAAAATCGTGATAGATAAGCAAAATATATGCAAACTATTGAATTGTGATAAGGTTATGTCAATACATACGTTACCGAAAAGCTAATCTATCCTAATATACAATATGTAAAGAAAACCCTGTCCGATCCGTGAAGGTGTTGTTAGGTATCGATAACTGATTCTAATAATGCCCACAAAGACAGCCAAAACTTAAAAAAAAAATCCCCCTAAAAAAAATAATATTATTTCGCAAAAAGAGGTAACTTAACACATGTGCGGTAAGCAACCCAATTCCGCGGGTGGCTGGGGGCAGGGCACGCGGCACCTGTGACGTGGTCGCGTCGCTATTCGCTTATAATAATACCGGTGTTGTCACTTTTTTAAAAATTACCAAAGTTCGGGGAAATTGGAATGAATTCCCCGGAAAAAAGGATTATTTCAAAATTCATTAGTATTGTTACTATGATGATTATGTAAAATTTTATATTATATTTGGTCAAGTGTTTACCTAACCTTTATTATCCTTTTGGGTCGGACAGGGTTTTCTTTACATATTGTATATTATAAAGCTGAAGGGATATTTGTTTGTTTGTTTGAACGGGCTAATCTCAGGAACTACTGGTCCGATTTGAAAAATTCTTTTTGCGTTGGATAGCTTATCAATTCAGGAAGCTTAGGATTTAGGATATATAGCATCTCGCTGCGACCAATAGGAGTGGAGCATAACTAACTCCACGCGAACGAAGTCGCTGGCGGCCGCTAGTTTTAATATATAAGCTTTCCGGTAAGTTAGTTAGTTTAGTATCCGAACACGGATCTGGAAAGTCAGTTACGTGAGTATTTACGCGAATACTCACGAAAGTCAGCAAAATCTACCTAGCCCTTTGCCAGCTGCATATGTTGGGGTCGCCCTCTAGTCTTACCAGATACAGCAGTTGTATCAGTATTTTTCATTAAGCGATTGCTTATCTGACCTTCACAAACCAGTTATTGGATAATTCAAAACCTATTGTTAAGACTTGTTTTCAGAATTTGCTGCTTCTGATGACCCGTAACGACTGTTAAACACCCACGAATCATAGCCGAGACTGACAGCTTTGCGTGCTTTTTTAGACAAGGAGGGATCTTGGTAAGTAATGATGGTAGTCAATCGGCAGACCAACCGTGGCAAGCGTAGCTTAACCTGATCAATAGACACATAGAGCTGTTATTACCTAACCTCGAACTCTCGGTGATAGGCCATAACATCGGCTGCCGGCAGAAGTTTCCACCCACCAGACTAAGTCTTGTCGCCAAGCGATTCGTCGTGTTCCGGCATGATGGCTGGAGTAGCCGTACGGAGGACGGGTCTGAGCAGTTGTGTTATGATATGTGCCTGGTACGATGCGTCAAATGTTGTTGTGTCTGGAGTTTGGTCGTGAAGGGTCTCCAGATCAATTTCCCTCTGGCGCAGCATCGTTGGTCGTGTTGTTGAGTTTAACATTGCATCACCTCGCTCAACTGCCGTCTTCCTTTCTATTCATTCAGTTTGTTTTCTTAGTGAATAGGCTCCTAATGAAGTAGCTCGCTTTTCCATCAACGATTGCATCACTGCTAACCATCAGGTGGGATTGCGGTCAAGCTCTAGTTTATAATTATAAAGAAGACATGAGCCGACCAGTCACCTATTTGTAAAATATATCGTTTAGCAAAATAAACACAATACCTAAAAGTCCGTAGCCGATGTCTGACCTTGACTCTGATCGCAACAAAACATTGAGGTAGTGGGAACTGTTTTTCTTCCCTTTTTTTGTTATTTCCCATTTTCCTTTTTAATTAATTTTGTTGCGGGTGACAAGACATTTATAGGAAAATTCTCCGAGGCGAGCAGTTGGTTTGTATTGTTCTTTTTTGGGAAACCAATTAGGTGTTCACTTACTGGAGGTAGGTGTTGGATGTAACGACTAATTTGAAAGTTAAGAAAAGTTTTGACGGCTAGTATGATTGATTGACTTGGTACTAAGATTTCCTATCAGCGATGGTGAAATCAATTTTGCAGTGTGTTCGTAAAACGATGTTTTTTGACGTTTTACGAGTAATTCTAAAACTCCACAAAACATTGCTGTCACATATGTTAAAACTGTTAATCCTTCTCTATATGAGAGGAGACCTGTGCCTAGCAGTGAGACTATAAAAAAAGGTTGATGATGATGATGATGTTAAAAACCGGCCAAGTGCGTGTCGGACTCACGCACAGAGGAAAAATTAAAGGATTTAAGTTATTTGTATGAAAAATTACGCGGTAATAAGCGGTATATGATTTACGAGTAATTAAAAAAAAAACTACTGACTAGATCTCGTTCAAATCAATTTTGGTTGGTAGTTTTTATAGTAATGTACATCATATGTTTTTTTTAGATTTTTCATTTTCTTATTTTAGAAGTTAGAGGGGGGGGACCAACGGAGCAACTTTTTTCCATTTTGGAAGCATCTGTCACGCAAACTATTCGGTTTAGAAAAAAATATTTTAGAAAACTCGATATCATTTTTGAAGACCTATCCATAGATACCCCACACGTATGAGCCCAAATATTTATTTTTTTTATTTTTTATTTTTGCCTCAAAATCTTAACGCGGTTCACAGAATACATCTACCTACCAAGTTTCAACAGTATAACTCTTATAGTTTCGGAAAAAAATGGCTGTGACATACGGACGGACAGACAGACATGACGAATCTATAAGGGTTCCGTTTTTTGCTATTTGTCTACTGAACCCTAAAAAGGACGGATTACACGATGTCTAAGGCACGTGCTTAGACATCTTGTAACTTGTCCTTTTTAAATTTATGACAAGTAATACTCTTACGGTTATGTATGTACCTTCATTGAGGAGTGCTTTCAGCACCTCACCTCTAGACGACCTCTATATTAAATCGATGAGTTCGATGATTTGGAAACGTGCCGTCATAATCTCCAAGCTAATACTGGTAACGTGTAAAAAGTTGAAAGCAATAAATTACTGATCGTTATTTTTTTTTTTTTAGTCAAGTTGCACGCTCAGACGGAATACTCTGGATTTCGTTTTGGCTATGTACCTGTAAAAAAAGTGAATATAAGAAATAGGGTATCTAAATCCAAAATTCAAGTATATTTTGCATATAAGATAATATTTTATATGAAGGCTTCTACTTTTAGTAAGGTCTACATGAAAGTCAACTTATGTATTTTTGATCTTGACTGTCACAAAAAAATGTGTACTTCATTTGTACGTATGGAAGAATTGTATAGGCTGTATAGTAGTGAATAGGTCCTTAATTAATAAACTAGTGCGTTTTACCATCAACAATTGCGTCACTGCTTAGCATCAGGTGGGATTGCAGCCAAGCGCTAGTTTATAATTCATAAAAAAAGACAAAAAATGTTTTTTTTTTTTTTGTTGCGACGATTCCAATTGAATTAAATAAACGCAGGAAAATGATTAGCAAAACACACCACAGTTGTGTAACTTTTTGCAAAGGAGTCAACCTCATTTAACCCTGCTGGGTAATTGCGTAACATATTAGTGTCAATGGGTTTTATTTTGACAGTTCAACAATATCCATTGCGTTATTTACGTTGTAGAGCAGACGCATTTTGGAACATATGAAGCAATGGAACAGTAATAAGTTTCAAAATGATTCCAAGTGATAGTAATAGTGTGTTAAACAATAAGGGTGCTGGTTCTGAGCGTGGAATGTGATGGGAGGCGAAAATATCGTGAGGAAAATTTTATGTAAGAACTAGGGGCCGCCAGCGACTTTGTTCGCGTGGAGTTAGTTATGGCCCGCTCCTATTGGTCGCAGCGTGATGTTATATATCCTAAAGCCTTCCCGAATTAATGGGCTATCCAACGCAAAAATAATTTTTCAAATCGGACCAGTAGTTCCTGAGCGCGTTCAAAGAAACAAACAAATTCTTCATCTTTATATATTAGTATAGATTCGTGGTTTTTTGATAATTTTGGAGGTAGTCAGGACAGTTCAGAAGCCTGAAAGACTAATAACCAGCTTTTAGCTTTATAATATTATAATAGGTGCAGAGCATTTAAAAAAAACTATCGAAATGTACGCGGGTGAGACCGTGGGGCGCAGCTAATGATAAATAAATATTTTAAAGAAAAGTTTGACCTTAAATAAATTGTAATTGAATAGAATAAGGTAAAGGGGATGATAAGAAAACGTGTCTAAATTATTTAATTTGGAGATCCCACGTTTTATTTAAATAGTACTTGTAGTACTTAAGGTACTGGATCGTGTATACTCTGTACGCAAGTACTCTGTACTCTGCATGCCCGGCGGGTGTCAGTGAGTGATAATTGAGTAACGTATCAGGCATGACGCGTTACTCAATTATCACCCGGCAATTGGCAGGCAGTGGAGTTCTGTAACATGCGAGACCGTGTGATATAAATGTTACCTTAGGATAAAGATAATAAGCTTGGTTTTTTACGATCACTTATGTTTACAATAGATTTTGTCATCATCATCATCATCTCGGCGTTAATCCCAGTTGCATTTTCAGCATCTAAATAAACTTCGATATTTCCCGTGAAGCGACTGCCGTCTGACCTCCACAACCCGAAGGCGATATCGAAGCATTGCAGTTAGACCAATTGTTGGACTTTTGAGGGCTCCAATATCCCGTAACCACTGGCCATTAGATGTTTGTATGGCAACCGGGACCAACGGCTTAACGTGCTTTCCGAGGCATGACCAAACCATTCTAAATATTCGGTCTCCGTGGCGCAGCGGTCAACCCGCCTGCCTGCGACGTGGAGGCCCCGGGTTCGATCCCCGGCCAGGTCATGATGGGAAACGATCTTTTCCTAATTGTCCTGGGTCTTGGATGTTTATCTATATATGTATCTATTATAAAATATAGTATCGTTGAGTTAGTATCCCATAACACAAGTCTCGAACTTACTTTGGGGCTAGCTCAATCTGTGTGATTTGTCTGTATATATTTATTATTATTTTATTTATTATTATTTATATTCATACATACAAATATTTGCACCGTGCGGGGATCGTAACCGCGTCTCCTTGCGCAGTGGCCGCGTCCGCTACCGCTACGCCACGGAGGCTGTCAATTTGACACTTATCAGCCTCCGTGTTAATAGACAAATTGACAGTCCTCGTTACAAAATCTATTGTAATTTATCAATTATACAAAATCTATTGTAAACATAGGAACATTAACTATCATATATTTTAAGAAATATCAAGCGTCTGTCTTTTAGAAGTATCAAATATACTGACGTATACTTTAATATATTGATGTGCTGGGTTTGGTATTACTCATAGTATTACCATAATATTGCTCTGCGATATTCAAAGGATCAATCAACTCAGTTTATTGCTGTTCACAGTTGGTGATAAGCCTGTCCACATACGCTGCACTACAATATATTCCTGTCCTCCGCCTTCTGCATCCAGTCTATTCCAACCACCTTTATGAGGAATTTGGTCTATATACAGTGCAATGTTAGTCCTTTTATAAGCATCCATTGTAATGACATAATAGATTAAAGTTATAAATTAATTAACCAGTTATTCGTTACGTAACCGATCTTATACCGCGTACGTCAAGGGACCGGAACAACTTGCCGGCGGCGGTGTTTCCGTCGGACTACAATTTGAGTGTCTTCAAGGCTAGAGTGAATAGGCTCTTAATAAACTAGCGCGCTTTACCATCAACGATCGCATCGCTGCTTACCATCTCCATCACTCCTTACATCAGGCGGGATTGCGGTCAAGCGCTGGTTTATAATATATTAAAAAAAAAAAGTAAACATCTTTACCCATTCTTTAAACACACACATTCATATTTTCTTTGCATAAATAAAATCATACTTTTTTCAACATTCTTTTTGGTTTCATTAATTTCTTTTTGGACTTTCATCTATCCAATGATAACTAAACATTAAAAAAATTCCGCTCCATTCCTCCTGCAACTTTAATACAAGATTCGGACTGCGCTCGCATATAGGGTGCTTCAAACTACGTCATGAGACGATTGATTTTTTTCGATCGTCGATTTTTACTTTTACATGATTTGAAAAAAAAGAGCTGCTCCTTCACCTGTGCTGCAAAGCCTGAACTACAGGCGAACAGTAGCCAGCCTGTCGGTGTTCTTTAAGATGCATTTTGGAGAGTGTGCGAGGAAATTGCATGATTTAATTCCCCCATCTCCGTTCCACCATCGGACGACCCGTCGTCGTACGGCGAGTTTCCACCCTTACGTTGATGACAACACAATGATCCGAACGAAGCGTTTTGCCTCGTCTTTTATACCGCGTACCTCGAGGGACTGAAACAATTTGCACGAGGCGGTGTTTCCGTCGGACTACAATTTAAGTGTCTTCAAGGCAAGAGTGAATATGCTCCTTATAAACTAGCGTACTTTACCATTAACTATTGCATCAAGCAATAGTTTCTAATTTATGAAAAAAAAAAATTGTACCTACTCATTGGATCGATAAAGTGGGTTCTTTGTAAGAGTACTAAATTCTGTTCGAAAAACTGACACTGTAACTTCAATTTGCTTACTCTGCTAGTTATTTTGGTAACTTCAGGTAGGTATTTTCCGAATAATTCATGTTAAAAATACCGTTACAGAAGTCGAGAGTCACTTTTTCTTCCCTCTTATTGTGAATTTATTTTTTTGACAAAGAAGAACTTGTTTTGACGTTTTTCTTACGAAAACATGTTTAAAATGTCAATGTGTGCGCTACATTGCCCACTACCGTAAACAGGAAATTTTCACGCCAAAAATAAAAGACGTTTCCGAATATTTTTGCACAAATTTATTTTGCTTGATAATAGAAAAACGCTCAAAACTCCAGTGGCATACTAAGGACTACATTGTTTTGAGCTTTGCGAGAGTGTAGTCAATGGGTGTGCGTGTATAAGTAACGCCTCAACATTTCACAGACAATACCATCATCATCATCTCAGCGTTGCTTTTTCAGCTTTGGAGTCTGGGGTCCGCTTTACCAGTCTAACTGCTGATTTTGGCTAAACTTCGATATTTTCCGTGAAGCGACTGCCGTCTGACCTCCACAACCCGAAGGCGATATCTAAGCATTGCAGTTAGACCAATTGTTAGACTTTTGAGGGCTTCAACAACCCGCAACGACTGCCACTAGATGTTCGTATGGCAACCGGGACCAACGGCTTAACGTGCTTTCCGAGGCACGACCAGACCAGTGCAAATATTCAATTCATGCATACAAATATTTGCACTGTGCGGGGATCGAACCCGCGCCTCCATGCGCAACGGCCGCGTTTGCTACCGCCACGCCACGGAGGCTGTCACAGACAACACATGAGCACTCATGCGTTCTTGTGGCACTACGCGGAATTGAAATTTTGATTCGAATTCACTTTTTTGTTTCTTTGAAACCATAAATGGGATTTTAATTTTTTTATTATTTTTTTTATAAAAAGTGAAATATTATTGTTTTATTACATGACTATTTATGTGATTATTTATTTATATTTTCGGTGTTGGAAGGTTTCCCACCTTCTTCAAGGGGCTATCGTAGGAATTGCGTGCGTTTCATCTTTTGCTGCATTATTATTCCTTACCCATTAATTATGGAATCAAAATATTTGAGGGTTCACCCTATAAATTATACAAGTCAGAGATAGAATCACTTGTAATTTTCTCGATAAAAAAAATCAAAGTAAGCCTTAAAACAGAATAAACCCTTACTACGGCGTAAATACATAACCGACGTTCATCAGTTCTGAATAATAACAAAACTATATGTCCCCTATAACTTTTTTTTACCACTACATATTATAAAACAAAGTCACTTTTACTTTCCCTGTGTCGCTTTGTATGATTAAATCTCTAAAACTACGCAACGGATTTTGATAGTTTCTAATTTATGAAAAAAAAATTGTACCTACTCATTGGATCGATGAAGTGGGTTCTTTGTAAGAGTACTAAATTCTGTTCGAAAAACTGACACTGTAACTTCCATTTGCTTACTCTGCTAGTTATTTTGGTAACTTTAGGTAGGTATTTTCCGAATAATTCATGTTAAAAATACCGTTACAGAAGTCGAGAGTCACTTTTTATTGTGAATTTATTTTTTTGACAAAGAAGAACTTGTTTTGACGTTTTTCTTACGAAAACAACAGAGAGGTTGTTATATATATAAGATGCATAATATACAACATGTAACATAAAGGGTATATACATACCAAGGGCATGGCATCTTTAAATGATTTCAAACGATATCGGAAGGGTTTCAACTCATAATAAAATACTCAAAAATTGGTACCAAATTTTCAGTTTCGTGTGTTTCTTAAAATCAAATCATAACAAACGTGGCAGCACACTACATACGTTAATAACTACTCATTACTCGTCACGTTACTTGCCAAAATCCGATTAATGTCTTCAATATCTCTGTGCAACTAGTATGATAGTAGCCTATCACAGGCGGTGTTTTTCCTCATAACTTTCTAACATAAAGAGATAGGATTAAAAAAACCCTTCCAATATCGTTTGATATCATGTAAAGATGATATGCCATGCCTTTGTTATGTATATACCCTTTATGTTACACGTTGCATAAGAGGAACACTGATAATTTTTGAGGTTTCTAACACATGTAGCAATTTATAAACATTTTTACATTACATGAACCCTATGAGAAAGATCAAAATAATGTACTACAGTATTGTCGACCTTAAAAATGCCTACAAAAAAGTCTGCGACACCATATTATACTTATCTACTATAGTTTCTTCATTATGACTACTTTTTTATGTTTGAAAGGTTAATTAAAATGCCAGCCGAAATCAGAGCCCACTATGTTTTCCTTATTATTAATCCTTATCCAAACAAATTCATACGTCATACCAAAGGTAATTTCAGTAGCAGCAAATCTCTTTGGAATTGGCTAAACACCAGAAAAAGTCCGCGTGTCACTCGCACCCGTGCCGGCCGCCTGCTACTTGAGTGTTTCTCTGCCTAGACCACGGAGGGAGTGGGTCGGAACGGAGGACCATTATTTCAAACAAACTTGCTACCCCGGTAGGCTTTCATTCTGTTTGAAGGTGGTGGAACTGGCTATCCATGGGCAATAAGTTCGATGTATCTTGCAGAGTCAGATATTGACTGATGGGTGGCACAGTACACATTATTTTTATTAAAGGGTCACGGTTTCTTAAGGAAGTCTTAGGTATCTATATCATTTGTCCACGTGCGAAGCCGGGGCGTGTCGCTAGTAAATTATATATTTTAATGATACGAAGAAAATACCTAAGCTGCCTCGCATCCGGCTATTGTAACTAGAGCCGCTGCGCGTCCCCTATCCTTATACGAGCAAGAACTGAAATGAATGAGTAGAAATAGGGGAAACGGTACAGTTATTAGCCCCTATACAGTTATCAGCCATTTCAAATTTGATGGCCAAAAATAAGCAAAAACCTACCAAAATAGTATGTTTAACATTGCATTAATGGCAACACCTTCGTCCTCCGTCAAATAGTTGCAACAAAATTCCGCTAGATTGAGAGTTAACTTTTCGTCGTGTGAAATTTTGGCGGAGGTAAAGCGTACTTTAATAAAATGCTAAGGCTGCTACTTTTTTTTATACAATATTTTATGGCGTGGAAGAACTAGTGCCGTTATTTTTATTATAGAAAATTATGTCTTGTTATGTGTTATAAACAGGTTTAGGGTGTAAAATAAGGTTTTTTCGTCATAACTTCAAAATTTTGTAGTGGCCAATAGCTGTCATTATTATTTGAATATCATATAACTATATGAGTTATTGGCCTCCTATGCCAGTTATTAAATTTAAAATAAAATAATTATCTAAGGTTTTTAATGAATAAATCGTTTTATTTCGTAACGATAAGTGTCATTTTTCATTACAAGAATTTTCGGAACGTAAGAAATAGTAAATAGCCTAGGCCAATAACTATGTAATTCGAAAAACTAACTTATAGAAAAAGTAGGCCAATAACTATTAGTATAGTCTTTTTTTTTTTTGGTTACTTAGAACAAATTATTTTCATTTTTATATCAGGTTCATGGGGTATAAACAATGCCGAAGTTACCCCAATATACGAAAGAGGCCCTTGACGAGTGGCGAGAGGAGGCAAAACGCTGGGACATAACTCCGCTGCCGCGAGAAATCGTGGTATGGAGCACAGAGCTCCGGCGGGATCTCATGACGACATGGAGATGGTGATTTTCGCAACCCAGTGCTGGACACGCCACAATAGCAGCCCCCTCTTTGAGGAGTAGCTAGAGAGGCGCCACGCCCTCACCTTCCGCCTGACGCAGGTCCTCACCGGACACGGATGTTTTGGGAGGTTCGCCAGGGTGTCACCATTGTGTAGATCGCCCTGAGGACATGGTGGAGCATACGGTGGAGGTCTGCGGGCTTGGGTAGAGCACCGCCGTGTCCTCGTAGCGGCGATCGGCAGCGATCTCTCGCGTCCGAGCCCGGTACAGGCCATGGTCCTGAGCGAGAATGCATGGCAGGCGGTCACCTCCTTCTGCAAAGCAGTGATGCTAGCAAAGGTGGAGGCGGAGCGCGTCAGGCAGCGGGAATCTCAGCGCCCTCATGTCACTGGCCGCCGCAGGGGACCCCCTGGTTGGGAGAAGACATCGAACTCCCAGCTACCGTAGGCCAGGTCTGCGGGCGGTGAGCAGTGGGCAACTCGCCGCCCGGTAAGGACCAGGCCCGAGTCGACGGGCCGAGTTGCCAGATAATAATGAGCTCATCAAAAACATTCATGGCATACAAAATCTGGAAGCTTCCTGATTTTGTATGCCATAAATGTTTTTTATGAAATGATAATGACTCTGAATCTTTTGAGGATGAAGATAATGAAGAAGACATGTTTTAATTACTAAAGCCATTGATTTTTATTTATTTCTATATAGGTTTAAAATTTTAAAATCGCTTAACTGGTCAATAACTGTACTGTTTCCCCTATAATAAATTATTGTTTTTTTTTTTATTCGAACTTATTTTTGATTATTTAAGCGAAACTGCTGACTAAAATTATTTTCATTTTTATATAATTTTATTTTATTTTTTTATATTTTTACTTAGCGCTGCAGCGAACTTAAGCGTAAAAAGCTTTTTGTACTTTAAACTTGAGAATTGATTTTAAGTTGGAGGTCTCGGTAGTAGGCCATAACATCGGCTGCCGGCAGAAGTTACCACCCACCAGACAAGGTCTTGCCGCCAAGCGATTCGTCATGTTCCGGCATCATGTCTGGTGAAGCCGTACGGAGGACGGGTCTGAGCAGTTGTGTTGCGATGTGTGCCGGGTACGATGCGCCAAATTTTGTTGTGTAGGGAGTTTGGTCGTGGAGAGTCTCCAGATCAATCTTCCTCTGGCGCAGCATCGTTGGTCATGTTGGTCTTGGGTTTAACATTGCTTCACCTCGCTCAGCTGCCGTCATCCTTCCTATTCCTATTTTTTTAAAGTGAATAGACTTAATAAACTAGCGCACTTTACCATCAACGATTGCATCACTGCTTACCATCAGGCAGGGTTGCAGTCAAGCACTAGTTTAACATTATTAAAAAAAAAGTTTCATGATCACAAAATCAATCCGTGTGTGGTTTAAATTTTATTTTTGTATTCTCAGTCACTACGTAAGACACGTACAGTTTGTGGTTATGGGGTCATGGTTCAATCGATCTATTCTGAAATTTCACCGTGTAAACTTAGCCAATATATGTAAATGAACTGGGGAGGTAATCCTTAAGAGTCAGCTTTGATGAAAATTTCATTCCAAACTCATAGCAGCCTGTAAGATTCCCAGACGGTTGCGTATACAGGTCTCCGCTCTCCAACAGATAGTGGGCTGTAAACTGTACAAAGCGGTTCATAGACGTCACATGTATTTGAATTGTTGGTACTAGAACTCTCCTCCTGTAGTCTCATTTCAATGTTTTCTTTTACCGCTTTGAGAGTTACTAGTACTGATGAAATATTTTACATGCAGTAAAGCCTGCCTAGCATCTGACAGCCTTCGTGCCGTAGCGGTAGTGAACGCGGCCGATGCGCAAAGGGGCGCGGGTTCCATCCCTACGTAGTGCAAATATTTCTATGCATGAATGTGAATATTTGCACTGGTCTGGTCGTACCTCGGAAAGCACATTAAGCCGGTAATCCCGGTTACCATACGAACATTTATTGGCATTCATTACGGTTTGTTGGAGCCCTCAAAAGTCCAACAATTGGTCTAACTGCAATGCTTCTATATCGCCTTCGGATTGTGAAATTCAGACGGCAGTCGCTTCACGATAAATCTCGAAGTTTAGCCATATCTGCTGTTGGACCGGTAAAAAGCGGACCCCAGACTCCAAAGCTGAAAAAAGCTTCGGATGCGACTCGGATTAACGCTGAGATGATGATGATGATGATGATGATGATGAGTAATGCCTGCCTGGGATGTTTCCATTGGACCACATTGTGAACGGTGATGTTTTTATAGATAAGCATCACCGTTTAAAGAAATAGTTGATGGTCTGAACACGTTACAGAAAAAGGTAAACAGGATAAATAAATAGGGAAAATATACGGTGCCCGCCGTCTCCGTCACATGGGCCGTGTGGCAAATTTATGCGGTTTTTATCAAAATACGAAGAAAATAAAACATTCTCGATTCATAATTTATTTGCATGAAGAGGACCGTGCTAGTTTTAATATGTAGGCAGCTTTTGATGTTAGTATTTTCATATTGCTTGATATAGGTTTGAGGTACAAAATGAAATACAGTACTAGTGGATTCTCTAATACTAATTGGGCGAACTTCACCCAGAAAGCCATAGGTACCTTGCGAGTCCAATATAATAATGTGTTCAGGGCCCGGTTTCGGGTCCCTCGATATTGCAGTGTTTCCGATATGTTTGCGGACGCCAGCGTAGATGACTTGAAAAAGTTGCGTCGGTAGTGCGACGAGTACGGGGGAGCCCAAATATCGTTCTGAGGATGATTGGCGACAGAAACGACACCGTTCTGCTCAGTAGGTTCACTGAACTCCATGTGTTGCGAGACCGATGAGCATACTGAGCAGGGGTGGAGTGTGTTAATTGTCTGTGTAGGTTTGTATTGATTAGGTATTAGGTACTAACATAGGTTAAGATTATTTTTACTAACACAGTAATCTCAGTTCAGTAAATCAATGAAATGAAATGAATTGTATACCTCATTCACTTATCTATCACTGTTTTATTATTTTTATCTCTGTGTGTAAAATGGGTGAAAGATGAATGCAGTTCGAAAAAACGTTGTACCTTTATAGAAATTATGACAGATTCCTGTTATAAAGCTATTTGCTTTGTATCCCCTTCTGGATTTTAAAAATCTGCTTGAATGTTGGAAAAAGGAACTCAAAGGCTACGAAAGGCAGCTTGCTAACTTTGTTCGCCAGAAGCAGTATTTGAAGAATTTGCCTATCAAAACTGAAAGGTAGGGTATAGAAGATCAACATTGTTTAATAAAATTATTTCATATACTTGTATTTAATTTGTTTTTGTGCTTGATGGGTGTTATATACCTGAAGAAAATGATTGGATGGATGATTAGTAGATACTTCAGTTTAAAAAATGTATTCTCGTAAAGAACATAGAACAACGTATTCATAATATGAGAAACAAATTACAGGTAGAATAATAGGTACAAATTACATAGTCATGCAGTTATAAAGTAACATCATGACTCCGTGAGTCAATAAAAATATTTAAAACTAGGCTAACTGTAAACATTATAAGGACTATTTTCTTTAATCGACAGGCAGTTTTGATTCATGAAATAAAATTGACGTTGTCAGTTTTTATGACGACGGACTATCAAAAATTAAAAATTATTTCTCTTATAAATTATCTGGCGTTGGCACAATCAGCCTTAAAGCAATCAAAACATTTATTCAATCAATTCATTAAAGGAGATGTTTCATTTTGGGTCACCACTATGTACGCTATATAGATAAAAAGGAAAAACATAGAAGATTTTCATAAAAATACAACTAAATTAATTTGAATACAAATACATTTTTTAGTGAGAATACCCTATAATAAGGTAGCCATGACACTTTTTATGACGTTTGATTGGCGACTTTGACAGTTCTATTTTCTCGTTGTGTTCGTGTCGAGTGTTGATTTGTGTTGATTGTTTTTATTTAATGGGCCGTATTTTCGGAATTCATGTTTTGTTTTTTTCGCAGTCATATGATACATTGTATACATACGATAGCTTTAAACATATGACACGTCAATCAAATGTCACTGTCAAAACCTTATTTCGCTTATTGCTGACCACCATATTTATTAGTAGTTGTGTTGCACTCCTTGGCCGAGTTAAATTAAATCTGAATAAAAACTAAGCCAACATATAGGAAATTAACATTAAAAACAGTTAACTATAGAGTAACTACACCTAGCATTAAGTATACAATGTGCTGGCCCAGGCTGCATACATTTCTGAAACATCTCCTTTATCATGTGTGACCAATTTTGTGTTTTTTGTTACTAGCCAGCTGTTACATTGTTTTAACTTTTTTATATTTAAATGAAGCTAGCCAATTCCTCTATGAACGAAGAAAACATACCATTCATATAAATTCAATTGAAATACTAGTGCAAAAAGCATTATTATATTATTATCTGTTAGAATAACACCTAGTGCACACTGTCGCATTTCCGGACATAAGTTCTCCGAATAGCTACCATTAAAATAAGCTTTAAAATAATCCGGTCACCATTCTCAAAGACATAGTACGGTGGAAGCGGCGTTTGGTCGCAGATGTGTCCCGGCGACTAGGGAACTTTGAAAACTGAATTTTCTTTTTGTTTTCCCAATGAAGTTGAATCTATTCTTCTTTTTTCTATTTCCGAGTTTCGATGCATAATTTTGTTAGAAGCATTGTGTGAAACCGTATCCATGCGTTATTTTGGTACTGTGTACTTTAAAAGCTTGGTTTTATATGATTATTTGTGTTGCTTTTACTGAATAGGAAAATACAAAGAAAGAAAGAAAAAATATTAATTGGAATTTGCACAGGAATATTGCCATCATCATCATGCTAGCGTTTATCCCGGTTGCGTCCGCGGCTTTCGCGATGGAGCCTGGGGTCCGCTTTCCTCATTTTGGCCATTCTCCTCCATTTTGCGCGATCTTTAGCATCCTGTGGTACGAGATTGTTGGCACGCATGTCTTCTCTTACAACGTCAAGCCAAGCATTTCTTTGGTCTACCCCGCTTGTTCTGGCCCGGTGGCGGCGCCATGGCAAGACATTTGTTACCCACGTAACATTTACAACACGTAACATGTGCGTAATACGTGGCCGTAGGCGACAGAAATATCGCCAACTAATCTAAATATACTCTTACATTTGTAAATTTAATAGGGATGTATCCAAGGTATGAAAATCAAAAAAATAATTAGTCCGTCTTATAGATAATAAAAAAAAATTAAACCCGTATTTTTTATTTTGTCGAAATTACCAAAAACTACTGAGATATAGCGTATCAAAGTTACGGAGTGGGGGCTAATTACATCACGCCGTGGTATATTTTGCACCACGGCGTGACGTCATGCGACATTTCAAATCAATATATCTTCCTAAGTATTTAAATGAAATAAAAAATAAAAAATACGTGTTCAATATTTTTTATAAATCTATCTGATGGACATTAAATTATTTTTTAGGATACAAGCCAATTGCTCATCAACAGTCATTTCATTTCATTTAGAAGCAAAAAAAGCGTTACCATTTTGCAAGTTTTTTGAGGTATTCTGCTCAAAGCACTGTTTTGGATAGCACTTCCGAGAACTGCACTTAAGGTTCCACTGTCAGCACTGAAACAAAATTTCGTAACTAGCCATTCGGGGGAAAATTTGTCGTTACTGTTTTCAGTTCACGAATAGCATCTGCTACAGTTTGCAGTGATGGGACCTATGTATTTTTTGTTTAGGAAATTACCAAAGTATCTATACAAAAATTATGAAATGTCATCTCCGTGAAAGGAAAAGGAAACACCACCGAAATGGTGCTCTCGTAGCTAGTTCTGAAAGCAAGATAATACAAGCGTGAGGTCGTTCTATTTTATTAAAGCATAAATAGCTCGTTGTTGTGTTCCTAAATATGACTAAGTATATATATGAAAGCAAATGAGTAGGTACTCTGAAAATTAACTCCATCACTTTCCCAAATACCATAACATTAATAGATTGCAAAAGAAATGCTGAATAGCTATTCTATTTAGCATTTATTTTAGCAGAGTTCGAAGTATTTTTTTTACTAAGAAATCATCATTTTTAATTTAATATTAGTGTTTAAAGTATGAATTTGCCGTTTTATTGCAATAGGTTCTTTGAATTGACATAGAATTTTCATGGTTTTCGAATGAAACATTTTTTAAATGGTTTCTATGATGTTCTTCTTTTCTTACCTAACAACAGTAAGTAGACCTTTGGGGTCGCGGCTGCATAGAGTAGGGCCTCTGTGCATCCATCAATTAGTGACCCCAGGGGAGAAGGTGGCGCAGTGGTCACGTGGTGCCGTACACTGCTAGGCCCAGGGGGGCCTCTTTACAGTCTCCCCAAAGATGTGCCTTTACAGATGGTGCATAGGGGCGGTTCCGGAATTGATCTTTTATGATGAACCGTGACGGTCTGTGCGGACGGTGATCACCAGGGTGGTTTTAGTGAGGTAAAAATCCCATACTCCCCGACTTCGTCAGAGATCCAGTGCATTTTGAAGGTATCCCCCCAGTAACAAAGAAAAGGTATTTATAGTGTATTGTATAGGGCAAATAGACTCAAATGATCCTGTAAAATTATTTTTTTTATTAATAATTATAAACTAGTGCTTGACTGCCATCCCGCCTGATGGTAAGCAGTGATGCAATCGTTGATGGTAAAGCGCACTAGTTTACTAAGCCTATGCACTTAAAAAACTTAGGAATAGGAAGGATGGGTTTATACTTTGTTTAGTAATCAAGGGAGTTCATAGATGTTCATAGATTTCCAGCTGCCAGGGCACGCCCATGGTTAGCGGAAATACCCGAGTGCCGTTCGCGGAAGTACTATTCAAATTAGTGCTCTACGTGGGATGTATCAGTTTTTTCCCTCATTATTTAATTCAGTTTATTTAATTAGTTTTTTTACTAAATATTTTTAAAGTCTAAGCTTTTTATTCAATTCTATTGTATTCTATCTACATATTAAGCAGATTTAGCTGAATTTTTATATTGTTATCCCCATTTAACTATTTCCGGTTTCGTTTCAATCCATTACATACTATTTAATATTTATTTATGCTTTATTTTTGTTGCGTTACTAAACGGCATGTGTATTTTTTATTATTATTTTTAAAGCGTACCGTCTAGAACTATATGTTTAAAAACTACACGTGCCGCGTAGTTTTTCTTGAAGAATACAAAACAAGAAATCAGCAGCAAAGTGAATGCGACTTGAAAGCCTATCGTGTACTTTCGACATGTGTTTATGTAATGTACCATGAAATTGGCTAGCTATTGGAATTGAAACACGAACGAAATACCCAATAAAATTGTGAGGAGGCGTTGTTTTTACATGTCTAATTTTATTTTTTTCCCTCCAGTCTGGAACACCCCATTTGTTTCTATAAGAAGCACGTTTAGGAATTCAAGAGTTTCTTTTTTGCACTATTATTGGTTGTTTTCAAAGCAAAACAATAGGAATAATTGGCGGTTTCAAGCTATTCATGGAATAAGATACGTTTGAAGACAAAACGTAGCATTTAATGAAAATGGGATTTTGAGAGTTTTGTTGATAGAAGAAAGATCTGATGCGTTTGTAGGAGGCCAAGCGTTACAATTTTTGTTTTCTTTTTTGCATTTTTGCATTCATTTTGATGTATAAACATCATAAACTTGGGTATGGAGGTCAAATGGGCTGTTGTTGTATGTAAAATAGAATAGGTATTATTCTCCTGTATCTCAAGGCTGAATCTGTATGGAAAGGGAACCCAACTCCAACACAGGCACGTGAAGGAACAAGTATCGATTTTAGTCAGTGAAATTCTGACATGCCTTTTTGCTACGTCCAGAGCGAGAGAGGTCATTTGATGATTTCCCATCCAAAAAGAGCTAACCCCAGCATAGTTTTAAAAAACTATATGATGATATTTTTACGGTCATTTAGAGATACTGACTATTCCTAAATAATTATATACTCAATCAAACGCCGAGTAATTAAAATATTTTGATAAACCCGTTAAAACTTTAAGCAATGAAAACCAATCGCACCTCTATAGCTAAATCTTTTAAAAGCAGCATGGTATTCGCAAGTTTTACGGAATTACGACTTGTCTTTGGAAGAGCTTTCGATACGGTTTTACTTATTACTTTTGTTTATAGGAAGTCGTATATGCATTTTGTTATTCAATGCATATTTTGTACATTCCATGTTGATGTTAATTTATGTATGTAATTACGAATTTTTGTTGATCAGCTTATTCATATTTGTTTACAGAGTGGGAGTCCTTCTAGGTAACTTACTAGGTCCCAAACTAAATTCTATTTAAAAGTTCACTTATATATTTATTAATGTGCCTAACTTAAACAGATATTTATTTGTTAATCTCTCTCTGCTCTTTACGTTAGTCTGCATTTAAAACACATAATAGATTGTATGTTATAAAAACACTCAGCTATCCAGTTAAATTAGTAACTGGTTAACCAATCCAATCCAATAATACCTCTATTCAGATCCATTTAAACTGAAAATCAACACAAACGTGACACGAACAGATCGGTTTAACAGGTGCGCAATTAGAATAAATGTATAAGCATTATTTAAATAATCTGTTTTAAAAGCATTATCCAGAATAAAGCTGAATTTTCCTTTGGATTGCACGAGAAAGCGCTGGAGCGGGTAACATTCACATCTGTGTGTTCCGTTCCGCACCTCCTGCATTCAAGTTTTATAGAGATAATTACAGAGATTATAAAGGGGAACGTCTTTTGTTATTCCTGTTCTTTCTTCTCTTTTTAACAGCCTATTAATGATAAAGACGTAAAATAAAGGGGAGTTAATCCGTTTACTCGCCTCTTGAGAGACAATAGGCCCTTGATACAACAACAAATTAAAGTTTTAATCGTGTACTGTTTTACGCTTTATGATAAGGTGGTAAAGGCGACAATTGAATGGCTATAGAAAGGGAGACATTTTGATGATGCCGAAGTGATAAACGATAATTGTAATGTAACCAATTTTTTATGATTTGGGTCTTTCATTGCTGAAGCACGAAGAATTGCAACACTAAAGTGGCAGTGGGCTGGACACATTGCCCGTAGGACCAATGCCCGGGTTCTCGAGTGGCGACCACGCACCGGAAGACGTAGCGTAGGTAGGACATGGTAGACCGACGACCTGGTGAAGGTCGCGGGAAACCGCTGGATACGGGAGGCGCAGAACCGGTCGTCGTGGAGAACCTTGGGCGAGGCCTATGTCCAACAGTGGACATCTTTCGGCTGAAATGATGATGATGCTGATGATTGCTGAAATTTGATGCTTACTGCATCAGTTGTATATAAAGTTTATTTCAAATGTAATGATTTTTTTTTTGTTTTCAAAGACATTGTATATAACATAACATAATCAACTTATAGTGTTCCCACTCTTGGGACACAGGCCTCCTCTCGGTGAGAAGGAGTAGGCCGTATTCTACAACGCTGGCCCATTGCGGTGTGGCAGATGTCACATGTCTTAGAAGTTTTTGGCTCTAGGACATGGCGGTTTCCTCACGATCTTTCCTTTGCCGTTTTGAGAGCAGTGGTGATGAAATACACAAAATAATTCGCTTGACGGATTTCGATCCTACGACCTACAACTTATTAAGTCACGGCCGACACCATATGGCCACCACTGCTCTCAGCCACCGATAACAATTTTCTGAGAACTTCTTGAATTCCAAAGACTTTTCCGAATATGATAATATTTCACTGTTACGAGGATTATTTCCTTCTAGGTCCGTGTCACAGTAATCAAAATGCTATAATACTATGTTATAAATATACTGTGATTCCTATTTCTTTTACCCAATATTTTTGTATACTTCTCTTCTTCAACATGTTTCATATAATAAATATTTTCTAATGTTATAAAATAGTGCTTGACCACGATCTGGCCTGATGGTAAGCGGTGATGCAATTGTTGATGGTAAAGGGCACTAGTTTAATAGGAGCCTATTTATTATCTCTAGCCTTGAAGTCAATTAAATTGTAATCAGACGGGAAAGACAGGGATTAAAAAAAGCGTTGCCTCACACGAGGAAGTTTTCCTGTGTCCTGAGTGCCTTTAAAAACATATAACTCACATACACAAACATCCAGACCCAGAACAACTACTTGTTTGTCATACAAATATTTGGTCCGTGCGGGAATCGAACCCACGACACGCAGCTCAGCAGCTATTAGCTTAACCACAGCGCTAACCGTGTAGTCTTATTGTTCTAGTCCTTTGATGTATGTGGTATAAAAGACGAGCCGAAACGCTTCGTTGGGGTCGTAATGATACAATAATTGAAACACAATATATGGGCAAATATCGCAAAGTCCCAGAATGGGACACTCAACAGACGAGAGGTTAATATTGTACTTATTGACTATCAACCCGTATGTAGCCCTAGTTTACAACAATACGACTGTTTCATAATAATAGTTTGCGTGATAACTTACCTCTGCGTAGCTATAAACTCACAATAAAACAACCGACCCTCGCCCAAAGCATACATTTCCCAGATTTCAGAAACAAGATAGTGCAGTAAAAAGGTATCATAACAATGCACATTTCTTCAATAAACAACCCAGATTTAAGTGAAGCTTGAGCGTTCAGAGAGTTGGAAACAAAAAGCAAACTGAACAGACTGTTTGATATTTTCTTTGCGAAATAAATCGGACAGTTTAAGAAGCAAGCCGGTTTATCCTTTACCATAAAATTCATTGAAGACGAAGTATGGAGTACGAATTATTTCCAGCAATAATACTAGGAAGTAGCGAACGGCGGGCATTTTGGGGGACTGTTTTTGTTTAATTCTGACATCCAAAACCTGCTAATTCTTAGGCAAAGGAGTAGTTTCAGAAATGTATGGAGCCTGGGCCATCACATTGTACACTTAATGCTAGGTATAGTTACGCTACAGTTAACTGTTTTTAATATTTATTTCCTATATTTTGGCTTAGTTTTTATACAGATTCAATTTAACTCGGCCAAGGAGTGCAACACAACTACTAATAAATATGGTGATCAGCAACAAGCGAAATATGATTTTGAAAGTGACGTTTGATTGTTTGATTGGCGTTTCATGTATCTAAGGCTACCGTATCTATACAATATGTAAAGAAAACCCTGTCCGATCCGTGAAGGTATTGTTAGGTATCGTTAACTGATTCTAATAATGCCTACAAAGCTGGGCTAAACTTAAAAAAAAATCCCCCAAAAAAAATAAATATTATTTCGAAAAAGCGAGGTAACTTAATGCATGTGCGGTAGACAACCCGATAGCCCCGCCCCCTTCACCCGCGCATGTATGCGCGGGTGAAGGGGGGCGGGGCATGCGGCACGTGGTCGCATCGCTATTCGCTCCGTCACAAATGGTGTTGTCAGTTTTTTAAAAATTACCAAATTTCGGGGAAATTGGAATTAATACCCGGGAAAAAAAGATTATTTCAAAATTCATTATTATTGTTACTGTGATGATTATGTAAAATTTTATATTGTATTTGGTCAAGTGTTTACCTAACCTTTATTATCCTTATGGGTCGGACAGGGTTTTCTTTACATATTGTATAGATACGGTAGCCTTAGATACATGACACGGGTAGATAATATTATCTACCATATGACTGCGAAAAAAACAAAACATGAATTCCAAACACCCGGCCCATTAAATAAACTCAATCAACTCAAATCAACACTCGACACGAATACAACGGGAAAATAGAACTGTCAAAGTCGCCAATCAAACATCATAATCAGTGTCATGGCTACCTTAATAAAGGGTTATCTCACTAAAATAACGTTTCAAATAATTAATTATATATACTTGTATTTTTATTCAAATTAATTTAGTAGTATTTTTATGAAAATCTTCTATTTTTCTCCTTTTTATCTATGTAGCGTACATAGTGGTGGCCCAGAATGAAACATCTCCTTTGATTAAATGACTTTTGATTTTGATTTCAATGTTGAAAAAGCCACTTCATAAACGGAAGCGTTTAGCAGAAAATCGAAACAAAAACCTTTTATAGATATTCTGCTGTTTTTGTATCAAACAAGTTTTTATACCATGGCTGGAATTGATGTAGAATGGTTGGAAAGGGAAAAACGTGAACAAAAAAAATCTAACTTCCGATTAAATTCACAAGAAAAAAAAACTAATTTCAAAAGAAATATCAATATTTAAAAGTATAATTATTTTTATAAAATACTACTAGTCTAAATTGATTATTAAATCAATTTAGTTAATGCCAGCACCTTGCGGAAATGTAAATTCCATATTTTGGGAAAAAAGTATAATGCACGTTTACTCAGGTTCTGCAGGAGTTTAATCTATCCAGATAAGTACAAAATCCAGATTTTTTTCGTGTTGCTCGCTTCACTTTAAAAACTCCAATATTATGCAATGTATAAGGTATATTTTTTCACTTTTGTTGGCGATCCTAAAATGAGTAGAATAGAAAATTCAAATTCAAGTTATTTATTTGCATTTAACAGTTACTATAGTGTTATGATGATTGAGTTGTTAAACTACTCTACTACCACTCTAGTAACTACCCATTCATTAAAATAAGAAAATTCTTCCCCAAAGGTGTGACGCCAATCAACCCTCCAACGAAACACCGGCTCAACAAATGATAATGTCTCGCTCCACAAACAAACACAACTCTACCAGCAACTCAACACTTTCAACCCCTGAGTTAAAGTGTCAAGCAAATAACTAAACAAACTTTGAAACACGTACAAATTTATTTTAAACATTGACAAACACTTCATTTTAATTAATGTGTCTAGACCGTCTAAATCCGTTGACTTTAGAGATGCGTCTAGGCCTGTGTGCTGACCTCCTTATTCGGGGAGGACTTCTTCGGTATTGACTGTTACTGGAAAGACTCCGTTCTGGAGTGAGCCGCATTAGGTCTGGGCACCTGGAAGAGAGAAAGAGGGTTTTTTATTTTAGCTGTTGCACTTTATTTTTTACTAGCTGCCGCCAGCGACTTCGTTCGCGTGGAGTTAGTTATGCTCCGCTCCCATTGGTCGCAGCGTGATGTTATATAGCCTATAGCCTTCCCGGATTAATGGACTATCCAACGCAAAAATATTTTTTCAAATCGGACCAGTAGTTCCCGAGATTAGCGCGTTCAAACAAACAAACAAACTCTTCAGCTTTATATATTAGTATAGATTATAGTCTTTAACACAAGGACGTAAAGTTAGCAATACATCACGTACTGATTGATCAGCAACTTATTTACTGTCCCACTGCTGGGCACAGGTCTGCTCTCAAACAGACAAAGATTGAGCGTAATCACCACGCTTGCTCAATGCGGGTTGGTGATTTCAGACTTAAGGTTCAGATTTCCTCAAGATGTTTTCCTTCACCTTGTAATCAATCATTGGTTTCCAAGATACACTTAGATTCCTGATTAGGACAGCCTCTGTGGCGTAGCGGTAGCAAACGCGGCCGTTGCGTAAGGAGGCGCGGGTTCGATCCCCGCACAGTGCAAATATTTGTATGCATGAATATGAATATTTGCACTGGTCTGGTCGTGCCTCGGAAAGCACGTTAAGCCGTTGGTCCCGGTTGCCATACGAACATCTAGTGGCAGTCGTTACGGGTTGTTGGAGCCCTCAAAAGTCTAACCATTGCTTTTAATTTATGGGGTAAACACGTCCACCATGGTCACACCATCCTTATATATGGATTCTCATCCCGTTTATGCTAGAGCTACAGTTTTCTTAAACATTTTATACCTATCACCACACTCATTACCTTTACAGGAACTAGAACATAAATTAGACTTTATAACGACGACATTGCCTTCATTTAAACTGAATGAATTTCGACTGCATTATTTACGCAGCATTTAAACGAAATTTTTCCGAAAGGGAAAAATATAAGGTACAAATTTAATTTCACCGCCCCGAAATATTTATTAGGACAACTACAAACTGATTTTCATAATATTTCACTATTGAAACTAAACCGGAACAAACCGATTTTAAGATTACATTTCCATAAGCTCAGAAAAAGGCACGCTTAACCTTTTATGGTAATAAACTGGGCCTTAAATCGTGGCCTGAACAAATAAAGAAGGGTCTGGCCATGCCACCCTGACGGGTAAAAATAACATAATAGAAATAATATAGTAGGAACTAATAACATTCTTATGGAGGTTTAAGCCCTTATCGTGAATCTACATAATGTAATCGTTGGTGAAGGTGTGTGGAACTGGAGAAAGTGATGGAGTTTTAAAAGATGATGTTTATTTAACACTAGCTTTCCGCCCGTGGCTTCGCCCGCGTGGAGTTCGGTTATATCGCGCTTTTTAGATTTCCCTCGGGAACATCAAACTTTTCCGGGATAAAAGGTCGCCTATGTTCTTTCTCAGGGTCTAAAGATTGTCTGTGCCAAATTTCATCAAAATCGGTTGAGAGGTTTAAGCGGGAAAGCGCAACAGACAGACAGACAGACAGATAGACAGACAGAGTTACTTTCGCATTTATAATATTAGTATGGATCTATATAATGAAGTTTCCATTTGGTCACTCTTTTTTGTGTATTGTCTCTTTATGTATATTATGGGAATCGGACTTATAGACATAGCTCACAAACTTTTCCTAAGTTTTTTTTTTTTTTTATAATTATAAACTAGCAGTGCAATCGTTGATGGTAAAGCGCTCTAGTTTATTAAGAGCCTATTCACTAAAAAACTCAGTGAATAGGAAGGAAGACGGCAGTTGAACGAGGTGGTGCAATGTTAAACCCAATAACAGGACCAACGATGCTGCGCCAGAGAGAGATTGATCTAAAGGCCCTCCACGACCAAACTTCCGATACACCAAGATTTGGTGCATCGTACCTGAAACACATTGCAACACAATTGCTCAGACCCGTCCTACGCACGGTTTCACCAGACATCATGGAACATGACGAATTGCTTGGCGGCAAGGCATTGTCTGGTGGGTGGTAATTTCAGCCGGTAGTCAATGTTATGACCTACCACCGAGAAACTCGTCATTACCGCTACCGATATAAATAGATCCCATCCCATAACACAACATTATTATTTTATGATTTACTATTTTGTCCGATGTGCGTTATCAAAATATGTCTAAATAATTTTATTATTATAACTAGCTACTGCCCGCGACTTCATCCGCATGGACTACAGTCTACAGGAGCTCAGTTGATATAAAATAAGCGCCTGTTAAAATAATGGGAGCAATATGTACGCCCGCGTTCACTCCCGTTTTCGCAACATTTTTTGTTACTGCTCTACTCCCATTGGTCATAGCGAGATGTTACAAAGCCTTTCTCAGGCTCTAGACTATCTGTGTACCAAATTTTATTACAATCGGTAAAGTAGTTTTCGCGTGAAAGCCGGACAGACGGACAGACAGACAGAGATACTTTCAAATTTATAATATTAGTATAGATTAAGTAAGCAATTTGAACTAGGACAGTGGATTCGCCGTGTGTGTCGAAGAGCCAATGGCCACCTGAGCTGGTGAGTACTGGATTACGCATATCCGCAAGCATAGTGCAGGACGCCCTCAAGTTAGACGCACGTACGACTTAAAGAAGGCGACTGAGACAGACAAGGAAGACAGACTGGGAAGGCGACAGACAGGGTGTTGTGGCGCAGCCTGGGAGAGGCCAATGTCCAGCAATGGGCTAAACTAATTTAGGCTAAAAAGATTTTATTTATACTACGCGATACGCAGGTTGATAATATTGTTTCTATCTTGCCAAGTTGACTCTACGTGAAGCTATGACATATATAATAAAACAAAATATACGGAATTTCTCAATTCTAACCCAATATTTAGTCTATGCATCTTTTGGGTCAGCAAAGACAGAGAGAGAACATTTTCATGACATCATATTGAGTGGAAGTCTTTTTATCACAGTCATGACATGCAGCTGCCGACTAATTCTGTTTTGTAAATTGTATATAGATCTACTTTGTTATATTTTTCGTATTTCTCTGTCAAATGTGGGGTCATTTGTCACAGAAATACGACAAATAAAACAATTGCTATCCCCTCTCTTTGTTTCTATGTTGAAATATACTTCGAAATACAGTGCACGGGTTTATTTAAGGCACTATATTTCCAACTCTGTTTTAGTTCATTATCAAATTGTCAATGAATAAGTATTGCTTGAATATTTGGCTGTTTACCGTACGTATTTAAGGTATCTTTTAGCTTGGGAAAGTTTATTAGAACTGAAGGTAAATAAGCGTTTTTTTGTTTGAGATTGTAACTTCTTCACTGACTTTCAAATCACAATGATGCTATTGCGATTTAAAAGACGGTGAATTAAAAAACGACACTAAAAAGAAACAAACAGATAAATTTATAAAACTTAACATGAGAGAAAATAGGAAGACTTCCTATTTTCCAAGCGAATGGAGAAGAAACACTGTATAAACAGAGTTTCTTCTCCACTCACTCGGTAAATAAATATGTGTGAAATTCACACATGGTAAAAGTGAAATCACCAAAAATTTTGATTTTATGATAATGAGACGATTCTGAAATTTCAAAAGATTTTAATTATAGGTTTTAGTGATGATCGCAGTAATACAAAGATAGATAGATATTTATCTTTGGATTACTGCGATCATCACCGTCTCATTATTATAAAATCAAAATTTTTGGTGATTTCACTTTTACCATGTGTGAATTGCACACGTATTTATTTTTAAGTTAGAAGTGTTTCTTAATACTCACTTATAAATCTCAGTGGTGATAAAATTATCGTTCTTGCACCTCGTAGTCCACTTCGACCAATACTGGAAACCATTTTGCTCTGCAATTAGCAGTGCGCACGCAGTATCATCGCGTATGTCTTCATCTAGTAGTGCTGTAAATTAAAATAATAGTGGTTAGTTAAAATACTTCGTAGATGTAACCTTCTCAAGGACAGGGTCAGTTTCACGCGTGTGTTTGAAAATGCGGTTACTCTTAAAATGGACAACTCATCGCTTAACTACTGCGGTTTTGCAGTTTCGCGTTTTATCTACTCGTATACCCATATAATATAATATATACAATATGTAAAGAAAACCCCGTCCGACCGACAAGGATAATAAAGGTTAGGTAATCACATGACCAAATAAAATTTTAAACTTTACATAATCATCTTAATAACAATACTAATGAATTTTGAAATAAACGTTTTTTTCCGCGCATTAACTCTAACTTCCCCAATATTCGGTAATTTTTTAAAAAGTGACAACACTATTTTCGACGGTATTATTGGTAGATTGTATGAATGAATGTACAATACTGGCGGCATTTTGTTTGACCGCGTGCCATGCCCCCCGTCGCCGCTCATGTATTGCCATGTAAGATAACTTCTTTCACGACCCAAAATTATTTTTTTAGGGAGTATTTTTTTAAGCTTAGCCCGGCTTTGTAGGCCTTAGTAGAATCAGTTATCAATACCATCATGGATCGGACAGGGTTTTCTTTACGTATTGTATATATAACTCTAAGTAGTGACTATTTTAACTAGTTAGATCCGTAATTAAAATAGTAGGTGGCAGCTGTTGTGTGATATCATTAACGAATAGCTATGGAAAATTATTAAATCAATCAATCTATGCGCGTGTGGCACACGAGATAAACTAATGAGATCCATTAATTATCGTCGTAAACAGATAATTTGAAATAATTAACTGCTCGTCTGCTGATGGTATGTGGATGCAACTACACTTTTTTGTTAAGTACGCTGATGAAGATGCCATTATCAAATTTATAATAAATATGGACGTAGGTAGCTTGGTAGAAAGAAAGAAAGAAAGAAAAAACGTTTATTTGCATTAAACATGACGCAAGCGTTTACAAAAACATAAAAATAAGAAATTGTTGAGGGAAACATGCGTCATATTCACGCAAAACGGCTGTCGCTCAGCATTATGCTGCGACTCTATGCAAAAAACAGAGCCCAGCGCTGGTTTTCAGCGACAGTCGGCGTCGACGTAAAGACGTCACCCGATGCAACAAACAATTAAAAGTAGCACCGAGCCGGTAATACAATAAAAATAAAAACGTAATAATAAAAACATAAAGTAAATCCAATTGTAAGTGGTGAGACGGGTCGGTCGGGTGAGTGGTGAGTGTGAGTGGTAGAAATATCGACGTGAAACCTCTTAGCGTAGGTTCCGTATCTAAACAGTTTTGTTCCATAGAAAACCGGCCTAGTGCGAGTCGGACTTGCGTACGAAAGGTTCCTTACCATAATCTATAAAGAAGGCAAAAAAATCACGTTTGTTGTATGGGAGCCCCATTCAATATTTATTTTATTTATGATTTTAATGTTTTACCAAATATACTGTGACCATTTCAAGCGTCTATCTATTTCCATTATTAATATGGAACAAAAAACGGCAAAAAAATCACGTTTGTTGTATCGGAACCCTTTAAATATTTTTTTTTTTTATATATTTTTAGGATTAGTTGTTATAGCGGCAACAAAAAACATAATCTCTGAAAATGTCAACTGTCTAGCTATTATGGTTCATGAGATACAGACGGACGGACAGACGGACAGCGAAGTCTCATGAATAGGGTTCCGTTTTACCATTTAGGTGCGGAACCCTAAAATCTACGTGTTTCATTGAAATGCTAATGCCTAATACTTTCCTTGAAAAGTGGGTACACTTTTCTGTGAAGGCTACAAACAACAACATCTGATTTTTAAAACCGGTTTTGATAACGGTCACTCAACGATTGCATCACTGCTTACCATCAGGCGGGATTGCGGTCAAGCACTAGTTTATAATTATAAAAAAAAAAAAACCGCTTGAGTCTTGTGTAGAATTGATGGTTACTATTTGCGGGTCGAGTTGACATCGACAGGTCGTTCGAGTCGTTCATCGTCGGGTTGTTTATAACTGTCATTGTGGTTATGTTAACTTAATGACTACGGAGACAATTATAAACAACTTGTACATAATTTATCTACCGCTCAATCAACTATTTAGCTAAAACAATCAATCACTCAACCACACAACATAACCAAAACATTTACTTAGTCGTAATAACAAAATCCTTATTACGGAAACCGAGAAACTTATGAAATCAAATAAAGTGAAGTAATGCTCGTAAAAATGTTGCTTAACTTCCTCCACTACAGAGTCCTGATTTATACTTTCCTAGTTTAATATTTCCACTCGGGTGGTACAAAGATAACGCTGTGGGACCTACTACGGGCTTTCGATAACTCACTTATCATATTTTCGCTATCCTACATTCAACTTTATAATTTGTCTTTCTGTTTTTCTGCTTATGTTTTAAATGTTTATTAATCATTAAGAGTGGACTCTAGTGCCGATGAATTTGAGAAATAGGTATTTGAAGAAACTATTGCCGTCGTGCCGCTTGTTACCTGTCCCCGTAAAGTGCGAAAGGGACAGTTGCAAGTCAGGCCGATTTCACCTACAAAAACGTTGACCAAAAGATATTTCGTATTCCGCTGTTTTCTTTTTCTAAACACGAAAGATCTTAATTACTATTATATCAAAATTTAGAAGATGAGGATACCTATGCCTCTATTATTTTCTTTTTTGTCAAAAACTTATCACATTTGTGTAATAGTCGTCTGAACATTGCGGTTAAAATGGGTTATTTTTCGGTACTTTGAAACCACATATTTCTTTTATTAATTAAGTTTTCGAAAAAAATCTAATAATAGGGGCGCGTATATCAATCGCATAATCAAGGTGTGTAATTGTAGAAAAAAAAAACATTGTTCCAAAAGCGTTAACCCCGAAGAAAACAGCGGAATACCTTTGTATGGAGAAAACACCACTAGAGTCCCCTCTTAATTTGTCTTTACATCCAGCAATGTTGAGGCAGACATATTGCTGCCATGTGAGGTTGTTTGTTTTTCAATTACAAGTATTTTGTATTTTAGTTTATATAATTATGTTTCATTTAATTTATCTTGTACAGTAAGGGTCAAAAGTGGTACTCCACTTTTGACCCTTGATTGTACATTTGATTTGTGTAAAAGCTATGGATATTTTCCGAAATAAATGATTTGATTAATCATGCCTTAACTGCTCAATAGACCTTGACATTTGAATTTGATTCGGCATTTCTTCTCAGCTACCAGCGCCATCTATCGTAAATAGCGGGTATTTAGCCAGCCTGATTTGATGTTTAAACGCGAACATCGAGAGACTGGAATAATTAATGAATAGAATAGGTTCTTAATAAGCTCTAGTTTACAATACATAAATAATATTTAATATTGACCAAAAAAAAAAAAAAATCAAAACGTGTATCTTAAAAGATGTCCGAATATAAAAAACACATTTCATTTCATTTAACCCCAGAAAGCCTGGACCCTGGATTAAGAGAATATGTTTACATTGTCCGCCTTCTTTAACGTTTTTGTTAAGTACCTACCCGGTTGCCTGGTTTGCACCTCCGTCTCGTAGCTTTAGACACTGCAATATGAAAACAATGTAAGGGGCCAAGTCTTCTAAAAAGAGTAACTGGTATCTCTGTCCGGCTCTTCTTCATACGAAACGACTAATTGGAAACTTGTACTTTTTCTATGTCGGACTCCTAGTGTGCTTGGCATCTATTATTGCATAAGTCGGTGTTGTTCCATTGTAGGGCAAAACTTTCTCTTATTTTTTTGCCGGCCTACAGCCAGTGTAGTAGGCTAATCGTTTAAAAAAGATCCAGCTAATCTAGCCATCTTTTTTGGGCCTGCCACGCAGATTGGAGATCCATTGACTGAGTGTTGGCTTTTGCATGTTTCTGCTTCGACAGGAGATGTAGTATATCAGCGTGGGCTGCTTTTAATAAGAAAAATAAATTCCAACTTTTCAAATCTCATAAGTTGTTTTTCGACTGACATCTTTCATTTCCAGCGTCATGATAAGCAAAGTACCCATAGCTTTATTTGAAGAAGTGCCAACCTCTAAAAAATAAGGTCATAACTTCGCCGTTATGTTAGCGAAATTACCTACATAATAAAAATAGGTACTTCAGATTTTCTTGTCATCTTTCTCCGTGAGAACAAAGAAACTCTTCGCTGCAGTGCAGGTTTAAAAGGAAGAGCCGATACTGATATGTACTGTTTTTTGCTGATCTGTTTTATAAAAAAAAATCTGTTCCATTTACTTTTGAAGGCGAATAAAATATCCAAAGCTAACTTTTATAATTTCATTCAAATGGCATTTGGTTCATTAGACATAATTTTGTAATATTTTTTATATTTTTGCTGTTTGTGGGACTTGAGGCTTATTGTAAGACATAAAGCGCACATGGTTCGGTAGATCAGCGGACCCTGGGCTCCAACGCAAAAGCCGCGGGATTATATGCTGAGATGATGATGACGATCGTTCGGCAGATCAGCCCCCTAATCGGCCAACACATTTTTGTCAAGTGATTGCGACTAGTTGGGATCGTTTGGACCGAACGGACCAATGGGCGGTCCGAACGATCCCAACTGATCCCAACTAGTCGCAATCATTTGACAAAAATGCGTTCGCCGATTAAGGGGCTAGTCTAAGCCACGCTTACCGTGGCTGGTCCGGGGATGGTTAACATCATCACATACAAAGACTCCCCCGTTCCTCTCAAAGCAGGAGACGTTAGCAGCTGTCATCCATGGATCTTTGACATTCATTACTGGTAATCAGAAACCCGAAAATCTCTCAATCAGTCCTACCAAGTGGTATCGTAATACCCAGTAACCAGGTTATAGATGTCAGGTAGGCAATTGTTCCATGTAAAATACTGGTATTCATCTGCATCCGTACGGAAGGCGATCTCAACATAAGGTGGTGTAAGTCTAGGCAGTGATTGGACACGCCACAATTCTGCGAAGCTGTGACGCTGGCAAAGGAGAAGGTGGAGCGCATGAGGGAGCGGGAATCCCAGCACCCTCACCCCTCTAACCGCCGCCGCCGCAAGAGACGCACTGGTGGGGAGACAACATCGAACTCCCGGCCATCGTAGGCGCTGACTTGCCCGGTAAGAACCAGGCCCGAAATGACGGCGCATTGTGTTCCACTCGCGCCTCAAAGAGATATCAGCACATCGTGACGGGGTCAACGAGGACTGATGCCTCCTGGATCAGCGTTGCGGTTAAAAAAAGAAACCGTGGCCCTGGCGCACAGGCAAGTGAAGGAACACAGGTGGGTTTTAGTCAGTAAAAGTCTGCCACGCCCTTCCGTTCCGCTCAGAGCGGGAGAGGTCGTTTGACGATTTCCCATCCAAATAAAAAAAGACTAGGCAGTAATGATGTTATTTTACTTCTATTTGCATAAGAAACAGAAAATACACTTATATCTACACTTATTATCTGATCCACAGTAACCTGCCTATTAAAAATCCGCTATTAAAACCGCCGTTACGCGAAACGTTTAAGTAAGTCGTAGCAAAAATAGTTCCCGACCGATTATTGTAAAGATTTTTTTATTTACTTTAGTAGGACCAGAGTAGTGAGTCAATCAAAAATTGACATAAGAACAATGATAAAACGGAAAGAATAGAAATAATACTTTAAACCTACTTGAAATTAATCACTGTAGGTCAAAAATGGCTAAAAATGATAGAAGAGAAGTTATAAAAGACAAAGAATTCAATCTAAAACTATTACTAAAAGCAATATTCCTTTACGAAAACGAGTACTACTAGAAGTAAAAAAGAGAAAATACCTTTAACATGACGCCATGGAAGAATATAATACAAAAAAGAACAATTTCAAAACTTAAAGGAAAATATGCGTCTTATCCTCGAAACACGGATGTCGCTCAGCATATTGCTAAAACCCTTTGCGACAGTCTCAGCGCTGGTTTCCAGCAATAGCTGGCATTGGACGGCCACTCATATAGTATACAATAAGATAAGAAAACAACAAAAAACAATAAAAGATTTACACATAACTTACACATTACACACGCATACATATGTTTGTATAATCAAATGTTTGTCAATGAAATCTTGCATTAAATGAAGAAGAATAGAACAAGAACGAAAAATACGTCAATCAAAATTATAAAAAAGTACAATTATTAGTACTTAATACAGTAGTAACAGTTACAGACATATATAGAAGCAAAAATGTTACACAATACACTTGACCATACCTCATAAACTTTTGATGTAAAACGTGGGCTATAAAATCTGGTCGCTTCGAATTGTTTGCAATGTCGTTCACAGTTTGCAACTGTGATGTTTTTGTCAATTACTTACTTTGTAGCTACAGTGACAGTTTCAAATGTAGCGACAACGAGAGCTTTTGAAATGGAAGAATGTCTTTCATAAAGATTGGAATATGTTAGTTACATTTTAAGTTTATTGTTGAGATTTTGATCGGGAATTTTCCTACTCTATATATTATAATGGTTTACTTTAAAAAGTGCGTATAAGGGCCTGCGCAGACGACGGAGTTTTCTCCGCGGCGGAGAAAAACGTACGCTCTGTGAATAAAAAGTCCACCGCGGATTTACCGCGAACTCAACGCACACGGTGTGCGGTCATTTGTTGCCCAGAAATGTAGAGAAGTGAGACCATAAAACGTGGACCAAAGTCCGCTATGTGCGTTGCTTCGCCGAGTCACACGAGTTCTATTTTATTCGGGGACTCTCCCGTACTTTTGGCCGGTCCGCTCTCTGCATGCCCTCGGTTAGGTTATTCGGGGGACTTTTTGTGCGCTGTACTTTTAATCCCTCGTTTGAGTTACTCGATACAGTTGTAAGCGATCTATTTTAACGGATCAAAAAGTTCGCGGACAAAAGTCCCGAACGGACGGAAGGAGGGGGTGCATTTGTTGACACCGCTATGATCTGGACGAAGCGTTTCGCCTCGTCTTTTGTACAGATTGGAACAATTTGCATGTGGTGGTCATCCCGTTTGATTACAATTTAAGTGTGTTCAAGGCTAGAGTGAATAGGCTCTTAATAAAGTAGTCCGTTTTACCATCAAATATTCAATCACTGCTTACCATCAAGCGGGATTGCCATCAAGCACCAGTTCATAATATTCTAATGGTGCCTATTTTTTCATTCAGCTGATTTTTTTTAGTCAGGTTACAGTTATAGATTAATAGCTTTCCGCCCGCGGCTTCGCCCGCGTGGAGTTCGGTTATATCGCGCTTTTTAGATTTCCCTTGGGAACATCAAATTTTTCCGGGATAAAAGTTAGCCTATGTTCTTTCTCAGGGTCTAAAGATTGTCTATGCCAAATTTCATCAAAATCGGTTGAGAGGTTTAAGCGGGAAAACGTAACAGACAGACAGACTGACAGACAAACTATTGGTCGCAGCGTCATGTTATATAGCCTAAAGTATTCCGGGATTAATGGGCTATCCAACGCAAAAAGAATTCTTCAAATCGGATCAGTAGTTCCTGAGATTAGCGCGTTCAAACAAACAAACGAACTCTTTAGCTTTATATATTAGTACTAGGTTTCCGCCCGCGGCTTCGCCCGCGTGGAGTTCGGTTATATCGCGCTTTTTAGGTTTCCCTCGGGAATATCAAATTTTTCCGGGATAAAAGGTAGCCTATGTTCTTTCTCAGCGTCTAAAGATTGTCTGTGCCAAATTTCATTAAAATCGGTTGAGAGGTTTAAGCGGGAAAGCGTAACAGACAGACAGACAGACAGACAGACAGACAGACAGACAGACAGACCGACAGACAGACAGACAGACAGAGTTACTCTCGCATTTATAATATTAGTATGGATAATAAGGATAAATTACATTTTAGAGTTTATAATAGATATATGTTCATTCTGTTGTGACGATTTGAAATTCGACGTCCAAATGGTTGAACAGTCTGATATAAATTTCTTTTTAACTAATTCTAGTCACGATTTAGATTTTTTTTTTTTTTTTAGTAAAATGTGATTTTGATACATTTTTAGTTTATCTAATTGTCACTATTGTTAGTTCTTTAAAAAATACTTAGTCAATTTCCAAATGTTAATTTACTCTTGCTTTATAATCATACTAGCTTTCCGCCCGCGGTTTCTCCCGCGTGGAGGTCGGTTATATCGCGCTGTTTAGATTTCCCTCGGGAACATCAATTTTTTTTCTGGGATAAAAGGTAGCCTATGTTCTTTCTCGGGGTCTAAAGATTGTCTGTGCCAAATTTCATCAAAATCGGTTGAGAGGTTTAGGCGTGAAAGCGTAACAGACAGACAGACAGACAGAGTTACTTTCGCATTTATAATATTAGTATGGATAAGTCACATTTTTTTTTAAGATTGGTTATTTAATTATGGTACAAAGAAAGATCAGCCCATGATGTTAAAAACAATCCACTCAAACAAAACATAAAAGCGGTTGAAATAAACTTTCTTACCTTCACAAGTCATATTACAGAGTCCACCGCGCTTCTTTTGTTTGCACCACTCATTTGGAATCTGAAAGGTGCAATCAGAAGTTGAGGAAAATGTCAACACCACAATTTTAATCTAGTTTTCAATAGAATATTAATTGAAATAACCTTTGGAAAACGATGTAAATTATTAGGTACGTGCTCAAAAAGCTTAGGCATTTTTTCAGGGAGGTTTGTATTCCTAGTTTTTTCTTTTTTTTTTATGCATATAAACCAGTGTTTGATTGCAATCCCGCCTGATAGTAAGCAGTGACGGTAAATCGCGCTAGTTTATTAAGAGTCTATTCACTCTAGACTTGAAGACACTAATATTGTAGTCAGAAGGAAACACCGCCGCTGTCAAATTGCTCCCGTCCGTGTATGTACTCGGTATTAAAGACGAGGCGAAACACTTCGTACTGTCCGTAGTAGTGTAAACCACTTAAGGGTGGATACCCGCTGTACGACGGGTCGTCTGATTATGGAACGGAGGTGGGCCACGTATACTCCCCAAAATGCATCTTATATAACACCGACAGGCTGGCTACTCTTCGCCTGTGCTTCAGGCTAGTTACAAGTTTCTGCCTGCGACGTTGGCCGCGTGATTTTTTATTTTCTTTTGTTTGGCTTCTTCGTATCGTATTACCCAGTAAATGAGTTATGGAGGTAATATATAGGCAGTCGCTTAATCATCATCATCATCTCAGCGTTAATTCCAGTCGCATCCGAAGCTTTTCAACTTTGGAGTCTGAGGTCCGCTTTAACAGTCTAACTGCTGATTTTGGCTAAGCTTCGATATTTTCCGTGAAGCGACTGCCGTCTGACCTCCACAACCCGAAGGCGATATCGAAGCATTGCAGTTAGACCAATTGCTGGACTTTTGAGGGAGCCAACAACCCGTAACGACTGCCATTACATGTTCGTATGGTAACCGGAACCAAAGGCTTAACGTGCTTTCCGAGGCACAACCAGAGCAAATATTCATATTCATGCAGTAGCTTCACAAATAACACTGATATTCAGCAGCATCCGGTTATACAGGAAAAGCTCTAAGGCGATAATGATATAGATAAAGTATTTACCTGGTACAATCCATAGTATTTTTTCCCGCTAGGTGTCGCTTTATACGCACTAGTGTCCCTTTTGCTTACTTTTTCAATCAAACACACCCCTGAAACAAATAAAATATCATAGGTTATAATCACTACACGTGTCTAATGAACTCTTCCCCATTTTTTTTTTTATCCATACTAATATTATAAATGCGAAAGTAACTCTGTCTGTCTGTCTGTCTGTCTGTCTGTCGGTCTGTCTGTCTGTCTGTCTGTCTATCTGTCTGTCTGTTACGCTTTCCCGCTTAAACCTCTCAACCGATTTTGATGAAATTTGGCACAGACAATCTTAAGACCCTGAGAAAGAACATAGGCTACCAAAAGGTAGCCTATGTTCTTTCTCAATTTCTCAAGGAGTTTTCTCCGCGGCGGAGAAAAAAGTACGCTCCGTGAATAAAAAGTCCACCGCGGATTTACCGCGAACTCAACGCACACGGTGTGCGATCATTTGTTGCCCAGAAATATAGAGAAGTGAGAGCATAAAACGTGGACTAAAGTCCGCCATGTACGTTGCTTCGCCGAGTCACACGAGTTCTATTTTATTCGGGGACTCTCCCGTACTTTTGGCCGGTCCGCTCTCTGCATGCGGTCGGTTAGGTTATTCGGGGGACTTTTTGTGCGGGATACTTTTAATCCCTCGTTTGAGTTACTCGATACAGTTGTAAGCGATCTATTTTAACGGATCAAAAAGTTCGCGGACAAAAGTCCCGAACGGGCGGAAGGAGCGGGTGCATTTGTTGACACCGCTATGATCTGGACGAAGCGTTTCGCCTCGTCTTTTGTACAGATTGGAACAATTTGCATGTGGTGGTCATCCCGTTTGATTACAATTTAAGTGTGTTCAAGGCTAGAGTGAATAGGCTCTTAATAAAGTAGTCCGTTTTACCATCAAATATTCAATCACTGCTTACCATCAAGCGGGATTGCCATCAAGCACCAGTTCATAATATTCTAATGGTGCCTATTTTTTCATTCAGCTGATTTTTTTTAGTCAGGTTACAGTTATAGATTAATAGCTTTCCGCCCGCGGCTTCGCCCGCGTGGAGTTCGGTTATATCGCGCTTTTTAGATTTCCCTTGGGAACATCAAATTTTTCCGGGATAAAAGTTAGCCTATGTTCTTTCTCAGGGTCTAAAGATTGTCTATGCCAAATTTCATCAAAATCGGTTGAGAGGTTTAAGCGGGAAAACGTAACAGACAGACAGACTGACAGACAAACTATTGGTCGCAGCGTCATGTTATATAGCCTAAAGTATTCCGGGATTAATGGGCTATCCAACGCAAAAAGAATTCTTCAAATCGGATCAGTAGTTCCTGAGATTAGCGCGTTCAAACAAACAAACGAACTCTTTAGCTTTATATATTAGTACTAGGTTTCCGCCCGCGGCTTCGCCCGCGTGGAGTTCGGTTATATCGCGCTTTTTAGGTTTCCCTCGGGAATATCAAATTTTTCCGGGATAAAAGGTAGCCTATGTTCTTTCTCAGCGTCTAAAGATTGTCTGTGCCAAATTTCATTAAAATCGGTTGAGAGGTTTAAGCGGGAAAGCGTAACAGACAGACAGACAGACAGACAGACAGACAGACAGACAGACAGACCGACAGACAGACAGACAGACAGAGTTACTCTCGCATTTATAATATTAGTATGGATAATATGGATAAATTACATTTTAGAGTTTATAATAGATATATGTTCATTCTGTTGTGACGATTTGAAATTCGACGTCCAAATGGTTGAACAGTCTGATATAAATTTCTTTTTAACTAATTCTAGTCACGATTTAGATTTTTTTTTTTTTTTTAGTAAAATGTGATTTTGATACATTTTTAGTTTATCTAATTGTCACTATTGTTAGTTCTTTAAAAAATACTTAGTCAATTTCCAAATGTTAATTTACTCTTGCTTTATAATCATACTAGCTTTCCGCCCGCGGTTTCTCCCGCGTGGAGGTCGGTTATATCGCGCTGTTTAGATTTCCCTCGGGAACATCAATTTTTTTTCTGGGATAAAAGGTAGCCTATGTTCTTTCTCGGGGTCTAAAGATTGTCTGTGCCAAATTTCATCAAAATCGGTTGAGAGGTTTAGGCGTGAAAGCGTAACAGACAGACAGACAGACAGAGTTACTTTCGCATTTATAATATTAGTATGGATAAGTCACATTTTTTTTTAAGATTGGTTATTTAATTATGGTACAAAGAAAGATCAGCCCATGATGTTAAAAACAATCCACTCAAACAAAACATAAAAGCGGTTGAAATAAACTTTCTTACCTTCACAAGTCATATTACAGAGTCCACCGCGCTTCTTTTGTTTGCACCACTCATTTGGAATCTGAAAGGTGCAATCAGAAGTTGAGGAAAATGTCAACACCACAATTTTAATCTAGTTTTCAATAGAATATTAATTGAAATAACCTTTGGAAAACGATGTAAATTATTAGGTACGTGCTCAAAAAGCTTAGGCATTTTTTCAGGGAGGTTTGTATTCCTAGTTTTTTCTTTTTTTTTTATGCATATAAACCAGTGTTTGATTGCAATCCCGCCTGATAGTAAGCAGTGACGGTAAATCGCGCTAGTTTATTAAGAGTCTATTCACTCTAGACTTGAAGACACTAATATTGTAGTCAGAAGGAAACACCGCCGCTGTCAAATTGCTCCCGTCCGTGTATGTACTCGGTATTAAAGACGAGGCGAAACACTTCGTACTGTCCGTAGTAGTGTAAACCACTTAAGGGTGGATACCCGCTGTACGACGGGTCGTCTGATTATGGAACGGAGGTGGGCCACGTATACTCCCCAAAATGCATCTTATATAACACCGACAGGCTGGCTACTCTTCGCCTGTGCTTCAGGCTAGTTACAAGTTTCTGCCTGCGACGTTGGCCGCGTGATTTTTTATTTTCTTTTGTTTGGCTTCTTCGTATCGTATTACCCAGTAAATGAGTTATGGAGGTAATATATAGGCAGTCGCTTAATCATCATCATCATCTCAGCGTTAATTCCAGTCGCATCCGAAGCTTTTCAACTTTGGAGTCTGAGGTCCGCTTTAACAGTCTAACTGCTGATTTTGGCTAAGCTTCGATATTTTCCGTGAAGCGACTGCCGTCTGACCTCCACAACCCGAAGGCGATATCGAAGCATTGCAGTTAGACCAATTGCTGGACTTTTGAGGGAGCCAACAACCCGTAACGACTGCCATTACATGTTCGTATGGTAACCGGAACCAAAGGCTTAACGTGCTTTCCGAGGCACAACCAGAGCAAATATTCATATTCATGCAGTAGCTTCACAAATAACACTGATATTCAGCAGCATCCGGTTATACAGGAAAAGCTCTAAGGCGATAATGATATAGATAAAGTATTTACCTGGTACAATCCATAGTATTTTTTCCCGCTAGGTGTCGCTTTATACGCACTAGTGTCCCTTTTGCTTACTTTTTCAATCAAACACACCCCTGAAACAAATAAAATATCATAGGTTATAATCACTACACGTGTCTAATGAACTCTTCCCCATTTTTTTTTTTATCCATACTAATATTATAAATGCGAAAGTAACTCTGTCTGTCTGTCTGTCTGTCTGTCTGTCGGTCTGTCTGTCTGTCTGTCTGTCTATCTGTCTGTCTGTTACGCTTTCCCGCTTAAACCTCTCAACCGATTTTGATGAAATTTGGCACAGACAATCTTAAGACCCTGAGAAAGAACATAGGCTACCAAAAGGTAGCCTATGTTCTTTCTCAATTTCTCAATTTTCCGGGATAAAAATCCCGGAAAATTTTGATGTTCCCGAGGGAAATCTAAAAAGCGCGATATAACCGAACTCCACGCGGGCGAAGCCGCGGGCGGAAAGCTAGTATAATTATAAACAAGTGTTTGACCGCAATCGCACTTGATGGTAAGCAGTGATGCAATCGTTGATGGTAAAGCACGCTAATTTATTACGAGCCTATTCACTCAATAAAATGAGTGAATAGGAAGAAAGACGGCGGTTGAGCGAGGTGATGCAATGTTAAACCTAACAACACGACCAACGATGCTGCGCCAGGGGTAGATTGATCTGAATACACTCCACGACCAAACTCCCGACACAACAATATTTGGCGCATCGTACCCGGCACATATACTACACACAACTGTTAAGACCTGTCCTCCGTACGGCTTCTCCAGACGTCATGCCGGAATACGACGAATCGCCTGGCTAGGCTTGTAATAAATTAAAAATCGTGCTAACTTATATGATGTGAGGTATGCTATAAATTGACACTGTGGACAGCTTACTAAAAGTCACTTCAAGTAAAGAATATTGAAGACTTTTGTTTGAACTTGGTATCTCTACCTGACAACCACTATTATTTTTTTTTTAAATGGTGGGTCAATAAGTCCACGCGTGGGAGGTCCTATATGCATCTATACAAATATCAATGCAAATAGAAAACACACATCTAAACTCCGTAAGGAAGCATCTTTCCGAGATATTAACGTTCAAAGAAGATCACGTGACATCCAAAATGATTATGCCCTTAAAGATATACATACTTATAAGTAATAGATCGGCTGGTATATATAATATCAATTGAAATTCAATCGAAATCAACTAAACATTAACAGTAACAAGTAATTAGGAACATTTCTGTATCCGAAACCGTCACACCGCAAAGGTCAAGACGACGATGTTTCCTAACCTCTTAATTGCTCTATTAAATTGTACCCACGAACCCTTCAAAGGATCCTCTATTGTTCATCAGAAATACCGAAACATTTCATAATTATTATTGGAACAGCTGTTCGAAACCACAAAATACTACAGAAGGTTGGGTCTGAAGATCCAACCAACTAAAGTAAAACGCTCGCACACATACAGGGCAAATTGGGATTTTGTTCTTCTCAATTAAAGCACCTGCGGTTTAATCTATTCCCCAACCTTTTTTAGTGTGGATGGGAGATCATCAAATGACCTCTCCCGCTCTGGGCGAAGTGGAAGGGCGTGTCAAATTTTTATTGACTAAAACCCACCCGTGTTCCTGGCCACGGTTTCTTTTTTTAACCAAACCGCAACCCTGACTTAGGCAATGGTCTTTGTGTGTCACGATGTGCTGACATCTCTTTAAGGCGCGCGTTAAACACAACGCACCGTCGACCCGGGCCTGGTCCTTCTCGCATCTATCTCTCCTTATCTATTCACGACCCTTGGTTGACCAGTAAAGAATGCTTGAGGCATCGATCACTTACACAACAATACAGGGTGGCCAAAAAGTCGTGGATCAAACGAAACAGAGAAATAAATGAGGTAATTTCCATCAAAAAATCTTTCTGCACCATCGCCATAACTTCATTGCACGAAAAGTTATGCCTTATTATGTTTTTTTCAGTGAAACTATCGAGTTATTTTACAGTTTATTCAGTAAAAAAATTAATTGATTAAAAACAATAAAACGAAAGGTGTTGCATTATGATTCGATAATGTATCAATACTACAAAAAATGTATTGTAGCTCTTGGTACCAAATTTAACGAGATTTTTTTTCCATAAATTTTGGAGTGTTACAAAAAAAAAATACATCTCCCTTTAAGAGCACAGTTTGATAAAAAAATGTATTACGGAAAAATGACCCTGTACGAAAAATTCTTGCTGATTTAATGCTGATTCAAATGAGGTACAAGACTTTACTCTTATACCTTTAGTCAAAGAGTAAAGTGGTGTACCTCATTTGAATCAGCATTAAAAAAAAAATAATAAGCCATAACTTTTCGTGCAATGACGTTATGGTGATGCTGCGGAAAGATTTTTTGTTGGAAATTACCTCCTTTATCTCCCTGTTTCATTTGATGCACGACTTTTTGGCCACCCTGTATACACAGTCTCGAACAAAACTCTTATCAAAAATGGTGACAAGTATTAAGCAGTCTAAAGTAGTCAAAATAAATATACATTAATGTAAAATCAGCCTTAAGTGCAGTGTATAAAGTTCTTATCACAAAGCAGTACAAAAAGCCATTATTTTTTACGACCTAGTCTGAAATCAAACCAAATTCAACCTTCCAGCCATGCATTAAAGTCAGAATTATAAAGTAAGTACTAAATGAAAGAAGCACCCAAGTACTGCGTTGTGCGCTTGTTCAGTTCAACCTTTTTTTACGCTGATTGTGATTCTAGTGTATAAGTGATCGATGGCTTGAGGCATCAAATCCGCTTGTGTAACTTTTTGTGCGAAAAACTTAAATTATCATCTACCTAACCTGTTCCCGACTATGTTGATGTCAGTTACAAGCCAAATCTAATTCAGCTGAATATTATTAGTATTTTTATGGAGGGACTACCTATCTGACTTCACAGCCCAATTACTGGGTAATACGACACCCGTTGGTAAGTCTGGTAGTCAGACTTTTGGACTTCTGACGACCCGTAACGACTGTCAAAGATCTAGAAATGACGGCCGGGACCAACAGCTTAACCTACTTTCTGAGGCATGGACGGGTCTCGGTATGTAAAGATAGTCCCATACACCGAAAATAATTTGGTTTTTTACCCTTTAAATAAAAACTTAAAACCAAATGGCTAAGTGTAAGTTATGCGTGAATAAACCTGCAAATAAAACGTGAAACAACCTATAGTGTCATTCGAGATAGGACCATAAAAGATCAATCAAACTGTCCATAACCAAACGACAAAATCATGAAAGAGTTCAATCTTGAAAGCATCTTCACCAAAATACTATTCCAAAAATACTTATAAATATAAACCTGTCTAGGCCCTAAAGGGTTATATTTAAAACTAGAGTTCCAAGGTTAGTGGGTCTTTGTATACGCTGTTCAAGGTCAAGTTCCAAGGTCGTTGATTGTGTACATCGCAGAGTTAGTTTATTTTGTGTTTGTTGAATGGCGATGCTCTGTGTGGACACTAATATAGATTGAATGAATTGATTCGGATATTTATAGATACCTGTCTATGTTTATACAAGAATTTATATCGAATAATTTGTATTTTTGAAGTAAAAAAATACAATGTGCAGCTATAAATGGGATTTAGCTGTAACCCATCAGGCAGGTCCAGAGGTTGGTGAATGGCATCTTCCATGTATTTGGTTCTGGAACATGCCGTTTTCCCCGTTTAAGAATTTATTTTTCTTCTTCTCAACCTATAGAGGTCCACTGCTTGATAAAGGCTTCCCTCTTTACATAATGACCGGTCTTTTGCTGCGCACATCTATAGGTTTCCCGCGATCTTTACCAGGTTATCGGTCCACCTTGTTGGTCGCCACCTTACGCTGCCTTTTCCGGTACGTAGCCGCCACTCCAGATCCTTACTACCCCATCGGCCATCGGTTCTACGCGCAATGTGTCTTGTCGTTTGAGACCAAAGATGATGAAATAATTTACATAAAGTAAAAGATCTGTTTTGGGTTTGAATCTACGACTCACAACTTGTAAGCCATGACCACTGGACTAACATTGCTCAAAACTCTTTGCAAGCGTATTAGCTATTGTGTTTCATTAAATAATAATAAAGAGAACTGCGTCGTTAAGGCCATCCACTATCATTATTCGGTAACCTTACCACCTTCGGACGCACCAAGATTCTAAAATCTGATTTAACAAAAAACTTTTTTACAAAAAAACAACCGACTTCCAGAAACCACTACAAAGGGAAAAATAACTAATTTCGGAAGTCGGTGTCTTAAGTTTTGTATATTTATTTTTGACACCGACTTCCGAAATTAGTTATTTTTCCCTTCGTAGTGGTTTCTGGAAGTCGGTTGTTTTTTTTGTAAAAAAGTTTTTATTTTACACTTTTTAGTTGTTAAAAGTAGGTACTATGAAATCAGTTGCATCCGGTCAGACTGGAAGCTGACGCAAATATAATTGGGAAACGACGTTATTTTGTTTACTTGAATTTTTACCCTTACCTAAGTATTCCCTCAACTGCCTATGGTCTTCATCATCAAATTTATTGCAGACCATTATTTTAACCCAATGGGTGCAAAGGTCTCATCAATATAAATGAATTAAGTCCAACCACAAAGTAGCTACTGTAAACCGTTGAGGAGTTCCCGGAAATGGCCTTTGCCTTCATCATCAGAGCTCTTATGACAGTCACAACCCATCTAGGTGTAAAGTTCTTATCGATACAAAATTTATCGAGCCCAAACACAAGGTAGCTGCTGTGAATTGTTGAGGAGTTCCTTCGACTGTCTCCCGGCTCCATCATCAGATCTACTCCAGACCTTTATTAAATTGTAGTGCTTTAAAATACTTAATGAAAATGCTAAGAAATGCACTAGTCGCCCCTGCAATTTTTGAAAGTTCCCTTGTTTTCTCTGGTCTTCCACCATCAAACCCTGATATCCTTATCATGGGACCACCTTGGGAACGTCTTCTTTCCAACAGAAAAAGAATTATCAAAATCGGTTCATAAACGACGAAGTTATGCGCGAACAAACATAAAAAAAGAAGCATATATACGGTCGAATTGAGTAACCTCCTCCTTTTTGAACAATGAATCGGTTAAAATAGTGTGTTAGGGCTAGCGCATAAATACAACTTTTAGCCAAACAACTGTTTTATTGTGTATTAAATGTGTATTATTAGAAGGCGCATACTGTCAACTCGAAAGTTGCTCGACAAAAAAGCCAACAAGCTATATCGATTTGCTTTTGATTTAAAAGTTGTACAACTATCGATCTAGCACTCAATGTACCATTTTTATTCCAAATCCATCATCATCATCATCATGTCCGGTACATGAAGTCCACTGCTGGACATGTCCAGCAGCCTCCGCCTATGTCCAGCAGTTCTGCGTTCCTTTTGGAAATCCTTAGGGGTGCCCAAGGATTTCCAAGAAGAACATTTGAACGCGGCCTGCATTCAGCGCTTGCCTGCGATTTTGGTCAGATCACCTAGTCGGTGGGTGTATGACGCTACGCTTGCCGGTATGTGGTCGCCATTCAAGAGCCTTTCTGCCCCAACAGCCATCGGCTCTACTTGCTATTTGCCCTGCCACTGCAAAACCAGTTCTTTTCCAAATCGGTTCAGCAGTTTTTGCGTGGACGAGTAACAAACATCCATCCTCATACACTTTCATACTTCTAATATTACTAGCTATTGCCTGCCACTCCGTCTACGTGAACTTCAGTTTACAGTGCGCGAAGCTCAGTTGATATAAAATAAGCGCATGTTAAAATAATGAGAGCAATATGTACGTCCGCGGTCGCTCCCATTTTCGCAACATTTTTTGTCGCTGCTCTGCTCCTATTGGTCATAGCGGGATGTTATATAGCTTATGTCCTTTCTCAGGCTCTAGACTATCTGTGTACCAAATTTCATTACAGCCGGACAGACAGATAGACAGACAGACAGAGATACTTTCGCGTTCATAATATTATTATGGATAGTAGGATTATGCAAAACACTTTTATAGTCCATATGTGACTTAAGTATTACATACTTTACTACATAATCACACTTCAGTTCACACTTTTTCTTCTATTTGATTCCAAACGGTCTCCAAAGCCTGAAGAACAGGCAGAGAGTAGCCAGCCTGTCGGTATTCTATAGGATGCATTTTGGAGAGTGTGCGTGGGAATTGCATGACTTAACTCCCCCATCTCCGTTCCAACATCGGACGACCTGTCGTATTGCGTATATCCACCCTTACATATGTTGTTGGCACCACTACGATCCGGGCGAAGCGTTTCGCATCGTCTTTTATAGTCCGTACATCGAGGGACTGGAACAATTAGCCTGCAGCGTGTGTGTGTTTCCCTCTGACTACAGTTTAAATGTCTTCAAAGCTAGATTGAATAGGCTCTTAATGAACTAGCGCGCTGTATCATCAACGATTGTATCACTGCTAATCATCAGGCGGGATTGCGGTTAAGCATTAATTTATAACTATAAAAAAAACTAATGCACTTCAACTATGTTTTTCTAATAATAATACGTTGTACTTATTGAAATTATTATAATAGAACGATAAACCTCTTGTTTTTGAAGCGAACTTTAAGTTTTTTTGTTGCAGTTATAACTACAGAAGTTATTCTAATCGCTTGAGCCCACTAACTATTCAAACAGGTTGATTGGGACATTGAAGCTAAAACCATAACCATGAATTCAGCAAATGGTTCTAAACCCCAGCCCAGCACACATTTATGGCACAATAAGTTTTACCTAGAATTGTTTCCTATTTTTTTTTTTAAATATAGGTACATAGATTAAACTACAGATATGTTTTTTTTAAACATATTTGAATTTGTATTCATAACACATACATAATCAGCCTATAATGTTCCTACTACGGGAACACAGGCCTCCTCTCGGTGAGGGGGAGTGGAGCGTGATCTACCACGCGGGCCCATTGCAGGTTGGTAGATGTCACATGTCTTCGAAGTTTTGGCTCTAGGACATGCCGGTTTCCTCACAATGTTTCCTTCACCGTTTTGAGAACAGTGGTGATAAAATAATTTATAGGGGTCCGAACTTACGACTAGGCCTCCACTGCTCTTGATGTTGAATATGTATACTTAACTCTTTTACCGTGACAGCCTTTTTAGTGGCCCTCGCTCGAGCGTCTCATGATTGCTTTCTTATGAAGGTGAAGGATAAAGTTTATTGAATTAATTACAGTTATTCATCACAACAAATAACCAGCTCACTTCTTACACATTAATTATATTATAGTATCATAGTAACACAACACTAACTACCACACTAACTATCACAGATTTTTTCTTTCTTAACATGCTTTTTATTAGCTTCACTTTTATATTTGCTTGCTTGCTTGTTTGCTTGCTTGCTTGTTTGTTTGTTTGTCCGTCTCTAACTCTTTGGACAACGGGTGAGCGGCTCATTGCGTTAAAACGTCCCACCGTATTCAATACGTTCGTTCGTTCGTTTTTTTTTTTTTTAAAGAATATCGAATTAAATAGTTGAAAATAAATATAGTTTAAAAAACCAAAAAAACATGCTTTTAAAAATCAAACTAAAAAGTTAAAAATAATTTTAAAAAAAGCCTGAGGCGCTTAATTTACAAAAAATATGGAACAAAGCGCGTCACGCTTTTTAAAAAATTATTTTTAACTTTTTAGTTTGATATTTTTTAAAAGCATGTTTTTTAGCTTTTTATTAGAGAAGCTGTCTCACTCTAGGAATTACTCCGGCAGTCCTTCCTCGTGGATGCATTTACAAACATAGTCACACACAAACAGCCAAAGTAAAGCAACTAATTGTAGGTCATACAAACATTAGTTCCGTGCGGGAATCGAGCCTAACCGTGTTGTGCGTTTTGTCAAATTTTCTTTATTTAAATACGGGATTTTTTTCCGTACAGAATTATCTACCGAATGGTTGTATACAAATAATGACTATAACTGATAATTAACAAGTTGACCTGCAACTTTATATCCCTAATTACAACAGTATAAAGTGTTCTAGCCTCATCTGACAAAGGCTAGAGTACTATCATAGAAGCCTACATTACAAGTGACAGCGAGGCTTAACGCCTCTAAATTACTAAACGAGCACTCTCTGCGAGGATACGATGTGCATTTTCAGTGACTCCATAGGCAGTACAATTTGGTGAATTGACTTTGTGAATCATAAATCCGAAGCTATTAAGCGATATGTGCCCGGATTGGAGCCTCAAAGCCGTCACTGCCGCTGGCCTACTCATCCTATTCTCAGTGAACCAGAATCTACCTGAAAAATAAACTTGAAAATTTGGATGTATGTTTCTTACTCTTTCACGCAAAAACTACTGAATGGATTTGGATGAAATTTGACACACAATTGGTTTATAACATACTAGCGACCCGCCCCGGCATTCGCACGGTTGCAGTGCCGATACTAATTACACTACAGAAAAACTGTGAACTTTGTATATAAAAACACTAGCTTTCCGCCCGCGGCTTCGCCCGCGTGGAATTCGGTTATATCGCACTTTTTAGATTTCCCTCGGGAACATCAAATTTTTCCAGGATAAAAGGTAGCCTATGTTCTTTCTCAGGATCTAAAGATTGTCTGTGCCAAATTTCATTAAAATCGGTTGAGAGGTTTAAGCGGGAAAGCGTAACAGACAGACAGAGTTACTTTCGCATTTATAATATTAGTGTGGATAGCGGCCCGCCACCCCGGCCGGTCGGTACCACCGCAAACGCTACGTTCTGCAATTTTTTAATCTGTAATATCTTCGAAAATATCCATTTAATTCATTTGCTGTAAAGGGTCATACAGATCTATATTAAATCAACAATGTATTTAAGTTATTTAATTGGATATTCATTAATGCTGTATTGGTTAAAATCTCTTCGAAATTTATCCATTATTTGTCGTAAAAACTAAATGACAAAAAATGATATTGTGGGATATCCATAAGAGATAGAGGTATACCATCGCAGAATTTTCTTTAGATCTTTTCAATGTGTATAATATTTATTTTGAAAATTTCGTAGGGCTTTCCTGAGTCTGCAATGTAAGCGGAAAAAATGCAATTATTTACGACATCACATTAGAAACCTCAAAAATAACAGTATTTCTCCACTATTTAATAGATGTTATAACACATATAAACCTTTCTCTTCAATCACTCGATCTATTAAAAAAACCGCATTAAAATCCGTTGCGTACTTTTAAAATCTAAGCATACCATAGGGATATAGGGACAGAGGAAACGACTTTGTTTTATACTATGTGGTGATGTATGGTTTTTATCTGGTTATTCCCACAGGATCAGCGTAAATCACGGGGCGCAGCTAGAAATAATATACTACTTAGAAATTATATTATGTAAGTATAATGCACTTAAATATAGCGGAGGACTTGACTTGCTAGTGTCTGTACATAATCAAGAATATTATATCTACCTACATACCTAGCTAGTGTCAGTATTACAATGAAACAATATACATACCCGTATGACGTAATCGTAAATGACGATTAAAGAATGACTTCAAGAGGATAATAAGGGAAATACTCATATTGTACGGACGACAGCGGGTCAAGCTACTCGAAACTGTCAAATATTATGTACTAGCTTTTCGCCCGCGGCTTCGCCCGCGTGAAGTTCGGTTATATCGCGCTTTTTAGATTTCCCTCGGGAACATCAAATTTTTCCGGGATAAAAGGTAGCCTATGTTCTTTCTTAGGGTCTAAAGATTGTCTGTGCCAAATTTCATCAAAATCGGTTGAGAGGCTTAAGCGGGAAAGCGTAACAGACAGACACAGACAGACAGACAGACAGAGTTACTTTCGCATTTATAATATTAATATGGATAATATAATCGAGATAAAATCCAATAAATAAATCTGCCAGATTGTAGTAATTTGATGTGATTACGTCTGTGCAATATCTACATCATCACTTCACTTAATAAGATCTTGAAATTCTTTCCTACACCACCACTGCTCTTTCTGGGTCACAAAGGTGAACAAGGAATTATTTATAAAATCGGCCAAGTGCATGTCGGACTCACGCACAAAGGGTTCCATCCCATTGATTTATGAAATTAAAGGATTTAAGTTATTTGTATGAAAGATTACGGGGTAATAAGCGGTTTACGATTTACGAGGTATTCTATAAAACTATATATATAACTACAGTACTCGACGACTGGCTCGGGAGAAGGCACGGCTCCCTGTCGTTCAGGCTGACGCAGGTACTGTCGGGGCATGGCTGCTTCGGCAAGTACCTGCGTCGCTTAGGCAGAGAGCCGGACGCTCGGTGCCACCACTGCGTCCAATGCGGGAAGGACACGGCGCAGCACACGCTCTCTGAGTGTGTACCTTGGGAGGAACAGCGCCGTGTCCTCACAAATGAAGTAGGAGGCGACCTGACGCTGCTGGCAGTAGTGCGGAAGATGGTTGGTAGCGCAGAGTGGTGGAGTGACGTGATGTCGCAGAAGGAAGCTGCAGAACGGGAGAAGGAGATCTCAACTCCCTTCTCGGGCTGCAGAAGAGGCACCGGGCGCCGAGAAAGGGCGGATAACGCCTTCTTCCACCCCCCTTGAATGGGTCCAGGGGCGAGGGACACGAGGAAGTCCCCGCCCCCTATTTAATGGACCCCGAGGCGGAGGCGCGCGCGAGCGTCGGCGCGCGCCTCTGAGACGGTGCACGGGGTAGTTTAACACCCCACTACCCCGGAGACACCGGGGTGGTTTTAGTCAGTAAAAGTCTAACAGACCCCGTCGCCCACCCCAGGGCGGCGGACATCCTATGAGGATTTCCACACCGGAAAAAAAAGGGGGGGACCAACTTTTTTCCACTTTGGAAGCGTCTCTCACGCAAACTATTCGGTTTAGAAAAAAAATATTATAAAAACCTCGATATAATTTTTGAAGACCTATCCATAGATACCCCACACGTATGTGTATGATGAAAAAAAAAATTTTGAGTCTCAGTTCTAAGTATGGGGAGCCCCCAATATTTATTATTATTTTTTATTTTTGCGTTAGAATCTTAATGCGGTTCACAGAATACATCTACCTACCAAGTTTCAACAGTATAGCTCTAATGTTTCGGAAAAAATGGCTGTGACATACGGACGGACAGACAGACATGACGATTCTATAAAGGTTCCGTTTTTTGCAATTTGGCTACGAAACCCTAAAAATGGTCTGCCATCCATTCAAAAATAAATTGAAATAAAAGACGCATTCTTATATAATTACTCTCCGATTTTTTGTAAGTATATCGTTTTATTATTACACTTCGGTTTTTTGTATATCGCCTTATTATTGCACTCGGATTTTTGTGTATCGCCTAATTATTACACTCCGATTTTTTGTATATCGCCTTATTATTGCACTCCGATTTTTGTGTATCGCCTTATTATTACACTCGGATTTTTTGTATATCGCCTTATTATTGCACTCCGATTTTTTGTATATAGCCTTATTATTGCACTCCTATTTTTGTGTATCACCTTATTATTACACTCCGATTTTTTGTATATTGCCTTATTATTACACCCTGATTTTTTGTATATCGTTTTATTATACTGCAATTTTATTTTATTATTATACGAAAACCAGAGTTATTTTTGCTTTATCGATTACTTTTTGTTTACATGCTATCAACAAATCTTTAACACCATTATTTAGGGTGTTTAGTAATATAGGCAGTATTGCATTATCTTTCTATATGTTTAAAGTATTAAGGAGATCAAAATGAGAAAGTACTGAGTAGGCATAAATCTAAACCTGAGAAACGTTGGATGGACTGTGTGAAAAATAATGAAATGAGAAGTGTGGAAGACGATGCTTGCTGTGCCCAAATGGTCATGACCAACCAAATAGTCCGGGGATATGATACGGTTTTTGCTGAAGCAGCGAGTCTCCTTGCCGGATTGCCGCCATGGAATTTAGAGGCCAAAATCCTCACCCACACATGGGAATGGCAAGGGAGGGGTACAGCGAGGATTTTAATCTGCTGCAGCGAGAATTCACAGTAGGTACAGCGGACAGTGCTCAAGGGGGATCTCGTGGCGAAATGGAGAGTGCGATTATCGCCACCCAGTGCTGGGCAAACCACTATAGCGGCGGTAAGAAAGCCCTCACCTTCCGCCTGACGCAGGTTCTCAATGAACATGGTTGTTATGGGAGGTTTGTGTTCAGGTTAAAGCGAGAACGATGATCCCCGAGGAACGCGAGAGTTCATTTGATCATTTCCCACCCGAAAAAAACGGATGGTATCTGAGATAACGGCTACTAGAGACTGATTATATGTAAAACTTTGCAATGTCAATATCAAAATACCAAAAAAAAAGTAATATTATAGGTACCAAAAAAAAAAAAAATAGTTTGCCCGATGAGAATTTTGAACAAATTTTCCTCCTATTTTCCTAAATAGGAGGAAAAAACAAGATAATGCATTGCGATATTTTTTTTAGTTAAGTTCTGTCTCCAGTGCACACTTAACAACATTTCACTTAATTTCATCACAATCGTTCCAGCCATTTTTGTGTTTTTGCCAGATTAACGCATGATAATTGATTTATGATAGCAAAAGATTCTCATTTTCACATTTTTAGATCGATTTTATAGGTCATTAGTGTATAAATTCAAAATGGTTTAAAGAGAAAGACCACTGGATGCGGGAGGCGCAAGACCGGTCATCGTGGAGATCCTATGTCCAGCAGTGCACGTCTTTTGGCTGAAATGATGATGATGATGAAAGAGGAAGATACTATTAATAACTAATAATAACAATTCTTACTTACATTGTCCCAAAAACATATCATTAGGCATTCCAATCTTTAATAACTCTCTCACTAACTTACACCGTGTTTCAAATATTTTGCCATTTACAGTAATAATCAGAAAACACAAAACAACAACTAAAACACGTGCGATCCACATAGCTGTATCTTTGTGTATGAACGTAAACATGCCAGATGATTATTTAATTAACATTCTTCTAACTCTTATTTCAACGACATATGGTCTGTTTTGCAGTGATAACAAAATCAATGTCAATGCCAGATGACTGGACGAATGTACCGCGTATTTTGCGCGAGGTTTTTTTGCATGTTAATATTCCGGTCTGACCTATTAATGTACTATGTAGTGTAGGTATATTATTACGTAAAAGAAGATGTTTTATTATTTTATTATTGTATCATTATAATGTTAAGTACCAATTTATACTAACATTTATGTTCATCATTAGTATTAGTAGGTATTATAGAGTTAATTTGTTTTTTTATTGTTTCTTTGTTTTAAATTCACTAATATTGGGTCAGTCGAATTTTAAAAACCTAAATTACCGAGAAAGGCATAATGTTATTTTTTTTAAATAGCATATAGCTTTCCTCCTAGTGTTTGTAATTTACACTTAGAAAAATGGCAACCTATCACATGCCATCGCCTGTCCACGTTATTAATTTGTTATCGCCTATTGTTCATTCTATCACTTTTCTCTGTGTGTGTGTGTGTGTGTGACATTTTTGTACCTCGATTGTTGAATCGAGGTACAAAAGTTTCAGGCAAACAAAGTCACAGGCAGTGTGTAGTCCCAGCGTTCCAGATCCATGTTTCTCGCATCCAATGAGTTCCTGTGGCTATAACAAGGTCAAGAGAGAATAAAAGAAAATCCTGTTAAAAGCGTCTAAAAGTGTCTAGGCGAAAGCTTCATTTAGCCTGTCTTCTTTTTGGCATCATCAAGACTAAGAAACCTAAGTACTTGTACGAAAGGCTCAACTGGATGGCTAGTAGACGCGAGTGCGCGCCCAGGTTTTGTGCTCAGCAGCTTTCAACTCAGCCTCATAGAACGGCAGCGTTCAGAGGCAGTTTTCGATATGCCGCATCTAAGGTGTGGAATAATATTCCACCCCCCTTAAGGGTACTGGGCACTATCCATACGTTCAGAACACGTTTGCGGCAGTATCTGCTTGATGCGCAAAGGAAACTGGATATGGTCAATCTTAACGTCTCATTTATATAGGTAAACTGTTTAGTGTTACATTCGTGGGACATGTGTTGAATGGGTTGGACGAAGATACAAAGATATGATTATAGTATGTGTATGTATATCTACGGCATGTAGGTGATGTGTGTTGGGCTTGGGCTCCGCTGTCTGCTTGTCTCGTTGCGTCTGCGGCCAGGGGGTGCACTTCTTCCGCAATGCCTGGTCTGCGTTTTCGCGTGTTATTGGAGACCTGTGAGGAACGAGGAATACCTTACTTAGTAGTTTTTAAATATAATAAAATGACGGTAATTTAATATATAATATTTTCATGTTAACTTACCCTATGTGTCTGGTCTATTTGCATCCATTATTGTATCCAGATTCGATATTGTTGGAGACGACTGCGGTATTTACTTGGCAGTGAAATAAAATAGGTGGTAATGCCTGCGCGCCTGCGATACCGCCGCGTGTCTCCAACCAATTGTGGGTATGCCATGCATTAGACAGCTACCTATTTTATACACTGAACACATATTTGTTTATGATTTATCACACAAGCACAAAATTAAATAATTAAACACTCCTAACAAGGTTCAGTTGAAAACCAGCGTCAGGCAACTGCTACGTAGTTGTCTGACATTTATGCTGAACTGGACCTATTTGGTGCAACCGTTGGACTTACATTTGCGGATTGTCTTTTTTTATCTGTTTTTCTTTTTTATTTTTTTGTTAAGTTTTCTTTGTTTGTTTAAAATTATTATTAGTGTACTACTAGTGTTACTACATATATACTGTATGTATTTATAAGGGTGTCCCTGTGCGCCAAATAAACGGTTTCTTTATTTCTTTCTTTTCTTTCTTAAAATTCCTATAACACAATTAATGTTGTTAAACTGTCAAAGTCATTACTACCAATGTGTGTGTTCTGCAATGGCCTCACTGTTCTGATCTGATTTTCAAAGACGTTGTGTGATTTAGTTACTTACCTACAAGTAGGTAAGTTTTATCCTGTTATAGGTACAGCGCGATGCCTTAATAACGATATTAATTTAACTCACATCATACGGTGTGGCATTTTTGTATTTCGAATTTGATTAAACGATTGAATAGTATGTAATTTTCAAAAACTCTCAAAAAATTCTCTTATTTTTTTTAAAGACTCGAGCTATTATTGCGAAGATCTTAATTGTGGTCAATGATCAAAATATCAATAAAATTAAAACATTTTTGTTTTATTTTTAATTAAATAATTATAAACTAGGGCTTGACCGCAATCCCGCCTGAGGGTAAGCAGTGATGCAATCGTAGATAGTAAGGCGCGCTAGTTTATTAAGAGCCTATTCACTCAAAACACACGAGTGAATAGGAAGGAAGAAGGCAGTTGAGCGAGGTGATGTAATGTTAAACCCAGAGATCTGGAGACTCTCCACCACCAACATTCCCGACACGGCAACATTTAGGGCATCGTACCCGACACACATCGCAACACAACTACTCAGGCCCGTCCTCCGTACGGCTTCACCAGATATCATGCCGGAACCGTATGCCGTATGTCGACGAGTGCGCAGGCGGTAGTGTTTCAAAACTTCAAATTATGAATTATTTTATGAAGTTATATTTTTTTTATGACTATACGAGTACAGGCCCTACTCATATGTCTATTGATATCGCCATTGGATACATTATTATCTTGAAATATTATGAGAAGAATATTTAATATCATCTAGGGGCATAAGGTCAGGAGATTAACAACGTCAAATTAGAATTTTACTCAATTATTGTTGGGTCCATGTAAGTAAAATTAGAGAAAAGTATTTTGCAATTCTTGAATTACATATATTTATTGAAAACGCCAATGCCAAAAAAAAAAAAATTGGTACTTCAGTGTGTGTACCTACCTATACACGACTAGCACGCGCAGCGCTCAACGGCAGACTTAACTACGTAGCAATCGAAGACACGTGCCACTTGTGAATAAGCACACTATCAGAACTGATCAGATCAATCAAATTTTATTACTTTTTTAAAATTAGAATCAAATATTCCTACTTTTTTTCTTTTCTTTCAATCTTATCACTTTTTTATTCTTAAGTATTTGTCCAAATCAAATACCTAAGGGTATCTGTTTAAAAGTAGTAAATGATTTTGTATGTATATTTTTAAGAATATTTTAATGTCTTGTGAACAGTAGGTACCTAAAACTAAGAAATAATAAAAACGAGCAAGTATTTTCTTTTGTTAGTCAATAAAACAAGCAAGGAAGTAAAGGAATTACAGCAACTAAAGTTTTCCACGTGTCTTAAATACATTACTTTGTACAAAATGGCGTACAACGTTTTGTTAAGGCAGCTACATGTAACGTACACATACATTGTAGTTACAGCTAAAATTAAAAGTTAATAACTCAGAAGAAAGATTAAGTAAATAAAAAAAAATGTTTCTTGCAATTGTAGTGGTCCTACAAACACTACAAACAAACAACGTGTCATATCGACATCACACGAATTCTATATCTCGCAAGCAGAGTTTACCGTGCAATTAGCATATAAACAACTTCCCAACATCAATCGTTGAGCAAGTGCCCGCCAGACATACACCCATCTGATCGGTGGATCCTCCGTTTTCTATGGAGGCTGAGTGAACTTTACTCCCTGTTTCTATTTTTTTTAATTCTTATAAACTAGTGCTGGATTGCAATCCTGCCTGATAGTAAGCAGTGATGCAGCAATCGTTGATGGTAAAGCGCGCTAGTTTATTAAGAGCTTGTTCACTCAAAAAACTAAGTGGATAGCAAAGAAGACGGCAGTTGACGGAGGTGATGCAATGTTAAACCCAACAACACGATTAACGATGCTCCGCCAGAGGAAGTTTGATCTGAAGACCCTCTACGAACAAGCTCCCGACACAACAACATTTGACGCATGCCCGGCACAACTGCTCAGGCCCGTCCTCTGTACGGCTTCACCAGACATCATGCCGGAACGCGACGAACCGCTTGGCGGCAAGACATGCCTCTATAGCAATTACATACAATGAAAAATACACATGAATTGAAGATGACCTCTTAAGCATGAAGATACTTGTCTTAGGTGTATTCCGGTTTGTCGTTTACCATCGTAATCAGTATGCAATTGAAGAAAAAAACGAAGAAGACGAAAGAATATAAGCAAAAGAAATAAATTAATAATAATATAAAAAAAATAGTAACGTAAAAATACAAAAAGTTCCGTGCTAATGCAATGTGAGTAATGTAAGTAAGTTTGTGCGTGTGTGTGTGATGGTGTGAATGTGCATTGTGTACGAGTTAGGTAGGTAAAGGTAGCCTATGTTCTTTCTCAGGGTCTACAGATTGTATGTGCCAAATTTCATCAAAATCGGTTGAGAGGTTTAAGCGGGAAAGCGTAACAGACAGACAGACAGACAGACAGACCGACAGACAGACAGACAGACAGACAGACCGACAGACAGACAGACAGACAGAGTTACTTTCGCATTTATAATATTAGTATGGATTAGTATGGATTATTGAAATGTTAGCAACGTTATATATCTATTGTTCCTATTTTAAACCACTGGTAGAGTTTAACTGTCAATCAAAAGATGAGCCCGAAATTGTATATTTTTTAAATTATTATTTCAGAAATGAGAAGATCCGCAGAAGAACCAAAGTCCCCGACATAGCTCTTCGAATCGCTAAAATTACGTGGCAGTGGGCAACATTGCTCATAATTACGATGGCCGATGGGGCAGTAAGGTTCCGGAGTGGCGGCCACGTATCGGAAGATGCAGCGCAGTGAGGCCCCCAACAAGGTGGACCGATGACTTGGTGAAGGTTGGGTGAGGCCTTTGTCCAGCAGTGGATCTCTATAGTGTGCTGAGAACGTGTAACTCCAGCAAAATGACAACTGGTCGCAATTTCATTAATTTTGACAGTTCAAAAAATGTTCAGTTAATAACGTAATGAACGAATTTATTGTTTTATTTATGGTATTGAGCAAACTAATTTAAGAAACCTTTAAAGCAATGCATTAATAATATCCTTCGAAGCTCTCGGATTGTGAAGTAAGTCGTCCGGCTTCCTTGTTTATCGGAAAAGAAATAAAACATTGAAAAAATGGGAAATGGCTCTTAATAAACTAGTGCGAATTACCATCAACGATTGCGTCACTGCTTACCATCGGGCGGGATTGCGGTCAAGCACTACATTAAAAAAAAAAGAAACTTATGCACACAAAATAAAATACATGACAATATGTCAAAATTAAGATCTAAGTACAAAAGTGCTGCTTATTTCGTAAGAAATTTCTTCCAGCAGACCTGCGAAAGAAGAAGTAAGACAGAAATGTAGACAATAGTGTATTAGAACAAGGAGAAAAAATATGAATGTGATAAATATAAATATATTAAATAAACCTAAACATATTATACAAAAATAATTACATAAGTATACTTAGATAAATATATAATACTAAAATATGTAAATACGTATGATACATAAATAATAAACAAATTTTCACAGTATCAAAGAAAGGTAATACTCTTTTAGTGGACATTTAAATACAGAAATATTGTTTAAAGCACCAATGTTAGGCGGGAGTGAGTTCCACAATCTAACAGCATGGACAGATAAGGAATAGGAATAGTAATCCGTTTTATGAGGATAAGATTTAAGGATGGATGTTAGGTGCGATCTATACGGTGCGGCGCTAGAGTGATATCTGAAGAAGGACAATACGAGTCTTGAAAGGATTTCAACAGTCATCAAACTGATGTTTTGTGGTATACTACCTCACAGGGTATGGAGTAAGAATCCAGAGACGCCTAACTAATATAAGAAATTTGCGCGCTTTGACCACGCTTTTCCCTCTTCTTAACTCACCCACTCCTCCTTCTTATCTTGAGACTCACTTCCAATATTTACGTTCTGCACACGCTAAGAATCTGCGATCTTCTAACAATCTTCTTTTACTCTGTCCTTCACATACGTCTGACTTTGTTCACTCTTCATTTCATATTCAATCCATTCTTCTGTGGAATGCGCTTCCTCTTGATATCAGAATGACCGCGGAAATTGCAGAGTTATTTTCGCAACAGTTCGGGTAGAGTCATTTGAAAACCTCTCTTCCATAATTTTTAGTTTTGTATGTTGTTAAGGATTTTTTTTTCTTTACAATATTTTCCAGTTAAGCACCTGCCACTAATCTGTTCACCACCTATGGTTGACTGGTAGAGAATGTCTAAGGCATTAAGTCCGCCTCTGTACAATTTATGTGCGGATAATATATAAATAATATAATTCGCTGCGCAGAAACTACGTTGAGCACATGATCTCTCTCACAGATGCCTTGAAGATGGTCTGTGACAGATGACAGCTGTCAAAATATATATGGTCTAATCAGTTTATTTATGGTGTACAATATCTAAAGAAAACTCTGTCGCGTAATAGCAGTCGTGTTATTGGCAACTCCCGGATTTTTATTCGATAAAAGTAGTTTTTGATATAGTAAATGACCTAAAAACTAAAGTGATACGTGAAAAATATTACAACAATCAATCAGTGAAAGTGCTATTACAGTGCAAAACAATTACGTGAGTTAACAAACGAAAATACATTATAAACTTTTAAAGTGAACTTATATATTTCTGCGTGTGGCGGTGTTTGCAAAAAAAAAAAAAAAACAAAAATTAATATTTTATTATGTACGGAAGAATTTAAATAGGTATCGTATAATTTCAGCACGTTAATCTAAGGTCCTCCGCTCAGCGGCTCAAGTCTCCACCTAAGTTGTTGGTGCTCAAGTTAGCCGACTAACAAGCTATTTTTGTTGTATCGTGATTCGATTGGGTTCTTGTGTTGCTCTGGTACCAGACCATCGATAATGCCAATTAATCGCACACCACCGGCATCTCCGCTGCCCATGGCATCTATGAAGGTGCCAGAAATCGTGGAGTCCGCACTTTCCGATACAAATGAATGCAGAGAACTCTTGAGTGCGCCAACGCCTGACGTTTTTACGTCCGCAAAACGCGTAACAGAGCGTAGGAAAAAAAGGAAAGTTGAAGGCGACGACAGGGACTCGGACAACTTACCAATAAAAATATTTTCCGACTTTTCTAAGGATCAAGAAAGGCGTTTTGATGATCTCATATCAAAACTGAACGATATTATTAGGCAGAACGGTGAGCTTAAGGCAAGCGTCGAGACTATGTCCAGCAAGTACGATGAGGTTTTACTGCGTATTGCAGGTCTGGAATCCGAACGTAAGGAGGATAAAAAACAGATTAGACAGCTGGAAGATAAAATTGAGTCTATGGAGCGAAAATCGAGAGCATGTGGAATTGAGATTCGGAATATTCCCAAAGAAAAAGGAGAAACCAAAGAGAATCTTTGCGACTTGGTTGTAAATGTAGGAAAAGCTCTGAGTATTAACATTGACAGCTCTAATATATGAGATGTCTTCAGAACAAAATCTAGTGATGACTCAAGCCCTGTCATTGTTGAGTTCAACTCAGTTTTGCCGAAAAATAAAATCCTTGATGGTGTGAAAACTTTCAACAAAACCAAAGCCAACAGTGAAAAGCTTAACACTGCTCATCTAAAGTTGAAGCAACCGACCCGACCGATTTACATAGCAGAGACGTTGTCTCATAAAACACAAAGATTGTATTTCCTAGCACGGTCGTTTCGGAAGAGTTCCGGTTACTCATTCTGCTGGACAGCTCATGGGACAGTTTACCTACGCAAACAGGTGAATGATCCGCAGATCCGCATAAACTCCGAATCAGACCTCGACAAATTAAGAAATAATGCATGACTGCCTTTTGTAACCTATATTTTAATAACAGATAATCGAAACTATAGTATTATTATTGATAACTGTAATTTATTTGTTCAAATAATTTTTAATTCAAATAATTCTGTTATTGTTTATAATTATTGTAAACACTATTCAATTAATCCTTTAATTATTATGCATGTTAATATTTTATTCAACACACTATTCACAAAACCACTTCATTTCATCTCATTACACCACTCTCATCACATCTACAAACTCTTCACTATTACGTACAAAGACACACACACCATAAAACACATACAAGCCCAAGCCTTTCAATTTCTTCCATATTACATTTGTACACTAAACTCCGTAAAATACAGAGCTACTAGCCTACCTGTACAACACAGAGTTAATATGTACAAGTACAAACTATCCATATGTGCCCTAAACTATCTGTATGTGGCTAATAATACATTGCAACCTATATCTGTACCGCGAAACTTAAATACCAAAATTCGATAACTTTGAAACCAACTCCCGCTATGTAGACTCTGTCTCAGTGGCGGACTCCTCTACCTGCGACCTTGAACAATGTATTCCACCTAGCTACAACCCTAATAAATGTCTTAAAATTATCAACCAGAATATCCGTAGTATACATAAAAATCTATCCGGTTTTAAAACGGTCCTCGCAAGGACCAGAGTGGACTGGGACGTCATCGTTCTATCTGAGTGCTGGCTACTAAAATCAGCAAATATCCCACCCCTCTATGGATTCAACTCATACTCAACAATTCGTAACTATTCACAAAATGAAGGGGTAGTTGTATACACTAACAACAATCTAGACGTTACGGTGGAGGAACCAGAACTACTTGACTCAAACTGCTTACAAATAAAAATAGATAGCACAACCATTATCCTAGCAATATATCGCTCACCAGCCCGCAGAGACATAAGCGGATTCTTAAATTCATTAAACTGTGTACTTGTTAAAATTCAACATACAAAAAATATCATACTTACAGGAGATATTAACATAAATATTGGCGATGAGTCACTGGACCCGAACAAAAATAACTACCTAACATTACTAGCAACTTTTGGTCTACTCCCAGCTCATACGCTGTCTACTAGACAGGGAAATTGCTTGGATCACATAATACTCAAGACCAAATCTTCAGCTCATGCTTTAGTAGCACATTCTGCTCTTACCGACCATGAAACAGTGATTCTCTTTTTACGCAAAATAGCACAAAAACCAAAGACCTCCAATACAACAACGCGAATAAATTACAATAAATTAAAGTCCGATCTAAATACACTTGATTTACATACGATTTATGAAATGCAAGATCCTAACACGGCAGCGGAATTCCTTACACACTCTCTTGCGCACATCATACAGCGAAACACCCAAACTATCAAAATTCCTAACCGGAAAAAAATGTTAAAGCCATGGATTACACCAGGACTTCTACGCTGCATGAAGCATAGAGATAATATGCACAAAAAGATAAAATTATCTCCGGACGACACAACCCTTTTAGTATCATACACTCGCTATAGAAACTTCTGTAATGCGCTACTAAAAAAAATTAAAAACAAACACGAACAAGACGAGATAAAAAACGCTGGTCGTAATAGTAAAGAACTATGGGAGGCAATCAATAAAATTACAAATAGAACTAAAGTTAAAGAACCCCCAACAAAGTTGCTCACACTTTCACCCACCCCAGATCAATCAGTTGAATTAGTGAATAACTATTTTGTTACTATTGGCAGACGTCTAGCTGAAAAAATACAAGGTAGTCAACCAGGGACACAGAAAAGTCACACCAACGGCTACTCATGCCCTCACTCAATGCTATTACTTCCTACAGACATGGATGAGGTCGAAAAACTGATAGTGTCCCTGCGTGCAGGCTGTGCTATGGGTTGGGATGGTATATCTGCTGGGATAATTAAAGAGCACAGGAATATTATCGTTCCACCCCTGACACACATCTGCAATTTGGCCCTAGCAACCGGCAAATTTCCAAAAGTTTTTAAAAAATCTGTAATTACTCCTGTCTTTAAGGGTGGAAGTAGAGACCAAGTAACTAACTATAGACCCATTGCTATTCTGCCCACGTTATCAAAAATCCTCGAGCGCATTATGAATAACAGATTAATATCTTACCTGGAAAGTAAAAAGCTCCTATCTCCAAACCAATATGGTTTTCGTGCCAGTAGATCAACTTCTGATGCAGTCCATGACTTAACAGATCACATTGTCAAGAACCTGGATGGTGGGCAGAAGGTTTAGGTATTTTCATTGATGTGGCAAAAGCCTTCGATACCGTCTCTACTTCCATCCTTATAGAAAAGATGCAGAACATGGGTGCGAGGGGAATGCAACTAAGGCTTTTTGAAGACTACCTTAAAGACCGTACGCAGACTGTTAGGATAAGCAATCACATAAGTACCGAAAAAACCATCACACACGGAGTTCCACAAGGTAGTGTGATTGCGCCTACTCTATTTTTAATTTATGTTAACGACCTGTGTGCGCTTGATCTCGACAGAGGAAAAATCTTTAGTTTTGCTGACGACACGGCCCTTTTATTTAATTCCGATACCTGGCAAAGCGTTTACGAAAATGCACAATTTGGCCTGAATAAGGTTTCACAATGGTTGCATGACAACGTCCTTACCCTAAATGCAGACAAAACTAAATATATCAACTTTTCCACGCGAAAGGTTTCTCAGGGTCTGGCACCCCAATTATCTATCACCGCCCATAAATGCCCCTTTCCTTACGGCACGAATTGTACGTGCACCAGCTTAGAGAGAACAAACTCTATAAAATACCTTGGAGTGTTGCTGGATCCCTGTTTGGGCTTCTATCCGCACATCGACACCCTTACCTCCAGGATACGTAAATTAATCTATGTATTTAAGAACCTAAGACACGTGGCGGATGAAAGCCTTAGAAAGACAGTCTACTACGCACTCTGTCAGTCTTTGTTAACCTATTGCATAACTACATGGGGTGGCGCACCTAAATCGACTCTTCTTCAACTCGAAAGGGCACAGAGAGCAATTCTAAAGGTATCATCTTTTCGACCATTCCGCTACCCCACAACCGACTTGTACCGAGAAAGTGGAGTTCTTACGGTTCGTCAACTGTTCATTCTGCAGACGGTTATGAGACAACACGCACTTCTTTATTATAGTCCCTCACCTATGATCGGTAAAAGGCGCTACGACCCTGTTGCACGGTCCGTTGACAGACTTTTAACTTGTTTCTCTGAACGATTCTATTGTTTTCTTGGAGGCTACTTCTATAATAGAGTAAACAAAATTCACAACATCTTTCCACTCACGAAACACCTCTGTAAGAAAAAGCTCAATGGATGGCTAAAGACTCTTGACTATGATACTACCGAAAACCTACTATCTATCTCAAAATAATCACAACATTGTCTTACCTATCTATATGTTACCACATGCACATACAACATGCAATATAACAAGCACCGATTTTCCATCACTCACACTTACACTCACACTCCGCACACACTCACCCTCCCACACACACCTACATTTCCACACACTCCCCACAAAAACTCCTTCCTATAAGTAAATTTTAAATCACTGCTTAATTCTAGTATACGGGAAGCTATAATAAAAATGTATATCTGGGGTGGCTTAGTTTAGGCACCAGTCTCCCACAATATTTTTGTATAAGCCCATAACTGGACAACATAATTTTTAGTTTGTTATTATTGTATATTGTGGTGAGAAAATAAATAAATAAATGGATTTTTGTTGTGTTAAGGCCAGTAAATTTTTCGATATCTTAAAATTTCGTGAGATAGATTTACCTCGCATTATTTTAGCTCTATTCGCGTTTTGTTGGTCGCCGTCGGTGTGACAGGTGCCCAATGCCAACTATCGGACATTAAATATTGTCTTATCAAACTCAGGTTAATGTGAGCATAATCGACATGTTTTGAGAATATGTTAAGAGCGTGTTTTATTGAGAGCAACGGTGGCCTGATACCACTAGCCACGTCTTAAAAGTTATACGGCGTAGGTGTAAACTATTTCATCACCACTGCTCTCAAAACTGTGAAGGAAAACATCGTGAGGAAATCGGCATGTCATAGATGCAAAACTTCGAAGTTATGTGACATTTACCAACCCGCACTGGGTCCGTATCCGTGTGGTAGGTAGATTACGGCCCACTCCCTCTCACCGAGAGGAGGCCTGGGTGTCAGTAGTGAGAACATTATAGGCTGATTCAGTTTTTTATTCCAAAACTAGCGACCCGCCCCGGCTTAGCACGTGGACAAATGATATAGGTACCTAAGTCTTCCTTAAGAAACGGTGGCCCTTCAATAAAAATAATGTCTACTGTGCCGCTCATTTGCAAATATCTGACTCTGCAAGATACATCGACCTTATTGTCCATGAATCGCCAGTTCCACCACCTTCAACCAAATGAATGCCTACTGGGGTAGCAAGTTTGTTCTAAATAATGGTCCCCAGCTCCGGCCCACTCCCTCCGTGGTTTAGGCAGAGAAACACTCAAGTAGCAGTCGGCCGGCACGGGCGCGAGCGGCATGCGGATTTTTTTGATGTTTAGTTTTGAATAAATCGTGATATCTCCTGAATGTAACAACCAATTCCTATAATTCAAAAATAAAAAATTACCTTTGATATGACGTAATTTATTTGGATATGGATTAATAATGAGGAACAAATAGTAGGCTCTGATTTCGACTGGCATTTTAATTAACTTTTCAAACTTAAAAAAGTAGTCGTAATCAAGAAACTATAGTAGGTAGACATATGGTGTTGCAGACTTTTTATGGGCATTTTTAAGGATTACAATACTGTAGTATATTATTTTGATCTATCTCATAGGGTTCAGCAAAAAAATGGGTTTATTTTGCGACATGTGTTACAAACCTCAAAAATTATCAGTGTTCCTCTTATATATTATGCATGATATAGATAAAAACCTTCCTCTTGAATCACTCTATCTATTTAAAAAACCCCTATCAATATCCGATATGTAGTTTTAAAGATTGAATCATACAAAGCGACATAGGGAAAGTAATTATTAGGTAGTGATAAGACATTTTTGCTTCGTCTCATTCATTCATGCATTTTTGCATTCCTTTGGTATTGTTGTCTATTAGTGCCATTATCATCAGTTATTGCCTTACGAACTCGTAATTCGTGAATATTATCACTACACCCACTGCTGTCTTCATGACTTCTCTCTTCTTGTTTTCACAATAAGGAACCTAAAAACACTAACAAACAATGCGCAGCCTTACTCACTGTTCGATGTAACAGTACGTTTTGCACAAAAGATTTTTGATAATGTATCCCATAAAAGGTTTACAAAGGAGAAGAAAGTTTGTAAGAAAGTTGGTAATTTTTCCGATAAGAAATAGCATACAGCTTTTATGCTATCAATTTTAATCATCATTCATCAACTCTGTAACCGAAAGACGTTTACTGTTAGATATTTGCCTCCCCCAAGAACCGACCCGCAGGGTAAATTGCGTAACACGCTCTCAGAAGCAATAAGTTTCATTTTGACAGTTCAACAATATTCATTGCGTTGTTTAATTTGTTGAGCGAACACGTTTTTCGAACGCATCGAGCAATGGATAAGCAGTATGGTTCAAAATGATATTAATAGTGTACCACGCAATTAAGGGGCTGTTCTGTGCTTTCCTCATCCAGTAAATTCCTGGGGCCTTATCAAGATCATTGGTTCATGTTATGAGAAGCCTTCTAATCCTACGTCTTTCTGTACGCGGACGACAATGCAAAGCTTTTCAGATAAAAAAGAAATTACATGTTCTACAATAGGCAAACTCTAAACGTGAAGATTTCTAACTGGCTTTCTAACTGTGTAAACTATGAGTTGCCAACTAAACCACCACGTCGTGGTGACCTAGTAGTTAAAATACCAGCCTCTCAAGTATGAGTGTGCGGGTTCGATTCCAGGTCAGGCAATTACCAATATAACTTTTCTAAGTTATATGTACTTTCTAAGTATATCTTGGACACCAATGACTGAAGGTGAAGGAAAACATCTTGAGGAAACCTGGACTTGTTAGTCTGAAATCGCTAACCCGCATTGAGCATGCGTGGTGATTACGCTCAGTCCTTCTCTTTATGAGAGGAGACCTGTACCCAGCAGTAGGACGGTAAAAAAAAGGTTGATAATGATGAAACCATGAGTTTTCATTACGAAGACTCGATCATCGATACCGACCGCGCATTTGACTCATCAATTTGCTCGCTTTAAGGTTATAGGAACTCTCAATCAATGAGAGCGCCAAACGCGGTCAATGCGTATGATCGAGTCTCGTAATGAAAACTCATGGTATCCACACCGTAACACAATTTTTTATCATCATTATACTTCGTTGTAAGTCTTCCAAAGTAAATAAATAAAACGGTTCTATAAATACTCACATGTACCCAGATAACTTTTCTGCATTCCTTTAATCTTCATTAGTTGACGAGTGAGGCCGCATCTTGTAAACTGTTTAGCTTCATAAAAACCACTTAGAACCAAGGAAAATATTATTAAAGTTAACAAAAATCGCATATTTGTGGATAAGAGTATAAATTTGATGAAAATAAAACAAATGTTGACCTAATAAATTGTTTATAGAATGTGTCTTTCAATGGACTTAATCATTACACTTTAAAATTTCAATTTATATCGCCACTATAAATCTATTTACCTGTTAGGCTAAGTACCTAATACTTTAGTATCTTTACGTATACCGTTGTCTCTTTCTCTTATAAGATTTTAGTCTGAAACGAAAAATATGTTTATCAATCTTGAAGCCTTTTCTTATCGTACGTATGAGTAAATAACTTTCGCCTTTATCAATGATTATTGTCAAGTGCTAGCGCGTGATCCTTAACAGTCGACTCGTGTAATCAAAATCAAGTAAATGTGTAAACAGCAGACAATTTATTATCTAGTTTTGTTGAACACATTTTTTTGTCGGCGGAGCGGAAGGACGTGTCAGACTTTTACTGACTAAAACCCATCCGTGTTCCTTCACTTGCCTGTGCGCCAGAGCCACGGTTTCTTTTTTAACCAACCCGCAATCCTGACTCAGGAGGCATCAGTTTTTGTGGACCCCATCACGATGAGCTGATATCTCCTTGAGGCGCGCCTGAAACAACTCGCCGTCGACTCGGGCTTGGTCCTTACCGGGCGGCGAGCTAGCTGCCCACTGCTCATCGCCCGCAATCCGGTGCCTACGGTGGCCGGGAGTTCGATGTTGTCTCCTGCTTTATACGGAACAGGAACCTTCCGAAACTTTGTTGAACACCTCAGTCGACGATTTATATCGCGTTAACTTTTGAAATGGTAGCATCTCAGTAGTCATCGTTGCGTTTCTAGGCATTTTGCTTTTCACATAAATCTTTAGCTAACGATTATAATTATCGCAAAACGATTTTTTTCTACACTTGATTTCCGGCACGTTGTTGTTGATAGAGTTGATAAACTCTCGGCGCTAAACACAGTCATCCTTGGATTATCATTCAGCAGTGTGATTTTTGAATAAGTTGGGATGCGCTCTGTTCAGTTCACAATACTTGACTAGGTATTGTATTGACCAAAATCAAATATATTAGTGCGTGATAAAATCCCGACAGGATATTTTTTGTCAGCGATGTCAACCATCAAACGTCGGCTTTTTAGTTTTTCTCTAGTTTCTCTTCATCGTATTCCTGCTCGTATCCCAAAATATTTAGGGTCAGCGCAAAATGTATTTTTTATAATTATAAAGTAGTGTTACTGCTTACCATCAGGTGGGATTCGGGTTAACCGAATCCCACCTGATGGTAAGCAGTAATGCAATCGCTGATGGTAAAGCGCGCTAGTTTATTAAGAGCCTTTTAAATGAGAAAAAAACTGAGTGAATAAAAAGGAAGACGGCAGTTGAGCGAGGTGATGCAATGTGTAACTCAACAACACGACCAGTGATGCTGCGCCAGAGGGAGGTTGATCTGGAGACCCTCCACGACTAAACTCCCGACACAACCTTTGGCACATCGTACCCGGCACACATCGCAAAACAACTGCTCAAACCCATCCTCCGTACGGCTTCACCAGACATCATGCCACTGAACACGACAAATCGCTTGGCGACAATACTTTAGACGTTGCTGATCCAACAGTGTGGTTTTTAAACATGCTGAGACCTGCTGTGTTGAATTCACAATACTTAGATCCACACCGAGATCTAAAATTCGTGATGTCAACCCTCAAACGTCGGCTCTTTAGTTTTTCTCTAGTTTCTCATCATCATCCTCCTGTTCTTAACCCAAAATGTTTAGGGTCGGCGAAATATGTATTTTTCTCTATTAGATCTTCCGAAAACTGTTGCTGTGCTGTGAATGTTACTTGGGTAACAAATGTCTTACCGTGGCGCCTCCGCCGGCTGGGCCGGAACAAGCGAAGTAGACCAAAGAAGTGCTGGCTTGACGTTGTAAGAGATGTCATGCGTGCCAACAATCTCACATCACGGGATGCCAGAGATCGTGCGAAATGGAGACGAATATGTAGGAAAGTGGACCCCGAGCTCCAACGCGAAAGCCGCGGTTGCAACCGGTATTATACATTGAGATGATGATGATAAATGACCCCCTTCTTAACCATATTTTCCCTTCTTTCCCTACCCTTTCTTCCATAGTTCTATGACAAACTCTATACATACTCGTAGATATCCATAAGGTGCTACGTAAGTAGATACCTAGTTTGCGCAAGAGGATATACATGTTAGAGACGCCATTGATATTTCAATCGTCATTGTGTTTTCGTCGCGTCATTGTGTGATTTGCATTGAAGTGCGGGAGTTTTGGGGACCCTCTTTTGTGATTTTGACATTCGAAAATTGCAAATTCTCAGCCTGATTTGCATAAATAATTTTTGATGTTTGCAGTTGGTTTTAACAAGTTTACCCTATATATGAGTTACTCTTAGTATTCAAATTAGACGATACTAAAATTATTGGTTGATAACCTTCATACTGGAGGTTAAGAGACCATTACTTGAACTGTCAATATGATGTTTATTTTCAATATTATAAAGACGAATGAAGATTAAAAACGAGAAAGGAAATCCTTGCTCATTCTTTTTACATATTAAGCTATATTCAAGCGTTCTTCGTTCTTCCCGTACCCATGCGTAAGATAAAATCTAGCTAATTTATAAATGTGACAGCTTCGAAAATTGCTCATCCATTTGATAAGGAAATACCTAAAGATATCTAAATATATTTTACAGCCTCCGTGGCGAAGCGGTAGCGGACGCCGCCGCTGCGCAAGGTGGCGCGGTTTCGATCCCCGCACAGTGCAAGTATTTGTATGCATGAATATGAATATTTGTACTGGTCTGGTCGTGCCTCGGAAAGCACGTTAAGCCGTTGGTCCCGGTTGCCCTACGAACATCTAGTGGCAGTCGTTACGGGTTGTTGGAGCCCTCAAAAGTCCTACAATTTGTCTAACTGCAATGCTTCGATGTCGCCTTCGGGTTGTGGAGGTCAGATGGCAGTCGCTTCATAGAAAATGTCGAAGTTTAGCCATATCAGCAGTTGGACTGGTAAGACGAACCCCAGACTCCAAAGCTGAAAAGGCTTCGGATGCGACTGGGATTAACGATGGGATGATGATGATCTAAATATATTTTTAGTCTCACTACAAAATTGTACTAGGGAAAGATAAGTGAAATAGTCAACATATTTTTTAATAATTATTAAAAAAATTGCCTGTCTGATGGTAAGCAGTGATACAGTCGTTGATGGTAAAACACTTAAAAAACACGTAAAGCGCACTAGTTTATTAAGAGTCCGTTCACTCTAGCCTTGAAGACACTCAAATTTTAGGCAGACGAAAACACTGCGCAAAATTATTCCAGTCCCTCGATATACGCGGTATAAAGGACGAGGCGTAACGCTGCGTCCGGATCGTAGTGGTGTCAACAACGTAAGGGTACTCGCCGTACGACGTCCGATGGTGGAACGGAAATGGTTCCCCCATTTCCGTTCCGAGGTCAAGCAATGCACGTGCACACTGTCTAAAATGCATCTTATAGAACACCGACAGGCTGGCTACTCTTCGCCTCTAAACAACATAAAGTGATCGGTACCTTCGTCTAACAGGCAGTTTCATATGTACACGTCTCCTCTCACACAGAGAAGGATTGAGGTAATCACCACGCTTGCAAACATCTTGAGGAACCTGGACTTTAAGTCTGAAATCGCGAGTTGGCGATTTCAGACTTAAAGACCAGGTTTCCTCAAGATGTTTTCCTTGATCTTTTTAATCAGTCATTGATGTCCAAGATATATGTACTTAGAAATTACATATAACTTAGAAAAGTTATACTGGTACTTGCCTGACCTGGAATCGAACCCACACACTCATACTTGGGAGGCTGGTGTTTTAACCAGTAGGTCACCACGACTAGGACATAGGCCTACTCTTTGTGGTACTATCTAAAGTAGTGAAATTTTAGTGTTATTTAAAACACACACAATGTTATTTGAAATACAAAAATAGAAATGAGGTGGTCCGACAGAGGACCAAAGTCACCGACATAGCTGATAGGATTAGCAAGCTGAAGTTGCAATGGGCTGGTCACATATGCCGCAGGACCGAAAACAGTTTTGCTAAACGAGTCCTCGAGTGGAGACCGCGTCTCGGCAAACGTAGCGTAGGACGCCTGTGGGCGAGATGGAGCGACGACATCAAAAAGGTGGCTGGTAGTGGCTGATGGAGAACTGCTCAGGATCGAGCGTGTTGGCGTGCCATAGAAGAGGCCTATGTCCAGCAGTGGACGAGTAGAGGCTGATGATGATGAAGTACACACACAATACAGGCAAGTTAGAGTACGACAATAGTGGTGATATTTTATCTTGGAGACCGATGTTCCCTTAAAACTGTCTTGAGGGAATGAATATTCTTAACAAGGCCAACCCTTAAGTTCTCCAAGTATTACAAATTTTCAATACCGAAAACCGATAAGGAAAAGTATGAATCGTGTTAAAAACTCTATACATTTGTGCGGTAAACTAGTTATTCCCACAATTTGTTAGAGCGCTTTCAAACTGGGGAACTTTTCATTCGCCTGATGCACGGTCTGGTCCGTATTGATTGAGTTACCAGTCTCGTTTTTCGATATTTTTTTTTTCTAGACGCCCATGTATCTTGGTATACTGTAATCAAAAGAGGCTATTGTATTTGACACCAGTATTTATTTAATACTAGCGGCCGCCAGCGACTTCGTTCGCGTGGAATTAGTCATGCTCAGCTCCTATTGGCAATATGTACGGCTGCGTTAGCTCCCGTTTTCGCAACATTTTTTGTTACTGCTCTGCTCCTGTTGGTCATAGCGGGATGTTATATAGCCTAAAGCCTTCCTGGATTAATAGGCTATCCAACGCAAAAAGAATTTTTTAGTTTGGACCAGTAGTTCCTGAGATTTGCGCGCACAAACAAACAAACTCTTCAGCTTTATATATTAGTATAGATCAAAGAATTTGTATAAATACCTAGAAAGCTAACGAGCCGACAAAGGCGTTCCTAGAAAGAGAAATGTACGAAGGACCCCTGTGTCCCTTTCTAGTAGGGTGTTCATAAGAAAATTGGAACATTTAATAAACTTCAAAAAATTTTTTTTAGTAAAAATCTAATAACAGTAAGAGCTAGCTACAAAATAAAACATGAACTTTATTTATATTGTATACTAGCGACCCGACCCGGCTTCGTTCGAATAAATGTATCATATTAGGTACTAGCTGCTGCCCGCAGCTTCGCACGCGTGGACTACAAGTAATATCACAGCGGGATAAAAATTAGAGAACTTAAGTTGTATTATATTTTATTTTTTATGGTAGTAAAATATAACAGAAAATATTATCTAGCTAGTACTACTATTTATAACTATAATGCCTCTTTATAAACAATATTCGATGTGGTCTGGTTTGGAACGTAAACAAATAGTTTGTTTGGTTGACTCACACGGGAGAAAGCCACATAGAGCTGGCCGTGTGAGAAACAGCCGACGCTGAGATCTACGCCGGCAACACGCAGCGTCTGGCCTTGGGCTTTGTTTATGGTCATAGCATAACATAAGCTCACTGGGAACTGTACGCGTTTGAAATTGAAAGGGTAATTATTGGGAATCAGTGGAATTCGTGGTATAAAGACTCTTTGACCGGCGCCACATCCCGACAAAATCTCCGCTTCTATAATGTTACGCTGCAGAGAAATAACTTTCAGTCTTGTCCCGTTGCATAATTTTGGGGGACTTAGATTTCTTAACAAAATAATTGGGACGCTAATTTTTAAAGTAATGTTGTGAGCTGGAAGTCCAGGAGCGCTCAGAGAATTAAGAAATTCAACGGGATAATTGGTAGCGTCATCTTGCTCCATTACTCTATTGATAGAAGTATACTCTACTACTTCTCCTTCAACATGGTTGAGTATATCCAAGTTGATTCTTACTGCTTGGTCATTTCGCGGAGTCAAAATTGCTCTTTCGCAAAGCCATAAGTTCTCATGACTTGTTATTTGATTTGCTTCACCATATACGGAGGAGATAAGTTCTTCAATTGAATTAACAGTGTGGCAGAGATTTTCAGATAATACAATTTCCCCTTCTTCTTCCGGATATGTTCCTTCGCCAATTTTCAGCAACAAATCAGAAAATTCCTGAGCGTTTGTGTTACCTCCTGTTCGCGCCCTCATGTTCACCGTCAAGTGCATCCTTGTGATGTGTCGCCAAAGACTTGAGCTCTTTAAGCATGCTCTTAACTCGTCGGCTTTTGTTCCTCGTGGTACTACTGGCAGCGTTTGTCTAAAATTCCCACAAAACAGCATCGTTACGCCACCCATAGGTTGGTCATTTTGACGGATATCTCTGAGAGTTCTATCAACTGCTTCTACAGCTTTTCGGTGTGCCATACTGCACTCGTCCCAGATAATTAAACAGCAATCGCGTAAAACTTTCGCTTTATCACTGCTTCTAGAGATACCACATACAGGATGATCACTTATGTCCAAATCTATGGGGATTTTAAACATTGTATGAGCAGTTTTACCGCCGGGTAGCAAAGTGGCTGCTATTCCAGACGACGCTACAGCAAGAGCTATTTTGGCTTGTGCTCGTAATTGTGCCAATATTATTTTAGTGAGAAAGGTTTTTCCCGTCCCACCAGGTGCATCTAGAAATATAATTTCTCCTGTAGCATTCTCAGCACTGTGACATACTCGGTCAAATATAGTGCGCTGTTCTTCAGTAAGACTGTGGACTCCGGTTCGTAACGTTTCAGCTAATTCAGCTAGATCATAATTTATTTCTGCAGCGTATTCTCTATTAATACGTTCCCCTTTTATGTTCGGCGCTGGCAAACCATACTGAGGGAGAGAATCACTAAGCTACTAAGCATTGATTGATAGCAATATCTCGTAATCTGTGGTTAAGGTCACCGTCAATATTTTGCCTTATATTCCTAAAAAAGTCTTCCCCTAGTCTATCTTGATATTTTTGCCACAATTGCTCAGCATTTGAAACACCACAAAATACCAGTAATACAGCAAATAAATGACGCAAGCGGTGTGGACAATCACTGATGCATGCACCGGCTAGGGCGTCATCCCAATGCTGGTCATCTTCGAGTAAATTTCGGGCTCGGCAAGCATCTCGATAGGTAGGATATTGGACACCATTGACCGTTCGAAGGTCGGCAAATGAAGTAGGCCCCCGCACTGTATGCAAAAGCAGGCGCATATAGAAGCACTCTGCATTATTTGGGTGGACCGTGTACACTCTACCTATGGCGTGTTCTTTATATATACCGGGAATACCATCTACAGCTCTGCCACGCCTTCTTCGGTTGAAAACCCCTTGTTGCTTATTATAGGTGTAATACGACGGAACTTCCTCGTACAGTAGAGTTTTGGCGAATTCGTCGATTTCACAAAGCCGAAAGAATGCCAGCAAAGTAGTTTGTCTTGGGGTTTCTAACCGTTCTGCAACATTATCAGGGTTGAAATATATTCTTTGTCCCCCCTCGAGATGAATATCTAGATGTGTCACTGGTGGCGATCTTTCAAGAATTGGAAAACTCAAAATGCGCCATACCGCCTCGGAAGAGCTAATCTATCTGCCTGCCTGAAATCTAGTTATTTCGTCATTTTCAATATGTCAAAAAGCAAACGTGGCCTGGTCACTGCCTTTATTTACATATTTGCATATATATTTAATAGATTTAACGCTATTGCACATTTCTACATTGATATGTCCTTGAAACGTTTTGCTGAGTACGGGTGAATAGGGCACGACCCATCTATTATCGATAACTACTTCATGTCCATTTGATCTTATTGTAGCCGTAAACCCACCATGCTCGGGTGACCGTCGGCGGTAAGATGGATAGCCGTCTTCACCCGTTATCGTGTGCTCTGTCAGTGCTTTAGGATATCTCTTAGAACAGCGACCGTCTTTCATGCACGGAGAGTTTCTATTCATTGCCCCGCACGGTCCGTGCACCATGTGTGTTTTTATGATGTCATACAATACAGGATCCTGGTAACGATCCGGAAATTTAGCATTTATCAATTTGTCGACATCCTTAGGACGAATTTTCTCCTTTAGCCATAGCAAAATATGTGCGTGAGGCAAACCACGCTTTTGCCATTCTACGCTATACATATAGCACAGAGCTGATCCAAATACATTTTGTTTAGTGAGCAGGTTTATCATCAACTTGAGCTTTAAATGGAAAACCCTTGCTATTATGTCATGACGATCATACGACTCTTGATTTTCAAAGAGTTCCTCTGTTATTTCTGTCCATTTTGGATTCGTCGTGAATGTAATAAAAAGGTCAGGTCGGCCATATTTTCGGACATAACAGAACGCGTCCTGCGTACGTTCGTGCATGTAACGGGGCCCGCCTGTAAAACTGGATGGGAGAATTACTAATCGCCCCAGATTTTCAGTATCACTGTCGTTTTGCATAGCATCTCTTAGGTGCACATACTCTTCAGCACGTAAGCGTCTTTGGTTAGTGCGTATATATACTAAGCGTTCTGTCTCAATTTTAGCGTACATATCTACAATGAATTGGCTGAACAGCCCACGAAATCTTTGCAAGTGAGCAAAGCGGTTTTGTCGTATTTGCAGCAGGTAAGCGTAGAATTGTTGTGCTGAATTTTTTTTTGTTAAGTTAGGTAATCTCGTTATAGGGTTAACTTGATGCAATCCAAAGTTGTATCCGTCTTCCCCGTGACAATAAATCAAGGGGTATTGTAATGCATTGTAAGACCGATGGGTTTCACAAATACGGTGCAGGTGGTCGTCTCGAGTACGTAGCACGATATCACGCCGCTCACATTCTTGGTCCACTAAAACAGCTGCAACTTCATTTGCGACAGGGGCATTGTATCTACCTGGATGTCCATCAATGGGTCGTTTGTCTGCGCTTATAACAAATTTAAAATCATCGTTTTGCCCTTGCGGAACAGACTCCAATGCAGCTTTAAAACTATGCACATACGGGTTGATTTCATGCAGCAAATTTTGAAGCAGGCAAATCAAATTATTGTTAAGTTGTGGAAAAATTTGGTTTCTTATATTTGCCTGTTAATTATAATCAGATATGAAATATATTTGAAGAAACTTGGGTTCGTTTTCAGGCAGTAAAGAACCTATTAGGTGGTAAACCTGCCCCTGAACCTTAAAGGTGGGCATAAATGGCCCTTCCGTTATTTTCTTTGCACCAAACGATGTCATCTGGAATGCATTATTATATGAACGAATATTTTCCAAGAAATGTTTAGATTGTGGATGATCTCCAGCAGCGCTTTTAAAAGTTCTGGCGGCTCTAGAAACAATGAAATATGTACTTTTCCACTCGCACAACACATTCCGCTGGTTTCTTTTTGCCATCTGAGAGCTTCACAAAAATCACATTTTAAAATCATTCCACCCACAAATGAAAATGAAGCATAATCAATTCTGGGTGAGTATGTAAACCCACTTTTTTCTTTTTCTGTCCAGGGGTATTGTTCGTCAGAATCAAGGTCAAACTCTTCAGATGAAACCGACCTTCTGTTGAGTAAGTGTCGAAGTCGATCGGACTCCAAGCGTGCTTGACGTTGTTCTTCTGATTCATGCTGTCTTATTTCATGTATTCTCTCTCTTTCTCTTAGTAACGAATCCTCACGATCCTGGCGCATAAGCTCATAGTTTTCCCTGGCCAATTCTAATCGTTGCTGGTGTTGATCATCCCTTTCTAAAGCACTAATAATATTTTGACGATATCGAGCGTTACTTAAGCGTTCCTCACGTTGGGTAAAAGTTTGTGAGGCATAAGATAATGTATGGCGCTCGCGATCAGCTGTTAGACGTACCTCTCGTTCTTGACTCGTTTCTGAGACTCGCGACAACGCATGACGTTCACGATCGGCTGTTAGTCGTTGCTCTCTTTCTACGTTGGTTTCCAGCGACCGAGAAGCAGACGTGCGGGTGCGTTGTGAGCTTAAGCGGGACTCTCTTTCCGTAAACGTCTCTGAGACTCGCGACAACGTATGACGTTCACGATCGGCTGTTAGTCGTAGCTCTCTTTCTATACTGGTTTCCTGCGACCGAAAAGCAGACGTGCGTGTGCGTTGTGAGCTTAAGCGGGACTCTCTTTGAATAAACGTCTCTGAGACTCTAGATAAAGAATGGCGTTGCCGATCAGCTGTTAGTCGGGCTTCACGCTGAGAAGGATTTTCCATAGCGCGAGCAGTAGCCTGGCGGTGTCGAGTCGCAGTAAGTCTTACCTCATGATCATCGTTACTTTCTTGGGATCTAAACAACCTAGATCTTTTAGCTTCTCTCGAGTACTGAGAAAGATTTGACCTTTTTCTAGGCATTGTGAAGAAACAAACCGTGAAAGTATTCGCCGATAGAAATATATATTCTTTTGAAAATGCACTTTGTGGTTATTTACGAAATAATCGGAATTATCACAGAATGACTTTCAAATATAAACAGACAGGTAACGTAGTTACAAAAACAATGCCTTTCGACGCTAGACAGCGCTGCATGTTAAACTTTTTTTACTCGACGCTAGATGACGCCATGGACTCTTCCGTGATATTGTGATTTTCAACAATGGTTTTTTAACCATCCCACGGGAACCCTTTAATATTCCGAAATAAAAATTATCTAAGATGTTGACCAGGGATATTAGGTATTACCATGCAAAATTTCATTCAAATCCGTTCAGCCGTTTCGAAGATTAGCCCGTGCAAACGGACAAACAGACAAACAGACAGAGAAATAAGAAATTCTAAAAAAACATTTTTTTGTATTTTCCTTTTATTTACATCACCCTGACTTCGTTTTAAGCATTTTTTTTCATTTGTACAGACATTCGACCTCTACGATTTTATTATATGTATAGATATATAACTTTATCTTGAATCACTCTATCTATTAAAGAAAAGCGCATCCCGTTACTTAGTTTTATGGATCTAAACATACATAGAGACAGTTACAGGCTCGCGTTGCCCCTGTGCGCCGCAGCCTCTATGTCTCTGTAATATCTTCGAAAATATTTATTAAATTACATGCTGTAAAAGGCAATATTGATATATATAAAATGCAAAATTAATTTAGTGAATAAGGTTTTCAGTACGTTGACTTAATAGAAACGCTTGGAACGCAAGTCATACCCACGCCCACGCGCCTCAATTCGGGTGCCCTCTCGGTACTCTATCTAGCAGTCTAGCTAGTAGTCACGCACCAAAGAGTATAATAATACTAGCACACACCGTTGTGATAAGTGGAGGACGCGGCGCGCTACGCTGCGTAATATAATAAAAAAATAAAAAAAGGCATGTTCAAGAAATCAACACATTTATTTATACAAAGTGTTACAGACGTAACAAATACAATACACTTTGAAAGACAAAAAAATGTCAACCATCATACCGCAAATGTATAAAACCTTGTTTTAGTTGTTGGTTCAAATGGAATAACTTCATGCCATTATTCTCGAATTCCATCATCACTTGGAACACTGTCTCTGAAAACTTAACCTCAAGAAAAAAGAGACTATTCTTCCTGGCCCGCGACGCAGCAAAATCTAACAATTACAAATTCTGCTGGATAAAACACGGCAAGATCTTTATGAGAGAAAAAGAAGGAAGTAAACATTTTGAAATTAAGAACGAGAATGACCTCTCAACCGTTAAAAATCCTAATGCATGACTTAACCCCAAATTACCTTTAACTAAACTACAGATTGTTGTTTTCTTACGGGTTTTGCCCCATATGTACAATTTTTGTTTACATTATTTTGTTTTGTGTTCTTCACTTTTAATTATAATTATCTCCACTAATTATAATCCCTCACACATTATCATACTACCCAACACATATACACTGACACCCACTCAATTCATTACACTAAACCACATAAGCCACAAGTTGCTCTATACAAATTTCTACTTTACTTCTAATAGACAACCAAACAATGTTATTGCATACTATGCTAATGACCTTCAGGGGCAAGGTATAATTATCTCTATGCAGCGCTTCAAAATTGGATCACATTTTGATAATCCAATTATTATGAATGGATGACCTAAACTTAATTAACTCAGATATTGAGAAAATTTCTGTATCGGACTGTTTTGTCTGCACCCCGGAGTCCAGCTGTAATTATTTATCCAAACCTGAATGCACCCTTAAAATCCTACACGTCAATATCCGTAGTATAAATTGCAATTTTGACAAATTGTTGTTATTATTGGCTAGACTACATTACACACTAGATGTCATTATTTTATCTGAATGTTGGCTTAGTAAATGCCCTAACTGTCCTTCTCTAACGGGTTATAATGCTTATTCATCTTCATTTACTAACCAGAATGATGGAGTTGTAGCCTACATCAAAAATGATCTTCGGTGCTCTTTTGAAACTCCTACTTTCAGTGATGCAAATTGCCTAGTAATTAAATTTTCTGAGAAAGCTGCAGTTATTGCCTTATACCGATCTCCTTCAGTTAGAGATCTCACTCAATTTTTCACTAGTCTAGATACATTGTTGCAACAGCTAGGAAAATTTAACAGTATTGCTTTGGTGGGAGATATTAACATAAATATTGCTCCTACTTGCTTGGACCCAAACTCAGACTTATATTTAAATATTGCAGCGTCACACGCTATGCTTCCCGCACATACTCTACCCACTAGACTAGCAAATTGCCTCGACCATGTAATTTTGAAATCCAGACACACTGCCACAACCTTAGTCCTAGACTGTGATCTAACAGACCATGCTCCAGTTCTCCTCTTCTTCAATCCTGATACTTTAATAACTGCTCCTAAACGTTTGTTATCAAAAATTGACATAACTAAAGTTAGAAATGACATTGAAAATACAGACCTTTCTCATATACTCCAAATTCATAATCCTAACCTTGCTGTTGAAACCCTTGTGTCTATTTTATCTTCTTCCGTTACCCGGCATACTACTTCCTCTGTTATATCAAGTAGAAAACGCATCATCAAACCTTGGATTACACCTGGCCTTCTGAGATGCATCCGTCATAGAGACAAACTCAACAAAACTTTCAAAAAGCACCCAGAAAATGATGTTCATAAAATTATATTTGTCCGTTATCGAAATTACTGTAACAATTTACTAAAAAACTAAAATGCGAGTATGAGAAATATGAGTTCCAGAGGGCCAAAAACAATCCGAAGGCAACTGAAAGCTTATAAAGCAAGTATCCCATTTGGATACGAGTAAATCTTCATCCACCGAATTGTTAAAGTGTGGCAACAATCCTCTTCATTCTGTCAATATTATTAATCACTATTTTGCCAATGTAGGTAGTAATCTTGCGTCCAAATTCCCAATCTCAATATCTTCTCCTTTTGATACGGTTAACTCTTCCTCTTCACCACTACAATCCATGGCTTTGTATGCTGTAGACGATGACGAAATCGAAAGCATCATACTGAGCCTTAAAGATAAATGTGCTGTTGGATATGACGGAATTTCACCCGCAGTCATTAAGGCCACCAAGGGCGTTGTTATTCCAATACTTGTTCACATATTCAACTTGTGCATATCCCAGGGAATATTTCCTGATCTCTTCAAAACTGCCATTGTACATCCCATATACAAAGGAGGAGATAAGTACATCGTTACTAATTACAGGCCAATATCCGTACTTACAACCCTCTCAAAGATCTTTGAAAAAGTCATTAACGGGAGACTGGTAAAATTCCTTAACAAATTTAATATTTTGGCCGTCAACCAGTTTGGTTTCAGGGCAGGTAAATCTACGGAAGATGCTACCTTGGAACTTACAAACTCTATAGTTGAACAGCTTAATAATAAGCAAAAAGCAATTGGTATCTTCCTGGATTTATCGAAGGCATTCGATACTGTGTCTATTCCTAGGTTAATTGACAAGCTGGAACAAGTTGGCATACGAGGAAACGTTCTCGAAATCTTTCGCAGTTATTTGACGGGGAGAAAACAGGTTGTCAAAGTCGATGGTTTCATTAGTTCTTTGGAAGACATTGCATTTGGTGTGCCTCAGGGTAGTGTTTTAGGACCTACTCTTTTCCTTATCTATGTCAATGAGCTGTGTCAGCTAAAACTCCCAAACACAAAAATAATTGCTTATGCGGATGACACAGCTCTTGTGACGCATGGTAGGGACTGGCTTGACACTCGTGTGAGTGCGGAGATCGCACTAGGTTTAGTCATGAAGTGGTTAACCTCAAACCTACTCACACTCAACATCGAAAAGTCTAAGTTCATTCCCTTCACACCAGGAATTCTTACGCAACCACCAACATCTTTTCAAATTAAAACCCATATTTGCTCCCATACTGTGGCTACCATATCCTGTAACTGTGCCAACCAAATAGAACGCTCCGACAACATCAAGTATCTTGGAATCATAGTAGATAATTGCCTAACCTGGAAAAAACAAGTTAACTCAGTGGTGGTCCGTGTAGGAAGACTTATATATGTGTTCAAAAAGCTAAGGTCGGTTGTGGATTTCCCATGCCTTATACTAATATACCAGGCACTCGTCCAGTCAGTTCTTGGTTATTGCGTTACAGTATGGGGAGGTACTCACAAGACTACGATTTTGCGTTTGGAGAGAGCACAAAGAGCGGTACTAAAGGTATTGGCCAAGAAACCTATTAGATTCCCGACGTTGGAGCTTTATTCGCTCTGTAATGTCCTCACTTTTAGACAATTATTTATACTTCAAACCGTTCTTAAGAAACACGATCGCACGAAATATGATCCACAATGCCGCTCCAAGAAGCGACGTTCCGACCTAATTTGTAAGACACCTTTCTCCAGACTGGCATTAGTAAAACGCCACTACAATTACCTTAGCCCTAAACTCTACAATACCATTAATAGGATTATTCAAATTTATCCATTAACAAGAGCCTCAGTCAGAAAAAAACTGTCAGAATTGCTTAAATCCTTCTCCTACGAAGCAACAGAACAACTTGTGGTAACATAATACTAACATAATACTTATATTCCTGATTCCCATAACATCAATCTTATTACTTGAATACCTTCCACCCCTCCACTTACGCGTTCTACACACACAAACACACACACACACACCCCTACACACCCACATACACACGCATACACATACACACATAGGGATGTAGTTTAATTAATTATTAACTGTATTACTAGTCTGGAACTGCAATGTAACTTATTGTTTAGCTAGGCGTCGATAGCTGCGCCACAGTTTTAACTTTTGTAGCTATCTTCGTTTCAATTTGTAAACTTGTGTCCTAAAACTTGTTCCAAATAAACGTTTATTATTATTATTATTATTATTACTGCAAGAAAATTATGTTCACCAACAATCAATAAATATCGAACCGGACGAAGCATTTCGCCTCGTCCTTTATACCGCGTACATCGAGGTACTGGAGCAATTTGCCAGCCGGCGGTGTTTCTAAGGCTAGAGTGAATAGGCTCTTAATAAACTAGTGCGCTTTACCATCAACGATTGCGTCACTGCTTACCATCAGGCGGGATTGCGGTCGAGCGCTAGTTTATATTTTTTTTTTTTATTATTATAAACTAGTGCTTGACTGTAATCCTGCCTGATGGTAAGCAGTGATGCAATCGTTGACGGTAAAGCGCACTAGTTTATTAAGCCTATTCACTTCAAAAAACTTAGGAATAGGAAGGATGACGACAGTTGAGCGAGGTGATGCAATGTTAAACCCAACAACACGACCAACGATGCTGCGCCAGAGGGAGATTGATCTGGAGACTCTCCACGACCAAACCTCGGACACAACAACATTTGGCGCATCGTACCCGGCACACATCGCAACACAACTGCTCAGACCCGTCTTCCGTACGGCTTCACCATCACCAAATATCATGCCGGAACACGACGAATCGCTTGGCGAAAAAATAATAACAATAAAATGGTTAGGTTAGTTATTTAAGTAGCTTAAACTTTTTGTAAAAGTGTAAGGTTAATACAGATAGTTGACATACCTACACTGATACGCTTTTTTTTACATTTTCTTTAGGACATATTAGGTATAAAAATTTTCAAGAAAATATACAATTTGTTTCTAGTAAGTCTGTTCACTTTTTTAACAAACTTAAAAAAGGAAGATGTTCTTTGTTCAGCTGTCTTGTCTTTTTTACAGAACATTATACTCACCCTACACAAAAAAAAATTGCATCGACCATATTGATTATTTTACCCAATATGTCATCGGTGTTGCCATTTAATAGTTCATACTATCTGCTAATATTGTTTTATTTTTATTTATTGATCACAATAAATGCATTGATTAAATGTTGAGCTAAGCAGTTAGTTATTTTAATGCTTAAACAATCACGAGTCACTGATATAATATTGTATATCAGCGTAAATAACAAAACGAGTGGATGAAGTTTATGTATCAAAGTTACCAAATAGTAGTTTCATTTCACACTGGCAGTCTGCGGGAAAGGGACACAGGGGTCTTTCGATGCCTCTCATGCGGAACTTTAGGTATTTATGCGTAAGCTTTGTGGCAATATAAGCTTTATGGAGTAGGCTTTAGGTTTATTTTTGAATATTGTTGTTTAGATATTATTATTACTCGTAATTATTCTATATATTTAAAATTCTTTGGTATAGATATTCTGTAATGTTATTTTCATAAGCTTTTACTGTTGCGAACGCCTATTCCAAAATTCACGCAAAGCGAATGATGGCGTCGACTCGAATCCTCTCGTGGTTGTCGTAAGAGGCGACTTAGGAAACTCTGACCAGGGAAGCAGCTTCTCCTATGGAATATAAAATTATTGCGATCCCCAACCCGCTTGCTAAGCGTGGGGCACTATCCCCACGCTTAGCAGGCGGGTTGGGGATCGCAATAATTTATAAATTAGCAAATCCCCTCAACTTGAGGAAGACCTTTGTCCAGCAGTGGACCTCTGTAGGCTGAAGAAGAAGATTGATAGCGATTTCTCGTGGCAAGGAACGATACCATACGCTTCGTAACAGTTACCTACTTATCGACCGTAATTAAGTATAAACGGGGACTTATACAGGACCATTTGCGTCTATTTGCCGCTGTATGCATGTTTATGAATATTTGCACTGGTCGTGCCTCGGAAATCACGTTAAGCTGTTGGTCCCGGTTCCCATACACACATCTAATGGTAGTCGTTACGGGTTGTTGGAGCCCTCAAAATCCAACAATTGGTCTAACTGCAATGCTTCGACATCGCCTTCGGGTTGTGGAGATCAAACGGCAGTCGCTTCACGGAAAATTTCGAGGTTAAGCCAAGTTCAGCAGTTAGATTGGTAAAGCGGACCCCAGACTTCAAAGCTGACAAGGCTTCGGATGCGACGGGGATTAACGCTGCGATGATGATGAATACACTATAAATATCTAATGTTTCATGTCATGTGTCATGTCGTGTGTGTGTAATGTGTCATGTTTGTTTGTGCTTATGTAGTTTGTAAAACAAAATAGTCGGGAACGACCCTAAAGACGCCTATTTGTTTCATTTCGAACTCGATTCATATAAGTATACACGGCTACATATCAACTTATTAGCTGAGCTTTTTTCTCGGTGGTAGGCCATAACATCGACTGCCGGCAGAAGTTACCACCCACCAGACAAATTCTTGCCGCCAAGCGATACGTCGTGTTCCAGCATGATGTCTGGTGTAGCCGTACGGAGGACGGGTCTGAGCAGTTGTGTTGCATTGTGTAGCGGGTACGATGCGCCAAATGTTGTTGTGTCGGGAGTTTGGTCGTGGAGAGTCTCCAGATCAATCTCTCTCTTCTAGCGCAGCATCGTTTGGTCGTGTTGGTCTTGGGTTTAACATTGCATCATCTCGCTCAACTGCCGTCATCCTTCCTATTCCTAAGTTTTTTAAATAGGCTTAATAAACCAGTGCGCTTTACCATCAACGATTGCATCACTGCTTTCCATCAGGCGGGATTGCAGTCAAGCACTAGTTTATAATTATTAAAAAAAAAGCTCGCTAAATTGTAGATGTTCTTCGTACGTATCAGAAATCAGCGTGTAGCCCTAAGTATCTTATCTAGAAAATCAACACCTGAGTACAACATCTTATTCATTATCGATTTGAACCCTTCAACAAGAAAACACGCACCGTTCAAACGCTATAAGCTCAAACCCAGGTGCGTTTGAATCCACCACTGAACATAACTACTCAACTTTATACCACCAAAGCCACATAAAAACATATACTTTAAAAGGCAAAATTAAAACCTGCTCAGCGTAATTCGAGACCTTCCAGAACGCCGCGCCGCCATCTTTAAATGCAAATCCCTAACATTACGAATGAAAGTTAAAGAGCAAAAGTCGGGTCTATAAAAAGTTTTAATTATAAGAAGAAGGGAGCTACACCTGTACTCTCTGATTTGCTTAGTCTTTATTCTGTTATCTCATCAGTCTTGCGATTCAGAGCCTTTAAGTCAGTTTGACCGGAATTAAACTGAATTTGAAGAATTTATTGTCGATTACAAATGATAGTTAATTGCTTTGAAACCGAAATTAATCAAGAATTTAAGAGAGAAAAAAATATAGCGTCTTCATTCAAAATCAGTGCTATTATTACTGTAATCGCCTGTGTATTAAAGACAAACTGAAATTAAAAGGACTTGAGACTTTTTACATCAAAATACCTCTTTTTTGATCGAATCACGACTGGTTGTATATTTTTATTTTAAACTAGCTTCACCCGCGTAGGTTTCGATATGTTTTTTTTATATGCTCCGCTCCTATTAGTCACAGTGTGATGTTGTGGAATCTAAAGCCTTCCTGGATTAATGGGCTATCCAAAGCAAACAGATTTTTTTAAATCGGTCCAGTAGTTCCTGAGATTAGCGCGTTCAAACAAACAAACAAACAAACTCTTCAGCATATATATTAGTGTAGAATATAATACAGGGATAAAAAAATTACACCACATATAACCCCTCGAGTGTTAGTCCTCTATTGCGCAACTCCACGGATCTGACAGAGTGCGCCCGGCCGTGCGCCCGGCCGAAATTGTGTTCACTAAAACTACGATACCTCTGAAATTAAAGAGCGCAGCTCGACACACCGTATGTCACTGAAATCATTATAAAATAAGCTATGATTTTCAACACATTTGTACAGTTTTATCGTGGAATCTATTGTCTTGCCTAACGGTTGATGTTGGGAAGTAGCATGTATGCTAGTTGGACGGCAAACTCTGCTTGCGAGATGTAGAATTCATTTGATGAGAATATGACGGGTTGTTTGCATGTGGCGGTTGTAGACAACGGTACAGATTTATTTCAACAAGTTCGACTACCAAAACCTGCTTCCTGAAAGTACATACATAAGTGAAATGATCAAAATTGTAGTGACCAGAAAAGTATGCGTGTAGTTCATACGTGATAGAAACCAATTTTTTTAAGGTTTCACATCTGGGTTTTGTGCTTCTTATCTCATTTTCTCTCACGATATGTCTCATGACTTTATGTCTCTGTCTCTTTTTGTTGTCGCTTTTCTATTTCATCGACTTTAGAATCACAACAATGCTAATGAAGTTTTGAGTGAAAATCTTAAGAATCGAATCGCTCTTGTCAATGCTATTGCTTTTTTTACAAAATTTACTACCACCGTCATCATCACGTCAGCCACAGCAAGTCCACTGCTGGACATAGGCCTCCCCCAAGGATTTCCAAAAAGGCCGGTTAGACGCGGGCTACATTCAGCGCTTCAGGTCAGGTCATCCGACCACCTAGTCAGTGGGTGTCTGACGCTGCGCTTGCCTGTACGTGGTCGCCATTCAAGAGCCTTTCTGCCCCATCGACCATTGACTCTACGTGCTATGTGCCCCGCCTACTGCCACTTCAATGAGCTAATCCGCTGGGCTATCTCGGCGACTTTCGTTCTTCTACGAATATCCTCATTTCTGATTCGATCACGTAGAGAAACACCTAGTATAGCCCTCTCCATAGCTCTCTGTGCGACCTTGAGCTTTCTTATGAGGCTCATAGTGATAAGATCCATATGCCATCACCGGTAACACACATCGGTTAAAGCCTTTTGTCTTTAGGCACTGAGGTATTTTGGACGAGAAGACACTACGGAGCTTCCCGAACGCTGCCCGGTCAAGTCAGATTGGTCGAAACACCTCGCCCTTGAAGCCGAAATTATCAATGTCAATCAGCGATTACTATATTTGCAAATAAACTGTATCCTATTTACTTTCATGCATTATAAAATTATATGCTTTAAGATTTTTCAGCAATCGCCTCTGAAATGCGCACGAAATATATAGACTAATGTTTTTGAACGCAACTGTACTAAGAACCTATTTTGAATGTAACTTTGTCAGTAGCTTCAAATAGTAAAATCTTGCGAGAACTATAAGAGTTAATTGGGCGAAACAGTACCAGCAGTGTGCCAAGAAACTTGGACGAAACAGTTTCATAATGTGATTCGCGCTGTTGTTTTCCTATAAGCCAGGTGATTTTCTTCCACGGGTCAGCTTCCAATCTGACTGGTGTAGCAGCATACCAGTATATTATCATGGAGCAACTGCCTATTTGACTTTTATAAAGCAATTACTGGGTAATAAAATAATTACAGCCAGGACTTAGTGAATGAAAATATTCACCCATTTAGGAAGCATTCACAGCAAGCGTACGGAGGACGGGTCTGAGCAGTTGTGTTGCAATGTGTGCCGGGTACGATGCGCCAAATGTTATTGTGTCGGGAGTTTGGTCGTAGAAGGTCTCCAGTTCAATCTTCCTCTGGCGCAGCATCGTTCGTAGTGTTGTTTGGTTTAAAATTGCATCATCTCGCTCAATTGCCATTTTCCTTCCTATTCATTCGGTTTTTGAGTAAATACGGTCTTAATAAACTAGCGCGCTTTACCACTATCGATTGCTCACCATCATTACTTACCACCAGGCGGAATTGTAGTCAAGCACTAGTTTATAATCCAAACTAATATTTTAAATGAAAAAGTAACTCTGTCTGTATGTACGTCTGACTGTTACGCTTTCCCGCTTAACCCTCTCAGCCGATTTTTATGAATAGAATAGAATACTCTTTATTATGTCCACCATATAGATTACAAAAACATAAATATAAAGATTTTACAAAGGGTGACACAATGGGATGAAATTTGGCACAGACAATCATTAGACCCTGAGAAAGGACATAGACTACCTTTTATTGAAAAATATTACCGAGGGAAATCTAAAAAGCGCGATATAACCAAATCTCACGCGGGCGAAGCCGCGGGCGGAAAGCTAGTTATAAAAAAAGCGTAGCTTAACCTGTTCATTCGAACCGTGCAGCTGTTATTACTTTGTTAGATTCACATTGCATATTGCAATTCCTACATTGGAATCCAGTTTGTCAGCAATCTATTTACGCCTTGCAACTAGCCTCAGATAATCACAATGGCACATCTGTGTCCTTTGTCAGAGCTCTATGTATAAATGTACCTACATACATTCATGCAGTATGTATTGTACTGCAGTCAGAGTTATAAGGTCAATATTGGAAATTTTCGTTTCCAATATTAACTGTATAACTCAGACTGTGACGGTGACGTTATTTGTAGGGAAAGTAATGAAAACCGGCAAAGTATTAGTCGCACACAAAAGTTTCCATACCAATGTACAATATTTAACAAGAGAACCCTAAAAATAAAAGAAAGAAAATCCTTAGAAAGTTAATCCTATTTATTATATATAGATTAACAGGAGTTTTTTTTTGTCCTGGATGTGAAATTATCAAATGACCTCTCCCGCTCTGCGCCGAGCTGAAGGGCATGTCAGAATTTTACTGACTAAAACACACCCATGTTTCTTCGGCCGCGGCCGCGGTTTCTTTTTTAACCAATCCGCAACCCTGACCCAGGAGGCATCGGTCTTCGTGAACCCCGTCACGATGTGCTGACATCTCTTTGAGGCGCGCGTGAAACACAACGCGCCGTCGACGTCGGCGAGCTGCCCACTGCTTACCGCCCGGAAGCCCGCGCCTACGATGTAATGTTCGTAATAAGTTGTAATTTTAATTTTTTTCATGAGTAATTTAAACATAACATCCAGAATTCTATCTTACCCTTATCATCTTACACTGAGGGCAGTATGAAAAACGTGTTCGGGCAAGATGGAAAATATAGAATATTACTAAATTATACAGTTTAGTCGTGGTGGCCTAGTGGTTAAAACACCAACCTCTCAAGTATGAGGGCGCGGGTTCGTTTCCAGGTCAGGCAAGTACCAATGTAACTTTTCTAAAGTTATATGTACTTTCTAAGTATATCTTGGACACCAATGACTGAAGGTGAAGGAAAACGTCTTGAGGAAACCTGGACTTTAAGTCTGAAATCGCCAACCCGCATTGAGCAAGCGTGGTGATTACGCTCAATCCTTCTCTGTATGAGAGGGGACCTGTGCCCAGCAGTGGGACGATAAAAAGGTTGATGATGATGATGATGATGATACAGTTTACTTAAGACATTTGGAGCATTTTTTTATGTCGAACTGTGTAAATCAAAGGGTTAACAATACGCTCAATTTTGATGACATGTATTGTAATCCGTAATAAATGAGCGTTTTAAGGTATGTTTATGTATGGTGGTCAATTTGTGGTGATTGCAATTTGAAGTGATTAGCTGAATGATCACAATACAACAATATCTGTGTAGCTTCAAAAACTTTTCTAGACACGAATTTCACCTCTCACCAATACAAACTGACCAATCCAATTTGCAACAGTCTTGGAACATTGAAAGGAATCGTGCATAAAACGAAAACAAATAAAACAGGCAAATGCAAAAGTCTCTTCAAACCTGATTACATTCAGACGGGGCATCAACCCTCAAATCCGAAAATAAACAGCACCATCGAACACAAATATACTAAATTGAATTCAACCCTAAAATGCTACAATATCGGATTGTGTAAACAAGTTTATACTCTTTGTATATCTTGGTTGTATTCAACCCTCAAACTTGTTCGACCTTTAAAATCATCCCATCCGATTGTCAGGACGTTTTAAAACGAGTTATAGTACGCGACCTGCCAGTTAGGGGTTTTAAGAGAGCAGGATTATCTTAACCCTTCTTGCCTAGAGGGTCTTTGTGGTCGGAGATCAATTTATGCGATGCCATATCTCGTTGTAGTGGTCAAAGATGGTTTAGATTAGAATCAAAAGGGTTGTTGACGAAGAATGAGTTAGAATGTATAATTAGCTAATATTGGTAGGTACTACTGCTTAGGTGCCTCCTAGGACGTGGGCCATAATCCACTACACGGACTTATTGCGGGTTGGAGGATGTAACATGTCTTAAAATTTTTGGTTTAGGTTAGGGCTCGCTTGCCAACCCAGAACGTGATGTGTTTGCGGATTAATGGATTACAAGTAGGCGTATATATCTGTTGTTCTGAGAGAGTGTAATCAACCGAGTCCATTGTTCCATGTATAATTTTAAATTAAATTATTGTCTACGTAATAATTGTCTCCATGTTGATGATAATCGTGTTATAGCGATTTATTTAAAAATAAATAAATGGTTTTTTCCCCATATCGTTTTCCTTTTCCATTTTCAGACTTTTACTACGTCTGTACTCTACGATAGTACTTTGTAGCCATTGAATTACTTGAAAATCAATATACAGGTTCAAGTTTAATTAGCTAGCAAAACCCCGCAGACCGAACAATTCATGTGATCCGAATCATTTTGTAGGCATTTACTGAGCAATTGCAATTGAGCAATTGGCATTGGCTGTTCATCCCCCCTGCGCCAATGCTAATTCAGACTCTTAAAGATGATGTTCAGTGATGGCCAGCATCAGCGCCTTATCACACTTTTTCATATATTTTGTATAGATGCGCTGCATCGACTGCCTTGTCATCGACTACACGTGGTAGTCGATGGCATTCAATCTCTACAGCAGCACGACTAACACACACCCACAAGTCGCTCGACACTGACCACCACCTCCCGCGCCTCGCAGTGCGACCGGCTTGATCTGGTTGGGACGGAATAAGCACCTACTGTAATGGAGCGCCAACCGAAACCGATGCCCTGTTGTTTGACCGGCTCTTGCTAGGCCTTCCCTAGGGAACCAGGATCTCACACGACAGTGGCCTGGTCACACGGGCGTCGTGAAGTTCTTTGGGCGCTCTTAAAGTCACATGACAAAGGCACACTGCTGATCGCCGGAGGGGAGGCACAACCCCCTGGTGTCGACATAGGTGTGCGAAGAAAATCACCCACCTGTGTACAACCCAATGACAGGTCCCGGCTTCTGAGGATCAAGAGAAAAACACCACGGGCAAGGGGCCATAAAGGAGCCCCAACATCGACTCCGCCCCCAATCAGGAACGCAGACAGGCCCAACGAACGTTCATCCCCAGAGCAGTTATCCGTTAAACGTTCTACGTAACTCACGCGTCACCATTTACCACATTCATATAGGAAATCCATTTACGTACATCTATTTCCGTGTCGGAGTCCATCGTTAGATGGCGCAGCAGAGGGTGGGATATAAAACGTGGCAGATTTCGAATAAGCCACCATTGTTCGGAATCTGCCTCGTTTTATATCGCTCATGACCATAGCGCGTGATAGCCATCGGTGGCTCTAGCCGGTGGCAATAAACATATTTTCTTTATTTATCATCATTTCAGCCGAAAAACAACCACTGATGGTCTTAGGCCTCCCTATAACTTAATCCACTTAAGGATAACGTATATAAAGCAACACCATCCAATTGCGTGACGCAATTAAGCTACAGCCGAACTGGCTGTAATTGGAAAGTCAAGAAACACGGGTGGGTTTTCGTCAGTAAAAATCTGAAGTTCCGCTCCGCCCAGAGCTGGCGGGAGAGGTCATTTGATGATTTTCCACCCAGAACAAAGGAAAAGCTCATTCATTTTCTTTATTTCTATTTTGTTTCTTGTCATATTATTATGTTCTAAAAGTCTTTTTCTATCCTATTCAGTTTCGCTATTTATATTTCAACACTTTTACAAGATTATAAAGATATCCTAGCTCAAACACGGGAATGAAATTAGAACAGAATAAATAGTTCCTATTTTAATTACACAGACAGTAAGATAAAGTCGACACAGACACCGCCTTTGAATGTTTTTTTTTTTTTTTTAATCTAGTAGTGCAAAGGAATTTGAAAGTAGTAGTAGACGAGGTCTGAACTGTTTCGCTTCAGTTTTTTTTTTTAATTTTTGGTGTTTGAACATTGGATGAATCTATAATAATAATATAGCTAAAGAATTTATTAATTTGTTGCCGATTCGCGGCGGCCACTCTAGAACACGTCTACTCCATATAACATTCCAATGGATGACCACACTCCATATAACACCCATTCATACACTTCTCCATAAATGACATTCCAACGGTTATCCGTGTATGTAAATGTGTAGCCAGAGTGCCGATGACGGCTAATATGTCCGGCCCATATGTGAGCTTGTGTGGTACGTGCCGTAACGTACTATACCCGTGTGATACCGGGCTTAGAATAGTACCAACCCATATCCTCCCGTGGGTGTCGTAAGAGGCGACTAAGGCTCTCACCAGGGAAGTGGGCAGCAGCGCTTATCCTGTGGAATATCAAATTGCTACGATCCCCAACCCGCCTGCCAAACGTGGGGATTATGGCAAAAGCCCCCCAAAGCAATTAAAGCTTTTAGCAGGGAGGGAGGCCTTTGTCCAGAAGTGGATCTCTATAGGCTGGAGAAGAAGAAGATATGTGCGCTATGTCGACCTTTTCTCTCTGCCAGATTACCTAACCAATAGCCAAACTAACCATGAGTCTAACGCGGCTTCCTAGGTGGGCGGTTCAATGCGAACGCGAGTATGACGCCGATTTATACATTGTGCCCACATGATAGAAGCAACAGAAATATGTAACGAAGAATTAAGGTAACCCATATTATGATTTTAAAAGAGTGTCCCTGGAGTTTCTTGCACGTTCTTCTCCATATAGATCTGCGCTTTGGCACGTACAATCAGCTGTAGAAGTCCATTCCCACCTTAAAGAATACTGTCGCCTGCGCTAAACCGGCCACGCACACTAACGCATTATTTTTATTATCGCAGTCTTCATCTTTCTTTAAAAATTTCGTTACGTCATTTGAAGTTAAGTTAGCCTCCGCACTTAACAATGGTCTATCATAAGCGAGCGATTGTGGGTTTGATCCTTAATAACGGCAAATCTTTTTGTTGTTTCATATAATTTAAAATTATGATAACTGATTTGTATTTTAAAATAAAAATGTTTGCAAATAATATTTAAACGAATAGGAAAATTTTCTGAATATTTATATCAAAATAGGTTTTTATTATATGTTTTAGTTTACTATAGATGTAATATAATAAATAATATAATGCAATATATTATAAAGTTATATATTATTCGGTATAGATATACTTATACTAATAAATGAAACAAACGTTGAAATGGCAGCATTGTAATATTTTAAATAAAAGTAATCCTTGACAAACTTATGATATTATTATGGTAAAAAATATAAAAAACATTTTTGGTTTTTAGATATGAAAGTTATAGTGTTACATGTTATCATTAAAGAGGTTATAGCTTAATTATTCATTTTCTTAAAGAAAAGAGGATTGAAGCTTAACCTGAATATTTTTACAATCATAAAATAATCTATACTTAGAACACAAAACAGTGCTTATTACATTTACAATTTTTTTGCGTGTATAGCATAGTACTAGTGCTGCCATCCTGCAGTGCCTTTTTTCGGAGTTTGAAGGCATGAGATTATAATCTTCAAGCGCTTTCTTAGTTCAAAAGTAAACGAACTTATTTCTTATCGATTTCCGAAATTATTGTTTTTATAATTTACCAAAAGTAATTTCTATTGAAATTGCAAAAGACGACATCTGTTAGCCATTAAGCCAACCGAACATATTACTGTCACTTAGCTAAATTACTATACGAGTTTGTTTAGAGTCCGTTATTACGATATATAATGACATATATTTTAAACACTTTGTAGGACACTTCTGCACTGTGATTGTTATAAATTGTTTTTTTTTTATTTAGCTCGATAAGTCTCCACCAGTATCGCCAGTCTATTTTTAAACCACAAATGCAACCTCTCTTCTTCGCAAGATTCAAAGGTTTATTCAACGGTAAATATTGTTGTTTCGTTCCACTTGTCTCGACACATAAGCCACCTTCGTCCTCCAACCTCTTGACTTTGGCTTACAGTAGTACTCTAAAACAATAACAAATTTATTACACACTTTCAACAAGAGATTGGTTTGCACCTTACCCAAATAATAATAAAAACAACTTACACAAAAGCCGGTTTCATATTATGATATTTGAGATATATTGCTGCATATGCCTGCATATTGATTAAAAAAGTAAAACTAATAACACGAACTCGTAACTATATGTTCACCAACCAACAACAGCTAAGTAATATTATTTGAGTTATTGTAGTTAATAATAGTTATTGTAGGTAGTGGAATATTTTTTGTTCAGTTTGTTTCAAATCTACCGTCATCTTTTTATAATGACTCTAATATAGAAAAAATCTTAAAATAAAGTATCATCGTTAAGTTGCGGATCGGTATTTTTACATATTTTTGTTGTCAGCATTCATAACTCACCAATAAACATTTCAAAAATATTTTGTAAGTTATTAGATTTGAACTCGAACCACCTTGAACGCCAATCAAGACGAGAACCGCGAGGCTATTTAAACACTTACTGTGAGCGTTGAAATTAGTAAGTAGTACCTAACAATCATAAGCGGGCAGCAAGTTGTCAAAGTGTATAAGTGTGTATCAAACTTTATTATAGAAGAAGGTCGTAACTACAACTAGTATTGCTTGGCCATAGTTTTGTGAGATTGCAACTCGACTTTTGGTCTTGACTGTACAATTTAGCTTCACTCTTCTTGGACTGACTGACATCGACTATTCAAAAGCACCAACGGATGGAAAATTTGAATAAACAATTTTGATTTTGACACGCGAATTCAATACTATGCGTGGTTATGACCACGTACACGCGAATCGTCTCGTTCTGCCGGACATTGCGTATTATACTCAAGAAGTATGCACGGCGAAGAAATGGGACTAATATTGTATACTTAGCAAGGCATATTTATGAAGAATTTCACAATTTGTATGAAGACCTAACCCTTGTTATTCAAGGATTATTGTCGAATGTTGCTCACAACGTTTTACTATGTTGTGCAAGCCATAAAACCTGTTTTGAAATTTACTAGTACCAACTTCCAGCTAAATATTTATGTAGAAGAACGATTGATGGTATAGGATGTTCCATAATCATCATCATCATCATCAGCCCCTACTCGTCCACTGCTGGACATAGGCCTCTTCCATGGCACGCCAACAAGCTCGATTCTGAGCAGTTCTCCGCCAGCCACTACCAGCCACCTTTTTGATGTCGTAGCTCCATCTCGCCCAAGGGACGAGTAGGGGCTCATGATGATGATGATGATTATGAAACACGAGTAGGGGCTGATGATGATGATGATGATTATGGAACGTCCTATACCATCAATCGTTCTTCTACATAAATAGGTGGCTGGGAGTTGGTACTAGTAAATTTCAAAACAGGTTTTATGGCTTGCACAACATAGTAAAACGTTGTAAGCAACATTCGACTACGTTTGCCGAGACGCGGTCTCCACTCGAGGACTCGCTTACCCCAAGGGTTGTCGGCCCTGCAGCATATGTGAACAGCCCATTGCCACTTCAGCTTGCTAATCCTCTCAGCTATATCGGTAACTCTGGTGCTCTGTCGGATCACCTCATTTCTAATGCGGTCCTTCAGAGAGACGCCCAACACAGCCCGCTCCATAGCTCGCTGAGCGGCATTAAACTTATGGACTAGTCTGGCCGTAAGTGTCCACGTCTCGGCTCCGTTCCATACTATAGTCCCATAAGTTGGACGTTCTTGGATAGCATTAATTAAATATCTATTTCTGACATTATCCAAACGAAAACCCGACAACACCGCATCCAGTTCGCGCGAAAATTAACAAGCCAACTGATCGCGTTCGCTTCATTTCGCATCACTCTGCACCGCATCCCGCGTGCGTTTTTTTCGCACCGTTTCGCGTTCGCGTCTAGATCGCTCACGCAGGACGTCGCGTAACCAGATGTAGCTGAATATAAATATTTTACACGGAGCACAACTCAGTTATTGCGTAATAAAACTTCAGACTGATTGTCAGGCTGCGGGCATTCTGACCATCCTTAACGATGATCAAAGATCCACAAATGAGAGCCGGTACCGGTGGCTTAACGTGCTGTTCGAGGAATGGAGTAGCCTTTGTGAAGATGGTAACCCATCCATAGACCAAGCTCGGCAAGCGTAGCTTAACCTGATTGAACGACCAGTGCGGCTGTTATAATTCAACCAGGACAGATTTTTAGGTTCAACAAACACAAAAATAAAATCTCTTATAAAACTCGATCAGAAACAATGTAGTCATCCCGAACATCTCTTTAATTAAATATTTCAAAAGGCGAATCGCTCTCGGCCATTTTTTTTTCACTTTTATGCAAATCCTTAGATCAACGTCGAAATGCCATCAAGACCCAATCTCATTGAGGATGCAAATTCACAGGTAAAATTGAAAATGCCTTCCTATAGTCCATTAGTGCTGTAAGCGGTCGATACGGGGCCAAACTTGGAGATTTTGGGTTTGTAATATTTATTAAAGGATTTCCGGGAGCCTGTATCTATTGATTGAGTTTTGACTACCCCGTGGGTAAAGGGGTTTTTGGTTATTCCATTACCTACCTTACCACACCTACCTACCTACCTACCTAGGCCTTACCATATCAAGCTCTGATGAGCTTGACCTGGACGACCTGCCTAAGACCTTTGACGGCTAGTATATTTACCACGGTATGAGCTATTTGACCTCTGAAACCGACATGTCCTAGAGCAAAAATTCGAAGACTTGTGACACACTGGGTCCGTGTGGTAGAATATTTATTTTGTCCCAGAAACATTAACAGCGATTAGGCTTAAGTATCTAGGAGTGTATGGAAAATATCCAACCTTTTTGAATACTCCCAGATTTGGTTCGCCTGTCGGTGTTCTATAGGATGCATTTTGAAGAGTTTGCGTGGGAATTACATGATTTATTTCCCCCATCTCCGTTTTACCATCAGACGACACGTCGCGTTGTACGGCAAGTATCCACCCTTTTTTTTTTGTTGGGATGGGAAATCATCAAATGACTTCTCCCGCTCTGGGGGAGCGGAAGGGCGTGTCAGATTTTTACTGACTAAAACCCACCCGTGTTTCTTCTTTTGCCTGTGCGATGGCCACGGCCACGGTTTCTTGTTTAACCAACCCGCAACCCTGACCCAGGAGGCATCGGTCTTCGTAGACCCCGTCACGATGTGCTGACATCTCTTTGAGGCGCGCGTGAAATACGACGCGCCGTCGACCCGGGCCTGGTCCTAACCGGGCGACGAGCTGCCCACTGCTCACCGCCCGCAGGCCCGCGCCTACGGTGGCTGGGAGTTAGGTGTCGTCGACCCCCGACTAGGCCGCCTCCTGCGGCGGCTAGTGGCGTGAAGGCGCTGGGATTCCCGTTGCCTCACGCTCTCCGCCTCCGAGGTGATGGCCTGCCATGCACTCTCGCTCCGCTACGAGAACACGGCGGTGCTCTACCCAAGCCGGGCAGACCTCCACCGTATGCTCACAATGGTGACACACTAGCGTTTCCTCCCGCCTAATACGGAACAGAAATCTCCCGAAACAACCGTGTCCAGTGAGGACCTACGTCAGGCGGAAGGTGAGGGCGCCGTGGCTCCTCTCTAGCCACTCCTCAAAGAGGCGAGTATCCACCCTTAGGTCGTTAACACCACTACGATCTAGATGAATGGTTTCGGCTCATCTTTTTACATAGATCTAAATTCATATTGGTATGTTAATATGTATTTACTGTGTTAACTAAACAAATTAAAAGACGTAAAGTGTTTGAAGTAACGTGAATAAACCCATAATATTTCATCCAACGTTGGTTTTATTCCACTTCCACCATTATATTACATTTTGCAACTTATTTTCCTTAAAAACACTCTTGGGAAGGATATACACGGAAATAAACCTCATAAAAACGTACATATTTTGCCACTCTTTTACAATAAACTAGAGAGCAACTATAAACGCTGACAAGCTTGCATCTTTATTGGATATAGTGGCTGCGTTTGCAACGCTCTAAGTGTCGAAATTGCAGATGTAAAAGCTTACAAGGAACGGGCACATTTTAGGCACGACTGCTGCTGTAGGTATGCCAAGCTATATGCAATGTTATTTTTTACTAGCTGTGCCCCGCGGTTTCACCCGCGTAAGCTTCGAACCGAAAGAGCTTAGTTGATATAAAATAAGCGCCTGTTAAAATAATTGGAGCAATATGTATGTCCGCGTTTGCTCCCGTTTTCGCAACATTTTTTGTGCCAGCTCTGCTTCTATTGGTCATAGAGGGATGTTTTATAGCCTATGTCCTTTCTCAGGCCCTAGACTATCTGTGTACCAAATTTCATAATAATCGGTTCAGTAGTTTTGGCGTGAAAGCCAGACATACAGACAGACAGACAGAGATACTTTCGCATTTATAATATTAGTATGGATTTATGCGAAACCCGAAACACGTGTCCAGTATTTCCAATGAAAAATTTATGTACAAAATTTCAAAAAGGTATAAGGTAGTAAGGTAAGTAAGGTAAAGGTAAAGGTATCTTTAAAAACCACAAAGTTATGAGCTTTATGTTACGTGGTTGTCCCAACAAAAATATAGTCATCGCATCGCTGATCCGCCCACGCCTGTAGCGGCGCAACGCGCCTAGTACTATGATCTACCGTCAGCTCTGCTATGCGCTTGGTAACCACACTGCAACAATTTCTAAATGTATTTGAGAAAATATAAAACACTAGCTTTCCGCCCGCGGCTTCGCCCGCGTGGAGTTCGGTTATATCGCGCTTTTTAGATTTCCCTCAGGAACATCAAACTTTTCTGGGATAAAAGGTAGCCTATGTTTTTTCTCAGGGTCTAAAGGTTGTCTGTGCCAAATTTCATCAAAATCGGTTGAGAGGTTTAAGCGGGAAAGCGTAACAGACAGACAGACAGACAGACAGACAGACAGACAGACAGACAGACCGACAGACAGACAGACAGAGTTACTTTCGCATTTATAATATTAGTATGGAGTATGGATGGTGTAAAAATGATTGGAATCGATTCAACTGCTTATTCTGAACAAACTATATTCAGGTTTTGTCTAAAGTAAAAGTAACGTTGTATTAAATTCTTCAGTACCTACCCTCTTACTTACTTTTCCCAAATATATTGGGGTCAGCTTCCAGTCTAACCGGATTCAACTGAACACCAGTATTTTACATAAAGTGACTGCTTATCTGACCTTCACAACCCAGTTACAGGGATCACTATGCCCTGGATAATACGATACTGTACTGTGCCCTCTTACATCATCATCAACTTTTGAACGTCCCATTGCTGGGCACAGGTCTCCTCTCATACAGAGAAGGATTGAGCGTAATCACCACGCTGGCTCAGTGGGGGTTGGCGATTTCAGACTTATAAAGTCCAGGTTTCCTCAAGATGTTTTCCTTCACCTCCAGTCTTTGGTGTCCAAGATATACTTAGAAAGTATTTTTTTTTAATAAATGAGTTGAGACAGAATTAGCTTTGTATGCAAATACTTTAGAATTATGCCTTTCACTCGGTGGTAGGTCATAACATCAGCTACCGGCAGTAGTTACCACCCACCAAACAAAGTCTTGCCGCCAAGCGATTCGTCGTGTTCCGGCATAATGTTTGGTGAAGCCGTACGGAAGACGGGTCTGAGCAGTTGTGTTGCGATGTGTGCCGGGTACGATGCGCCAAATGTTGCTGTCGGGAGTTTGGTCGTGGAAGGTCTCCAGATCGATCTCCCACTGATCATTGTAGTTTAGGTTAAATATCGAATAAAAATATGAAACGGCGTAAAATGTTTTTTCTTCCTTTCTCATGAACTAACTTTTTTATTATATAATTCATCACACGATTCAGCCATCTTTTTTTCTGATCATTTTTATTCATTCCTCGTATAGTTACAAACTTCTTTGCCACATGCCTCACACAAATCATTCCGTTTCCATTTTTCTATCACTAACGCCATTCCTAATACTTATTTATTATACCTTATATACCTTCAGATGAAGAACTCACACCAAATCTGAAATTAACAACTTCTACACTGTAAGGAATCCTCAATCATATACCATCATCTACTTATCCTATTCCCAACTATATTGGGGTCAGCTACCAGTCTAACCGAATAGACATAGTACTAGTTCTTGATATAAAACAAATGATAGATCTCGGTTAGACTGGTATTTAACTTTCAGGCTTCTATTAAGAAGCCAGGGACCCTACACTGCTATTACAATAGTTACAATAGATCGATATTGATAAGTTTAGTAATCTAACAACAGGGCGTCATTATTACTTTGCAGTGGTCAATCACTGACACTCCATTCCATATTAATAAATGTTTCAATTGAATACCTATTAAGTTTTATAAAATCATTTCTACTAACGGGTTTTATAATAATGGTACCTAATACAGCAATGTAATTAGACCACCATTCCATTACAAGAGGACTGAGCGATTATTAATCGATCGTTATGAATTTAGCAGATAACGAACTTTTAGCACAATGACGATGGAATCGTTTTGGAATGACAAATTTGTAAAAGTAGTAGCTGTAGTGGCAGCCACGTACTGGAAGACGCAGCGTAGGGTGGCCCCCAACATGGTGGACCGATGATCTGGTGAAGGTCGCGAGAAGCCGGTGGATGCGGGCAGCAAAAGACCAGTCATTCTGGAAAGCCTTGGGGGAGGCTTTTGTCCAGCAGTGGACCTCTATAGGCTGAAGAAGAAGAAGGGCAACGTCAGTTGTTGACGGCAGTTTTTACAAATGACTTTTTTCAATGACAGTTATATATGTATGTAATGAACAGACAGTCATCCGTAAAGCAATCTTTTCTCAATTTTCTATTTATCTCGAACCCTTAATCATATCATCATCATCATCTTCAACAACCTTTTTATCATCCCACTGCCTACTGCCACTTCTTTGAGAGGAGGATTAAGCGTAATCATCACGCTTGCTAGGTGCGGGTTGACGATATCAGACTTAAAGTTCAGGTTTCCTCAAGATGTTTTCGTTCACCTTGTAATCAGTCATTAGTGTCCAAGATATACTTAGAAAGTACATATAAGTTTAGAAAAATGACATTGGTACTTGCCTGACCTGGAATCGAACTCGCACACTCATACTGGAGAGGCTGGTGACAGTCAGTACAAATATCTATTTTTAACGACAGTTACAGGAAATAATAATTAGAACGACTATCACAGTTCTAGAAATGGAGCCAACGTCTTTCAGAACCACGAAGGGATCTCAATGTAAAGAATGGATACTCATATGTAAGCGATGTAGTTTTAAATTTGTCTCGAGCCCCTTTTCTTAATTATATAGCAGTTACCAAAATAAGGAACAACAACATCAATCAAAAAAATACCAAAATAAGGTACAATCAACAACCTTCCTAAATCCACCAATTATAATGCAGTCACTTCCAAGTTCTCTATCCACATATAAAACCATCAAGTGGAAATAATTAGGGTTCTCACAAAAACAATTTGTGGCCCGTGACTTCGAGATTCATCCGCCGGCCGTTTGTTTTGTCTACAGCATCATTTGGACCCACTGTTGGTACCGGAGTTTGTTTTTTAATGACGGACAAATTATGGAGGCGTTTATTTTATGTGGCTTATATTCATTTAAACTTTTCGAGTATGTGAGAAAAAGTGTGAATATTTACGGAAACATGCTTCCATATGATAATCTAGGAGTTAGACAAAATCAAACCAGTAACTGAATTAAGGACTGAATAAAATTTACAATCGACAAACTTTGTATGGAAGAACTTTCAAAAGATCAAAATATAATTCTTCAAGAAATAAAAAAAGTATCTAGTGTCGAAAATTCAGAGTTTATTTTTTTTATTTCATTCATACTGTATTTCACATAGCTCAGAGGATTGGCAAGCTGAAGTGGCAATGGGCTGGCCACATATGCCGCAGGACCGACATCCGATGGGGTAAACGAGTCCTCGAGTGGAGACCGCGTCTCGGCAAACGTAGCGTAGGACGCCCTTGGGCGAGATGGAGCGATGAGATCAAAAAGGTGGCTGGTAGTGGTTGGCGGAGAACTGCTCAGGATCGAGCTTGTTGGCGTGCCATGAAGGAGGCCTATGTCCACCAGTGGACGAGTAGAGGCTGATGATGATGATGATTGTATTTCAGATCAGTGGTAGCCTAGTGGCATTGGCCGCACAAGTTGTAGGTTCAAACCACATCACATTAGGCCCTTTAATTCATCACCACTACTCTCAAAACGGTAAAGAAAAACATCGTGGAAAAACTGGAATGTCCTAGAGCCAAAATACATTCAGGCTTCTTTTAACCACTTTTGATTTAGTTTATCTTTTTGCATAGGATTCTGTAAAATCTCCTATTGGAAGAGTCCAATAGAATATTTGTGAAGTTAAGAAAGGTAGAAGGAAGTGCCCTCTGGCACTGGCTCTTGTATCACTTAGCACAGGAGTCAGGGACTTAACACTGTACCAATTTTCGTGTAATAAAGATTATTATTATTTTCCACCCCGCACTGGACCCGCGTGGTAGATTACGGCCTGTGTCCCAAGAGTATTATAGACATTTGCATGTAATAAATGTGAGAACTATGTTATTATCTTTTTTCGATCGATCAGGTCAAGTGACCATCTTTACACATCAAGACCTATTCGTGCCCCGGAAAGAATTTTAAGCCATTGGATTGGACCCGGCTGTTACTTAAGGCAAGCCCGGTCAGCCCGGACAGCCTGTCTTACTAAGGGGTTTCGTATTACCTACTAACTGGGTTATGGAGGTCAGATAGGCAGTCGGTCAATTGCATGGTAAAATAATTTCACTCTGCTGCATCCAGTTGGACTGGAAACCAACCTCCAATATATAGTTGGATAAAGGCTAAACAGATGAAACTACGCTCACATACTCCATTGTTGTCGTTGTGTGCATTCTTCTCTTCTCAGAATATAGAGGTCGACTGCTAGAGAAAGGGCCTCCCCCATGGTTTTCCATTCCAATCCCGGGAATTTGCCATAATCCCCATGCTTGGCAGACGGGTTGGGGATCGCAGTAATATGATATTCTACAGGAGAATCGCTGCTGCCCGCTTCCCTGGTGAGAGTTCCCTTAGTCGCCTCTTACGACACGCACGGGAGGACATATCCCCACCTATAGGTACTACCAGGTAGGCACCCATAGGTGTGCATTGTTTTATACAAATCATGAATTCATGAGTTTCAGTTTCTATCGATAAC